>OZ022507.1:77272395-77792395 GCA_963989385.1 Ctena decussata
TTCAATGACCGACTGTGAAGATCTGTGCTACCATGCTTTTTTACATCGTTTTTTTCCGGCGTGGGAAACACTGAAATGCCTTTGACAAAGTTTAGAAAATGCAACGCTGTTGCCTTTCTCACTCTTCGTAACCCAGGTAAACTCGATCTCCCATCCATTTTGATACTTTGATTTATATAAAACCTTTATTTTTCTCCGGCGTTTTCATGTTGTCAATATTTCATGTACAAAAAAACGGAAGTACACATTTGGTTGTTCTCGAGTTATTTTTACCCACGCTATTTTAAGACTATTGGAAACCTTTACCTTTACCTATTTTTAGACCAGGTGATGAATTTTCCCGGAGATAAATATAGATTCGGTGAATGTAGCGGAAGTTGATAGAAAACACGTTTTTGACGATCGAGAGAGCGCAAAAAAGACATTTTTTTATCATTCTCCGGTTTAAAGTGAAATCGTGAGCAAGCGAGGGAAGCGTGAGTTATTGCTATTTTTCAAAATACGATCGTGAGGTCGTGGGAGGCGTCCAAATTCGTGAGGGTCACGCACAAATCGTGAAACTTGGCAGGTATGCACAATAAATAATTACCGCAAAAAAATAATTGTCATAAATTTGGACGGTTCAGTTTTACAATGCAAGTAATGCATCCAAAAGACGCAGTCTGATCTGGGTCTATGCTGTCTGCCCAGACCTGTCTGTCCCAATTACCTAGAATTTTTACGGTATTTTATAACCTTGCTTGAGCAAGAGCTGCTGAAATGGGGAGTTTGGCTTTTATGATAATTCTGAAATAATATCTTTGTTCTCAATAAAATCAAAATTGTGGCCATCATTAGTAAAGCTGCGTTGATAAGAATTACCGTCAAAATCTCACCCTTTTAGCTCTGATCAGCATAAGTTAGGCTTTTAATTCTGGGCTCGAACTTTATAATTCAGAAAAACGGCTCTAGATAGCAGTCTGCCTTGTTCTGATCTGAGTTCACTGATTTTTGTAAGACCGTTATAAATCTAAAGCATTTTTTTTTTTTTTTGCACGACACATTTATCAGAGAGGGGCATAAAACTTACTATACATCGGATATTGTTTCTCTCCTCTTCAAACGGGTGAGTGCATTAGTTAGAAAAGGGGTGTTTTATTTAAAGAGCCAAACAAAATGGCATACACTAGACTTTCTCATCTAGCCTGACATTGTTTGCAAAGTTTTTAAAATTTAATTTCATGGAATTACAGTGAAAAGGTACACTTTTAGGGGCAGCAACTCTAACATTTTCTTTTATGGCTCCTTTCTCCATGGATGCAAACTCGTATTTGAAGAAGGGTTTTGGCTACCTCCAAGAAATCAAACTTGAAGCTACAAAATTTGTTTCCCTTTGTAAAAATGGCTGAAATTTTGAAGTTAAGTTTTGTGTATTAATGTAAATGATCTGATTTGATCTTTTCCAGATTCCACAGCAGTCTTGAAACTGCAAGAACATCTGAGAGAACATCGGCGACAGCTTGAACATGAGAAAGGACAGAAAATGCTTCTGGAAAACAAACAGAAACTTATTACAAAGGAGAAGAATGAGATGCAGAAGTATGAATTAAATATCACTAGTCAAACTTTTAATTCTTTAAGCACCAAAAAGCAGACGACAAAATTTACGTCTGCAAAAATTAAAAAAATGCTTTGTCCAAGGCATTTCATATCGAGAATTCAAACACTTAAGTGCAAACAATGTAGATCCACCTGAGGCGGCTCATAATGAGCCGCCTCATCAGGATCTACGCTGTTTGCAAATTATGCTATTTTCGTCACTGGTGCTCATTGCTTTAAACTCTCATGAAAGCCTATAACATTATATACATGTATACTGGTTGTGCTGACGGAATAGAGGGCTTCACATCTCTAGTAGTGCCTTAATTTCATGTTAACCATTGTAGCAGGAGCCCTTAGCTCAGTAGGTTAAGCACTGGCCTCCTTAGCTGGTGGTCAGAGGTTCAAATTCCGCTGGGCAGGGAATTTTTTTCAACTATAAACAGGGTTTCATTGCACTCAGCAATTCATGATCACCCCTCTGTTGGCTTAATATGACTGAAATACTGTTAAAGGGGACATTCATCTTGATCAATTGACTATAATAATCTGATTTGGAGACGTAAGAAGGGTGAAGTGTCCTAATATAGAGCAGAGGCATGTATTATCGACACCTTAAGCTATCATTTTCATTGTAACAGAAAATTATATGACAATCATAATTAACTGATTTGTTCTTATTAGCAAAATTCTCTGTCATCAGAATGAGAAAAAACACTTTGGTCTGTATTAACTTTTCATAAGATTTTCATGTCTCATATGTCATGTACCGTATGGCACCAGTTATCAACACCCGGAACCAATTATCAACACCCCATTCACCCCTTAATGATAATGATGATAATAATGATGTTGAAATACAACTTTTCTTCAAAATTTTAGTATGATTACTTGGTTCAGATAATTTTTGGAAGATTGACATGAAAATTACAACCAACCAAGGTAAGATTCCTTATTATGTCCCCCCACCAAAGGTGAGGGGGACATATTGTTTTCAGTGCGGATCCCGGGCGTCGGCGTCGGCGTCAGCGTCGGCGTGACAGATTTCTTGCGCACGCGATATCTCTTGAACCATTGGATGGAATTTCACCAAACTTGCATGGATACATCATTGGGACAAGTTTAAGAGCTGATTAGATTTTGGTGACCTTGACCTCATTTTCAAGGTCACTGGAGGACTTAGATGACACTTTCTTGTACCCACTATATCTCCTGAACCAATGGATGGAATTTCACCAAACTGGCATGGATACATCATTGGGACAAGTTTATGTGGTGATTAGATTTTGGTGACCTTGACCTCATTTTTAAGGTCACTGGAGGACTTAGATGTCAGCTTCTTGTACCCACTATATCTCCTATCATTTTTCAGCTCCTATCATTTTTTATTGTAACCTACTTTAAGGAATAAAACTGGGTAAAGATGCTTTATAATGGTCAGAATAACTCTATGTCTGAGTTACCTCCCCTTACATCTTTGTATAAGAGGCGTAGTTTTTCATGGTATGTAACGAAAAAGTCGGGGTTTTCTCAAAACACTTAATATATTTGGTATTTTCACAATAATTTCTGAATGAAAATGAAATTGCAATATTGCAACACCCAGTTTGCATGAAAATGCCATTAAATGGACAAGAAAACAATGGGGTGTTGATAATTACTGCCTGTCGATAATACATGCCTCTGCTCTATACAATAAAGATAGTAATTTAGGCAACTTATTTACACTGAATGCCAAGCAGCTTATATATACATGTATACATGAACTACAGGCCAACTTCGTTATGTCAAACTTGCTTATCTCGAAAACCCTGCTTGTGTCGAAGTGATCTCCCATTCCCGAACATTCCCCCCCTATATACTATTGCATTTCGACCTCTGTTGTGTCGAACTCGCTTATAACGAAAACACTGCTATATCGAAGTGATTTTTGATTCCCCTCCGACACTTTCCATGTGTTTTACCACTGTTTGTGTCGAAGTCAAAATGTGTATTAACGATGGAAAGATTGTGTAGACGTTTTGCGGTAATGAAAAACCTGCATATTTTTGTCTCAAAGCAAATTGGTACAAACATCGAACAATAACAATGAAAAAGAACGATTTACCGAACAATTGTCTTTAATTGATCGCAGTTCAATCAATTATCCCAAATAAACAAAAATTATCCAATGATTGCGTGAAACGATGCAGACATTGTTTTGTTGATCAGCTGTTTTTGTGTGTAAGTTAATTGACCTTGAACCGCTATTCGTCACAGGTAAGGTGCGTTCGATTTGAACCAAAGTTCGGTCAATTAGGCGCCTTTGAAACTTAATTGATTGAACAGTATTGAGCGGCGCTCTTTGATGCGGGCTATTAGTAACAATCCAGTTTTCAGTAGAAACAGTTTTTTTTATATGGACGGACGCTCGGCGCCCCGTTACTGCGGCTATTGATTCGTTCCGCTGAGGTGTGGGGGCAACGTCGATACTACTACCCGAGTACTACTACTAGAAACAGTTTTACTACGTTCGTGCTGCACACGTTTTGTAGAAATACTGACTCTACGAAAGTTAAGATATTGTACATGTATAGAACAAAAATTTTGGTGACGTCACAATTTGCCTATCTCGAACTTCGGAAAACTCGAAGTGGGTTCTCCATTCCCTTGGAATTCGAGATATCGAAGTTGGCCTGTACATGTAATGTTTCACTTTCGTCTTTCAGGAGAATTGATAACCTTAACCGACAGAAGTCTGTTCTGGAGCAGGGTAAACTAGACTTGGAATCCAAAATCAGAACTCTAGAGTAAGTTGTACATGGGGAATTTCTTTTTTGTGTGGCTTTTGATTTTGAATATTCATTGTAAAATTTTGTAATGTCATGTGGATTACAAAATACTTTTGCCTAACATTTGTGTCATGCTACAAGACTTTGGCAAATTGGCTTAGGTTGTTCCATGTTTGTCTTGCCTGTGACTAGCAAAAACAAGACAAATGTGTTACTTTTCCATTGTCAGCGTCGGCTGTATACTGTGAAGGGAGTTTTCGGTTTAGCTTTCCTGGCTTGTTATTATTTTGTTTTACTTTACCACTATAACTTTTATCATGCTCATGAGATGTTTATTGTGAAAAGAGGCATTATTGCATGAAAACCAGTAGCCCACAATATTAAAAGCTACACAAACACTTCTCATCAGAGTGATCTCCCTTAATTCTGTTATGTTTTATTTTCAGATATCAGATGAGTGAGGAGGAAGAGAAGAGAAGAAATGCAGAACATATACTAGACAAAGAGAAGGAACATCATGTCAAACTCGAGAAACAGCTAGCAGGGTAGGCTGATTTCTATCCTTAAATGGATGTGTGTTTGTGTTTATGTGTGAGGATGGGGGGAGGAATAAATTTTAGATGGGAGAAAGACATATTAAACTGGAGAAGCAGCTTGCTGGGTAGGCTGGCTGATGATATTTATTGGTATGGGTGAAACTGATAAAGTACATGTAACTTGTTCATACAAAATTTGGGCAATATCTAGCATGCTACGCTGGCTATTGGTCTTCATGTAGGATTGCGCTGTAACAGGTAATAAGACTAAACAAGAAGCAAACAGTGCAGACAAAAACCACATAGTTGTTGGAATGATATGATGGGGATCTACAGGGCTTGCTCATGCTTTGTCTGAAACTGCATGGAAATTAAATGGTCACATATGACAGGGAATGTTAAACTGTAAGGGGCAGCTAAGACAGTCTGTACTGCATTTACAAGTTCAGCACCATTTCTGACAAGATTTTCTGAAGACTGCATATTTTTACATATATATCAATCATATATATATTATAATGCAATGTACATTGCAGGGAAATGGAGGCTAGACAGCAGGCTGAGTTAACGATGAGAAATATCAAGATAGACCTCAGGACTGCCCAAAATCAGATCAAAGAGGTAGGGATATGAAGAGTATCATGGTGAAACTGTCTCTATGAAACTATGTCTAAAACTGCATAGTGAATTTACCAACATGTCATGATAATGTCACTGATGTCTCATATTAGCAGTTGAAATTTGCATTCTGTAAGTCGCTTTATTTTCAGGTGCTGTTTATTTTGCAACTTCTTGTTTTTGAAATTATTTAGTGATCTTGTCAACTGGCAGTTTCTGTTTAAAAAATTTCTGTTTAAAAAAATTCTCCAACAAATAATTTCTTTTATAATCCTGTTATTTATCTTCTTTGTTCAATACCAAATTTAAATGTACTGACAAATGAAAAGTGTGTTGTTTCTGTTGGTTAGTTGGAGGAGGAGAAGGAGGAGTTTCAGAGACTGTTGTCCAATGAGAGGAGCGCTAGAGAACTGCAGGTGAAAATCAATGAGGAGCAGCAGAGATTTCAACAGCACCTACATGAGGAATCACTGAAAACATCTTCTCAGAAGGTACAATTACTAGCAAAAAAGTGTCTTTATTCCACTATGTTTCGGGTCCATAGAAATACCTAGCATTATAAGCGAAAAGTGTTATATAAATATATTAAACAACAAAGGAATAAAAGCAAATGAACAGTAAATGCTCAGCTTTATATTTCTTTGCAGTATGGCCTCAAAAGGAACCTTACACGTATATCCAAAACAATGTTAAAGTGGCTCTTATAGCAGTTTGGAAAGTTGGGCCAGAAAAAAAAAGATTTTTTTTGTATCATGAAACTCATCCCACTGTTACCATTTCCATCTTCATTCTTGCCATAAGCTCTGGAATGTCATCTGCGAGATCTGATGAGAATTTAGAGATTTGAACAAAAAATTCTTCCAAGCCAATTTAAACTAGCTTAAGACAGTTAAGAGCCATTCTCTGTAATGACTTAAATTTTTACATAGGGCCGTGGCACGCATAGTCACCGATTTTGCTCAAACTTTCCTATATTACTTATTGTGACACAAAAACAAGAGAACAACATCAGTTTCATTCCAAAGCACGCCTGTTGCCATGGCAACAGCAGCTATACATTTTGGGAAAAAATGTGCTCAAAAATGTCCTAAAATGGGCAATTTTTCAACAAATATATTAACGTTCAAATGCATGACAAGCTCTAATTTCTTTCTATAGGTCGTTTGCGAAAAAGTGGAGGGCAAAAAATCGATATGATTTCTTTAATACTGAATAGATTTTCATGAAACTTTGCGTACCATAATCTGTTACCTATACGAACTCATGCTAGGAAATGTAGAATTTTTTGACCTTTGAATAAAAACTTTCCCTATTAATCATTAACATTTTTCTTCTCAGTTTTATGCCATCTTTACACAGGAGGTAACCATAATGGTACAACAGCCATTGTTGTTCTATAGTTACTATACTAATACTAATACTAATTCATAAATTACCATATGGTCTGAAATGTGTTCACTCGCTACTGGGTAAACAAGAGGCTTTAAAGACAATGGGCCAATCATTTGGAAAGGATTTTATTATGTGTTTCTCCTATATATAAGTAAATGTCCATATAAGGGACATAGTCTGTACAACACTGGCTGTTCCAAAAACTGCACCAACCAAGCGTAAAACTTCAAAGATTAGGGACAGATTTTAACGTGTAGTTGATCTGACAATTTTTTATTTAACTGTCAAAAAAATCTGAGTTTCCTTGCATGAGTTCGTATGGGTAATAGATTAAGGTCTGCAAAGTTTCATGAAAATTTATTGAGTAGTAAAGAAATTAAATCGATTTTTTGCCCTCCACTTTTTCGCAAACGGCCTATACCTACAAATAACTTGTTCACACTAACTTTAAAAAAGAAATTAAAAAATTATTTGGAAAACCTCTGTGGTCATCAGGCTCAAGCTAAGTGGGTGGGGGTTTCCATATATGGCAAAAATCCAATTTCACACATCTTAAAGGACATTTCTAGAGTTCTTGCGGCCTCTTCAATATATGTGTGCACCGTCCTCCTACAGAACAGTGTTCTGTGAATATGTTTCTGGAAAAACATGCTTGGGAAAGTATACTTCCTGAAGCGTTACCATAGCAACAATATGTGTACCGTTGCAAAAAGCAAGTTCTTAGGGGTACAGTCCTTGTAATGTCAAATCATCATAGTTTATGATCATATTTGTTTCTTTATTTTGAAACTCATTTTACAATATATTCATCTTCTATAAACTATGGACATTTTGTTGGTTTCTCTTATCAAGGTCAAGGTCAAGGTCACAGAAACAATAAAAACTGCTAAAATGCGTATTTTTTTTTTCATATTATGTGTTCTGTATCAACCATATATTGCAGCAATGGCTTTGAACCGTGTCATTATCTGACATATTACAGAAGCTTTCAAATACACATATAGTTGGGTTTACTCAGGAAGCTACAAGGTCAAGGTCAAGGTCACACAAACAAGAACAAATGCTACAAATACATATTTTTTGAAATATTTTGTGTCCTATATGAACAATAAATTGCAGCAATGTCTTTCTATTTGAAATTTATTTAATATATAACAAAAGCTTTCAAACAACCAACTTTCCTCCAGAAGCATCCAACTTCAAGGTCAAGGTCACAGAAACAAGAAAAATACTAAAAGTGCATATTAATCTCATATTTTTGTGTTCTGTATCAACAATATATTGCAGCAATGTCTTTGTACCTGGTCTTTATCTAATACATTACAATAGCTTTCAAATACACATATAGCTTGTTTCATTCAGAAACCTCCAAGGTCAAGGTGAAGGTCATAAAACAAGAAAAAATGCTAAAAATGCACATATTTGCAAAATTTTGTGTCATATATCAACAATATACTGCAACAGTGCCTTTGCAGTTGGCATATGTTTAATATGTTACAAAAGCTTTCAAACAAACAACTTTTCTTCAGAAGCCTCTAAGGTCAATGTCAAGGTCAAGGTCAGAGAAAGAAGGAAAAAATGCTAAAAGTGCATATTTTTTTCTCATTTTTTATGTTCTGTTTCAAAATATATTGCAGAAATATCTTTGTACCTAGTCTTTATCTACTATATTACAATAGCTTTCAAATACACATACAGCTAGTTTCCTTCAATAAACTCCAAGGTCAAGGTCAAGGTCACAAAAAGAAGCGAAAATGCTAATATGCACAGAATTTCGGTATTTGTGTCCTATATCAACAAGACATTGCAGCCATGTCTTTGTAGTTGGTCTTTATTTAGTATATTACAAAAGCTTTCAAACAAACAACTTTCTTCCAGTGGCCCCAACGGGTGAGGCTAAGGACACAGAAACAAGAGGCCACGAGGCCCTGAATCGCTCACCTAAGCAATTGGCCAAGTAGCTCTTACTTATGTCTGAAATTGTCAAAATATGAGTCTTGGGTCAAAAGTCAAAGAATGACCATGACTCATAAATCTCCATGGACTCATTAAGACACCATATATACCATTTTTATGCCAAAATCTTCAAAACTTTCCATGAAATCTTATGTTCTACCATTTTCCCATATTTGACCATGCTGCAAAAAAGGTCAAGGTAAACCAAAGGTCATCATTTGAACAGTATTGGTAATACTTCAGTACTCCATGCGACTTACCAAGTTTCAAGGCCATCGGTCTATTTGTTCTTGAGAAAAAAGTATTAAAGTTTTATATGATGAATTGGTATGGCGGCCCCGTTCATCATGTGACCTGGACCGTTTGAACAAATTTTCATTCCCTCAACCCCTGGAGACTCTATATGAAAATTGGTTGAAATTTGGCTTTTGAGATAATGTTTGAAAATGTCAAAGTATGAGAGACCAGGGTCAAAAGTCAACAAGAGCTGTCGGCTGACAGCATAGCTCGCCTGAATAGGTGCTTGCCCATCACACAGTCGCTTTGGTGGTGTGGACTGCTATGCATAAAACTTCAGGCAAGCATGTCCATAATGATGACACATTTATAAACAAAAGCTATCTCAGAAGTAAGTCTTAAAATAAAATTAAAATATAAAAAAAAATCCACATGAAATTTCAAAGTCCATGAGCTTGAGGTCAAAGAACAAAGAGGTGGGGGTAGGGGTGGGGGTGGGGGAGGGGGGACTAGGATGTATCAAAACCTTGAACCATTACCTAAAACATCAGTCCAAGTATTAGTATCAACTGAGTCCATTGTGGCACTGTGAAATTATGTCTTCATAAATATAAAACTTTAACAAAATCTTTAAGACAAAATTCTAAGTTGATGACCTTGACTTCAAGGTCACCCAGTGGGATAAGTATATAGTGTTTTGTAAAAACTCAAAAAAGTGTCTAACATCAGTTAAAGTGTAAACTAAATCTCTGAATAATGAATCAGTATACAATTAGAAAAAAATAATATAGACCAAATTTCCTAAGTCCCTGACCTTGACATCAAGGTACCTGAGCAGGATTGGGGTAGAACTCTGTAAAAGTTTAGACTAATATCTAACTAAAGTGCAAATATAAAAAGAATTCATCCCTGGGTTTAGGAGATATGTGTCTTTAAAAGACTTTAACCAAAACATCCAATCAATAAAAAGAAAATTTTCTAAGTCCATGACCTTGACATCAAGGTCACTGAGGGGGTGAAGGTAGTACCTTGGAAAACTTTGGACCAATATCTAACTACAGTGCAAGTATCAAAGGAATCCATCCATGGGTTAAGGAGATATTGGGCTTTATAAAACTTTAACCAAAAAATCCAGTCAAAAAATTCTCCCAATTTTCTAAGTCCATGACCTTGACATCAAGGTCACAGAGTAGGGTGGAGGTGGTACCCTGTTAAACTTTGGACCAATATCTAACTACAGTGCAAGTATCAAAAGAATCCATCCACAGGTTAAGGAGATATAGGTCTTCAAAAAACTTTAACCAAAACATCCAATCCGGACGCCGACGCGGACGCGGACGCCGACGCCGTGGTGACAACAATAGCTCTTCCTGAACTTTTGTTCAGGCGAGCTAAAAACTGGCCTTGACCTCTTGTACTCAAAATTCTTCATGACCTCATTAAGATGAGTGTATATACCAACTTTTAGGCCAAAATCTTCAAAATTTCCTATAAAATCTATGTTCTAGCATTTTCCCATATTTGAACTTGCTGTAGAAAAGGACAAGGTCAATCAAAGGTCATAATTTGAACAACCTTGGAAGAACTTGAGTACCCGATGCTACTTAGCAAGTTTGAAGGTCATTGGTCAATTGGTTCTTACGAAGAATTTTTTTAAAGGTCTTTGCCATATATGGGCATGGTGGCCATGTTGATTATATGACCTGGATCGTTTGAACAACGTTTTGTTCTCTCAAGCCCTGGAGGCTCACAAATGAATTTTGGTTACAATTGGCCCAGTGGCTTTTGAAAATGTCAAAATATAAGAGACCTGGGTCAAAGGTCAAAGAATGACCTTGACTTTTTGTACTCATAAACTTCATGTACTCATTAAAATGACTGTATTTACCAATTTTTTCGAATGTTCAAAAACTTACCATGAAACTTTATGTTCTAGCATTTCCACATATTTGACCTCGCCATAAGAAAGGTCAAGGTCAACCTTAGATCATCATTTGAACAATCTTGGTAGTACTTGAGTACTTTATGCTACATACCAAATTTCAAGGCCATTGGTCTATTGGTTCTGCAGATTTTTTAAGCTTTTTACCATATATGGGTGTGGCAGCCATGTTGGTCATGTGACCTGGACCGTTTGAACAAATTTTCATCCATCAACCTCTGGAGACTCTATGTGAAATTTGGTTACAATTGGCCCAGTGGCTTTTGAGGAGATGTTTAAAATTGTTGAAACATGAGAGAAAGAATGACCTTGATCTCTTGTACTCATAAATCTTCATGTACTCAGTAAGATGGCTGTACAGTAAGATGTAATCTTTAACCCAAAATCTTCAACGGTTTCCAAGATATCATATGTTCTAGCATTTTTCCATATAAAAGCACAAGGAAGCAAATTTGACCTTACCGTAAAAAACAGTCAAAATCAGCCCAATGTCATAATTTAAACAATCTTGGTAGTACTCGCTTACCCGATGCTCGATACCAAGTTTCAAGGCCATCTGCCTATTGGTTCTGGTGAAGATTTTTAAGGGTTTTTATCATATATGGGCGTGGTGGCCATGTTGGTCATGTGACCAGGATGTTTGAACAAATTATCATTCCTAAGACTCCTGGAGCCTGCATATGAAATTTGGTTACAATTGGCCCAGGGTTTCAGAGGAGAGGTCATTTGAAATTGTGGACGGTCGACAGACGTACGATGGACAACAAAGCCTACCTATACTATAAGCTCCCCTGGAGCCTCTGGCTCAGGTTAGCTAACCAGAGGACCATTGGTTCTGTAGCTCACCTGAGTCCATTTACCCTCAGCACTCAGGGGTAAGTAACTGAAAGGTAAATTGTACAATATGGCCTAATTTCAAATTTGACTGAGTTGTTATGCTTGTCCTAGTTAATATTAGCAAAATTGATGACGTTACAATAAAAAAAACAGGTTTGTAAAACTTTATGCCTAAATATTGCAGTTACACAGAAGTAAATGCCAATTTGCACTTTTCCCAATACAAGTCTATAGAAACTTTAAAATGCCATAGCAATGAAACCACGTCAGCAACAATAAAAAAAAACAATATTTATGTAGTGGCTAATGTCATAAACATGTATGCAGAGAATCAGCTTCATCCCCCTATATGGTTTTTGTGGGAAAGATTTTTGAATATTGTTTCAAAAATTTTCCTTTATGTTGCCATGGCAACGAATCGAATTCTGTGATTTGGACAAAATTAACATGAATCATAGAGTACTACTCAAGAGACATTTCTATAGAAAAAAATCCAAATAACTGCAGTGAGGTAGCAAAAAATGCCAATTTCCATTTTTCCCATTATAAATTAATGGAAAATATAAGTTGCCATAGCAACCTAACTGCTTAAGCAATTCCCATGAAAAACACTTATTCTATAGAGGCTAGTACTAAGAATCTTTCTGTAAAGTTTGAGGTTTATTGGCCACATAGTTTCTGCAAAAATGATATTTTAATATCTTTTCTATTTTTAATCATTTGGTTGCAATGGCAATAAGCAAAATAGTGCAATTTGCATAAATTGCATGAGAGTGGTTGAGGACTACTCTGGGAACATTTCTATAAAATTTTGCCAAAATACCTGCAGTGACATAGCAATAAATGCAAATATACTTTTTTCACATTATAACTCAATGACAATTTAAAGCTGCCATAGCAACCAAACTGCTGAAGCAATTGCCAGGAAAACAGTACTTTTATAGAGGAAAGTACTAAGACCTTTTCTTTGAAGTTTCAGCCTTACTGGTTGCATAGTTGGTTGGTTGGTTGATTTGATGCTTAACGTCCACGGTAAACAACTAAGGTCATGTCGGGACGGCCAGTTAACCTAACCACACTATTCCTGGGCAGGCTTAGACCTCCTAAGCGGTTAACCAGTACTAAGTGCACATACTTTCGCCAGTAACTGACAACTGCCCTTCTTGAATCAGCGGAAGAAGAAACAAAGGTATGTGGCCAGACCGGGATTCGAACCCAGGACCCCTTGTTGCATAGTTTCTGAGGAGATGGTGTTTGAATATTTTTTTCTATTCTTAACCATTCGGTTGCCATGGCACCCAGCCAAATTGTGCTATTAACATAAATTTCATGTTATTGATAGAGAGCTACTCAAGGAACATTTCCGTAAAAGATTTGTCAAATCATCTGCAGAGAAATAGCAATAAATGCAAATTTTCAATTTTTCCCATACAAGTCAATGGAAACTGTACGTTGCCATAGCAACCAAAGTTCTGAAGCGATTTGAATGAAAAACAGTATTATTGGTTCCCCCTGCCTATAGATGCTAGATATGAAATTTGGTAAGAATGAGCCTTGTCGTTTAAAAGGAGATGTATACTAAATAAAGACCAAGCACAAATACATTTTCTACATTTAATTTTGATACCGAACACAAAATATTAACAAAAGGTGCATTTTTATCATTTTTCTTGTTTTTATGGCCTTGCCCTTGACCTTGGAAGATTCTGGAGGAAACGAACTGTCCATGTATTTGAAAGCTATTGTAATATTCCAAATAAAGACAAAGTATGAATACACATTCTGTATTTACTGTTGATACGGAACACAAAATATGAATGAAAGGTGCATTTTAGCATTTTTCTTGTTTTTGTGACCTTGACCTTGACCTTGTAGGTTAATGGAAGAAACAAGCTATATGTGCATTTGAAAGCTATAGTAATATATTAAATAAAGGCCAAGTCCAAAGACATTTGCTCTATTAAGTGTTGATAAAGCACATAAAATGTGAGATAAATGTGCATTTTAGCATTTTTCTAGTGTTTGTTACCTTGACCTTGACCTTGGAAGCTACTGCAGGAAACAAGCTATATGTGCTTTACAAAATTATTGAAATATATTAGATAAAGACCAAGTACAAATACATTTTCTGTATCTACTGTTGATACAGAACATAAAATATGAACAAAATGTGCATTTTTAGCATTTTTCTTTTTTTTGTGACCTTGACCTTGGAGGTTACTGGAGAAAACAAGCTATATGTGCATTAGAAAGCTATTGATATATACTAAATAAAGGCCAAGTAGAAATATATTATATAAATTTACTGTTGATACAGGAAAAAAATATTAACACTAATGTGCTTTTTTAGCATTTTTCTTGTATTTGTGACCTTGACCTTGGCTGTTACTGGAGAAAGCCAGCTATATGTGTATTTGAAAGTTGTTTTCATTTACTAAATAAAATCCAAGTACAAAGACAATGCTGCAATATTTTGTTACTAGAGAAGACAAAAGCATAAGGAAAAAAACGCATTTTAGCCATCTTTTCGTGCTTCTGTTACCTTGACCTTGACCTTGAACATAGAAACTAGCAATATGTTGATATTTTATAAAAGACCAATTTACTATTAAGTGTTTTTAACAATTTAGGAACACATATATTTATAAGATATGATGATTTGGCATTATAAGTATTATTACCCTACATTTTGGAATTTTGCGACGATCCACTTATTGTTGCTATGGTAACGCTTCAGGAAGTATACTTTCCCAGGCATGTTTTTCCAGAAACTTATTCTTGGAATGTTGCTTTGTTAGATGAAGCTGCACACATATGCCGGTATGGCTGCAAGAATTCTACAAATAACCTTAAAACTGCCTTAAAATAGCCTTTCGCAATATAGCACTACCCCCACCCACTTTGCCAAAGCCTGATGACATTACAAGCATTCCAAATACAATTCAAAATTTTGGTGTCGACTCAAGGTGAACAAGACATTTACATATGAGAAGCATTCATAGTATGTCATTCTTTTTCTAATACATAAATTTGTTAGAAATATGTCTATTTTAGTACAATTTTTACCTCAATTTCTGACTAAATATTCAACAGCCGTTGCCATGGCAACGGGCACATGTAGGAATGAAATCGACATCGTTTTCGTGCTTTGGTGTCACAATAAGTAAATAAGGAAAGTTTGAGCAAAATCGATGACTATGCGTGGCGCGACTTTTTAAGTGGTTACAGAGAATGGCTCTTAATTTGGTACTTTGAGGCTTCCCACTTCGCATAAAAGTTCCTGGTTAAATTGTTTTATGAGATGGGTAAGCACGAGACATACAGTACATGCAAATTATAATGTATGAGGACAGGTCTTGTGACACGTTGGTAGGATAAGAGGAAACATTTTATAATTTACTTTTGCCCTGAGCTAAACATATGAGCTGCAACACGACAAAACCAAGAAAGTAGCATGTGAGCCCAGCAAAGACTCTGATCAGAGTCTTTGCTGTCCACATGAAGGTAGCTTAGACTCATAACTCTCCTTTAAGCGCATAGCAATTACTTTGATCAGACTTGGCAGATTCCCTGGCTGATCTGAGTCTGCACAGGTGCACATGCTGCATTGTTGGTTTTGTCGTGACACGGCTCATATTTTCTTTATGTTTCATTACTTTGAACTGTCAAAATTTCCAGGATGACGATGTGGTAAGACAATTACACGGCTTGATATTTCTTGTTCTTCTAACAAACTACATTTCTTCTTGTTCATTTCATTCTTAACAGCTCTCGTGACCTTCTACTTTGTTCATGTTGTGTTTCAGTTTTAGAATAGAACTGTTTTTTGAAACAAACTAGCAGAATTGTTTTTTACTAACTCAGACTTAAAGTCTCATTTTTCAAAATGACAACTAATCATATGGAGCTTTAGTGTTAATTTGATTTTTCGGTAATTGCCTCGGGTTTACCACACACAAATGGGCTTCTTTCCCGAATAAATAGGGATAGTTTCAAATACAGCAGAGCCCAACATTAGCCTTACTAGTCCCAGCAGGTTTATTGTTATGACAGTCAGTGCTATTTCAACCTTGCCGCAACATCTTGACTTCAGCACTTCAAATATTTATTAACTTCAACTTTGCCTTCATTATCTTGAAACTGTCAAAAATGTATTCCTAAATCTTAAGTGGATAATATTCCATTCAAGGTCATGACTGAATGCTTTCTGCCAGAGTTAAAGCCGAAAAGGCAGTTAATGCAGGGCTTGAATGGCTAGTTGTTATTGAAAGCCCAGCTTTAATAGCAACAGTGTAGAAACAGTCCCAGAAACAGTCCTAGAAACTAGAATGAAGCCCGAAATCTAAAGATTACCTTACTTTGGTTCCTGAGACTTTAGTCTTTCTTAGTGCAGTGTTGAATGGTGTTGTAAAGTAACAACTAACAAGACTTTTCTCTTCAAGCTTTCAGTTGAATTATTGCTTTAACTTCTCTAGCCAAACCAAGCAATAATGTGCAAACAGTGCAGGTCTAGATCAGTTGCTGTAGATGAGTTGAAGTGTGGAAGATAATTTTGGGATAATTTTTCAAAAATATGTTGTGCCCCCAAATTAAAACTGCCTCAGAGAGGCAGTTCTAATTAGGGGTCAAAACATTTTATGGAGATTTAACAAAAATCATCTTTAATTATCACCAAAATTCTCAAATATCTGCTGACTGAGAAGGATCAATGGTCATCACACACAAAATTTTGTCCTAGTATATGATTTATACAGCCTGAACAAAGACAGACACTGAGCAGACTGTCTCTGCTTAGTTGATGCACATTTCAAGGTATACTCCCTTGTATTTCATTACAAAATAATCACAACATTATGAAAGTGGTTAGTTGTATGCAACATAATTAAGATTTGTTAAAAAAATCTTCAGCGAAAACATCTTTGTTACGGAGGCAGAGACGATATATCAATGCATACCCTTCATGAATATTCACGAATATTTTGTCGTCATAAATTGATTGACTCCCACAGGCGTTTCTGCAAGCATGTTTTGAATTTTATGATTGGTAGAGTAAATAACTTTACAATATCATTAACCTCTAATCTGTGCACGTGAGTTCTTTTCAGCCAATAACTGTCTGAAGTCGATTAAAGAAAGGGCTTAAAATTATTCAGGATATAACTTTAACCTGATTAACTATGATTGCTGGGCATATCCAGTCTTCATTTTCGGCGGGAATGGCGACCCGCTATAGCCGCTCTTTTTATGTAATTTTTTAAATTCTCCTATTTTCAGTGACAATCACAAATCATAAATTTGGCAGATAACTGTACTTTTAATAGCAATCATTATCATGCCTAGGATATAATTTTTTGTGAGAAATTTAAAAGTTAATAGAAATATTGAGGGTGTAAATCTTTCATGGATATACGCTTGAAAAAACACTGTTTTGCTTCATATAACTTTTGTGATCTGAAATTTTCTCCAGTAGGATAGAAATGGACATCATGTGCAGATTTTGACATGATTTATAATTTGTGTGCTAAACCATTTTTAAGCTCATCATTCTGTGTGTTGAGTATAGCTTTTAGAACAAATTCCTAGCATTTTCTGTACTATAAATTTTTTTATGTTCATCCACAAAGGATGAGAGATAGGTACAAAAAGTCATAGAAAGAGTGACAGAAATAGTAGAAATCAAATAGACTACTCTCTAGCAGTTATATTGTTTGCATGTTTAAGTTGGCAGATATAAGCTCAGAGGCAAACCTCTCCCATAGCCAGAGAGAAAAAATTAAAAAAAAAACGTTATTACTTGGAAATGTTCTTGTTGGACTATGGAATTTACTATCCAGGTCTAAAGAAGTAAGAACATTCCAACAAGAATTGCAGAACACAAACATATAACTTGTATATTAATTAGCATGTTATTTTGTTGTTACTCAGGATGATGCCCAGAGAAGTCTAGAATTAGCAGATGATGATATCAAACACGCTCAGGATCAGATTGAGAAATTCAGGAATGAAGCTCTAGCACTCAGGGTATGTTGAGTTTCGCTCATTTATCTTCGGTTGGCACAGTTGGTAGAAAATAAAGTTTTTTTTCTTCTTCTGAGAATCTTCATTTGGGCACAAAAGTATAGAGCTAATTAATTGAGATGCTACACTTGTTTAAAGATATTGTCATATAATTATCATCTTCCTGCCAGTTTAAAATGCAGTTCTGTCAGAGTTGCAGATAAGGAGTAAAAAGAAAAAAGGTTTCCTATAGCCTAGTGGCTGTATTCCTTATTTGGAATTTACTGATGGGTTGCAGAGAAAGTTTTTTGTTGCTGGGTGGTCCAACGGGGATTTAAACTTGCAACTTTCTGCACCATAGCCAAACACCTCTAATAACAACTACTTTTCAGTCTGAACTGGACCGCCAGAGACTACATCTTACAGAAGAAAACACCATGTTAACATCAGAGAATGAGAAACTGCAGCTGAAAGTTGAGGATCTTCGTAATGAGATAAAACTGGACGAGGAGGCTCTGACCCAGTCCTCTTTACAACATAGTTTACAGCTTAGCAACGCCAAGAAAGAGGCACAAATGCTTGGTACCACGCTTGAGAAAGAGAGGGTCACACGGGAGAAAATACAGTCAGAGGTAAAAATGATAATGATTTTTTTTGCACAGTACAATATGTTGGTTACCATGTGTTTGGTCCATATAAGAGTATAACATTATAAGCTAACAGTATTATATAGAGACTAAGCCACATAAGAATATTAGGCAAACAAGCATTAATGCTCATTTGCCTTATAGCAAGCATGGATTGCAAGCTGCGAGAGCCTGTGAGACAAAGCTCTGCGAGAGCCTGTGAGAAGGAGCCTTGAAAAAGCATGAGCTCTGTGGTAGAAGATTAGGAATTCAGATTTCAAGCAGATTCTTACCTTTTAACAATCACTACCGTGTTGAAATAATGTTATAACACTGTCTTCGTTTATACTCTGTAGCAACAAATACAAGTGCAGATAAGAGTTAGTGACAATAAAAAGCAAACAGATAAAAGCTAAGCAAACAGATAAAAGCTATCAGATACAATGCATCATTTTTGTCGCCCCTGCTTTAGCAAGGTGCGATATAGGTGTCCAGTTTTCTGTCCGACCGTCCGTCCGTCATTCCGTTTACATTTATGTCGGCCCTGGCATTAAGAGTTGTGAAGTTAATTTCTCCTAAATCATTGCACCCATGGTTCTCAAATTTCATATGGAATATAACCAGACTACACGGCTTCAGTTTGAAGAAATTCAGCTTGGTCGAGAATTCAATATGGCCGCCATTACTAAAAATAGCAAAACAACAAAATCAACAATTTCTCTGGAACCACTAAGTATAATTGGCTGAAATTTGGCATGGAACAGTAGTAGGACCTTGTTTTTTGAAAATAATGAAAATGAAAAAAAATCTATAGGGGAATTAGGTCACAGTGACCCACTATTGGTTAAGGGCGCGTTTACATGAGCAAAGTTTCTATGTCACAGAAACTTTAACAAAGAAAGTATGACAAACATTTTGCGTTTACATGGAGCAAATTATTTGTTAAAGAAAATGTGCCATAGAATCTTTGTCGCATAAACTTTGGCAATGAAATATTTGCTGCAGTGTTCACACGACCAAATATTATTCGTCAAAGTTACCTGCAGCAATGAAACAAAATCTTTGTCACATTTTCCACGCTTGTGGCAATGTTCTTTGTTACATAATCTTTAGCAAAGTTCTCCGTTTACATGGACAATTTTAATTTATCGAAGTAACTTTACCATATATATTTGTTGAAGAAACCTTGTCATATTTTGGCATTTACACGAGCAAATTTTTCTGTGACAAACCTACTTTGTCATAGAAACTTTGGTCGTGTAAACGCGCCCTAACAAGTCCAAATTTTGCTTGAATGCCAGTAAATTCAAAGACACTAAATGGATTTTGCTCAAATTTAATCTGAATGATTCTTGAAGTTTTTGTTTTCAAATTTATGAGAATATACCATCCAAAGTGGCCGCCAGCTGTTGTTACTAAAAATGTCACAGTGACTTACTTTTGGGTAACAAGTCCAATTTTTGCTTGAATGCCAATAAATTCAAAAACACTAAATGGATTTTGCTCAAATTTAATCTGAATGATTCGTGATTTTTTTTTTTTTCTCAAATTTGTGAGAAGAAACCATCCAAGATGGCCACCAGCTGTTGTTACTAAACATAGCAAAAACATGCAAATGACAATATCTCAGGAGCCCCGAAATGGATTTGGACCTTTTTTGTGTCAGAATGATCCTTGCATATAGCTATTACACTTTTTATCTGGCAAATTGCCCATCAAAGATGGCTGCCATCTACCATTACTAAAAATAGCACGAACATGAAAATGGCAGTACCTTAAGATCCACTAGATGGATTTTGACAAAATTTGTGTCAGAATCCTTGCCTGAAACTATTTCTGTTTTCTAATTTTCAGTTTCTGCTTTCACTTTCTTCTCACCATTACCCCTGCTACTGTGGAAGCACAATGCAGGTGTGACGCCAAATTCTTATGACATAGAAGAACTGTATTGATAAACACAAATGTATAACAAATCATCTGACTATAATTGTATGTTTCAGCTTGAGTCAGTAAAAAGCCGTTTCCAGGGAACTATGTCACAGTTTGAGAAGGCTCAACAAGCAAGAAATGAGTTAGAAAGGTAAAAGATAAATGGGAATTACATGTAGTAACTTATCAGTACATTTGCATGACAGAAGTCAGCTATGGATTAAAATTTGATATGATAATGCAGAGTTCCAGATAGGAATAAATTTTAGGGGTAAATATTGTTACCTCCATGAGCCAGTGCTCCAGATAAGAAGGGGTAACAGTGATAATTTAGGGATAATTTTCCTTATTTCTCCATGAAAACGTGTTGTGACCCCTCATTAGAGCCGTCTTTCTAAGATGATTCTAATGAGCGGTCACAATGTATGTTTTCCTCTGGAAATAAAAGTTATCTCAGAATTATGCTTAAAAAGTTCACCTTATCTGGAGCTCTGAATTGAGTATTCTAAGTTTGAGCTAAAAGACATGATCCAACTGCATGCCAAGAGTGTTCTAATTAAAAAGTTATAATTATGGTAAAGTTTGAACAAGTTTGATTTGACTATCAGATTATTTGCCAGAAAAGTTCTAGAGGAATGGCATTTAGTACAGGCTGCGTTATAGCTTAGGAATGTCTGGGGCCGTATTCATAAAACAACTTAAGTGGTTGCTATGCTGTTGCTAAGGCTAAATTTCTTTGAAGGAGATTCCCTAAAACTATGAAATTTGGTCTGGAGGAACAGTCTTTGTAAGACTGTTCCTCCAGACCAAATTTCATAGCTGTAGGGAATCTCCTTTATAGATATTTAGCCTTAGCAACCGCATAGCAACCACTTAAGTGGCTTTATGAATACGGCCCCTGTTCTCGTATGTAGGGGGCATGGGCCGTGGTGCAGCATTGCATCACTGCACATGAACAGACTCAATTAAACAGTCTCTTATTTTCATTTCTCTGTTGTGTTCCTGGCTCCAGTGGATCTTCTTTTAGAACTTATTTTATCTTTACTGGATATCTTCAGCCATAAACTGCAGATTATGTATTTTCTTGTCCTATGAGATTAGTGGGCTCATTCTGAGTCAGATTGAAAATAGAGTTCTGCTGAAGCTGGTCCTAGGGGGCATGGGCAATGTTGCAACATTGCATGAAGCACATGAACAGATTCAATTAAACAGAGTCTGCTAGTTTCATTTCTCTGATGTTTTCCTTACTTCCAGAGGATATTCATTCAGAATTTATTTTAGGATAATGACAGTACAGTTATATGGAAGAAGGATGGAAAACTCTTGAATCCTATGTTCCAAATACAGCAGGTGGTTTAGTGGCTAAGGGGTCAGCTACTAGTCCATGGTTCTTCTGCATACCAGTCCTTAGGATGAGACTTTATGATAACTTGTATGCCTTATTGTGTCTGTAATTCAGTAGAGTTAATAGCAAAACACCAAAGACCTACATATCCAAAGAGTACGTACCTTAAGTAGTATGTGTTTATGACTTATTTTGAAAAAATGCTATTATTTATAGACGTCTCCATGACGACAGAGAAGAGTGGGCTCGACAGCTGGAGAGGAAAGATCAAGAACTCCTTAAACACAAGGAAACTGTTGAGGTAAACTGTTTGATTTGCAGACGTAAAATTACTGGGATCATGTGAAAAGGTGTCATAAACCATGTGCAGATGTTGAATATTCAGATCAACTGCTCATTTATGCAACCTGATCTGTTTTCATTGTTCTCCGGATTTTTACAAGTAGATTGAATATGTGACTGAATATTTGAAAGTGGTAGATTAATCAAGCTTGGTAGATGTGCAGGCTGATCTGTGTCCTCTCTGTTTGTGCATGCCATAAGGTCCTTTTTTATGTGATACTAATCAAATGTTTCTTGCATATCCCACAAGGTTGAGTCACTGCTGGATTTTGTAGTCATATATCCCCTTGCTGACACAGGTGTGCCAGCGATATAATTTACAAACTACAAATTAGAAGGCTACTTTTGTTGACTGGAGTAATTGATGTTTTGTATATATATGTATGTGTATTTACGGAATAGAAATGAAACTATACAGACTGGTTAGAGATAAATCAGTATCTGTTTATACCCCCGGTATACGAAGTATATAGGGGGTATATAGTTTTTGGTCTTTCCGTTAATATGTTTGTGTGTGTGTGTGTGTGTATGTTAACATTTTTTCTGTCACAGATTTCTAAGGAACCACTAAACCTAGGACTTTGAAATTTGGTACAAACGTTGGGTATGACTAGTTGTACCGTGTAAGAGAGATTCAGCATTCTCCTGCTTATCAGTCCCTTTGTTTGTCCATTTTTTCTTTCTCTCCAATTAAATTTTTGTCACAGATTTCTCAGGAACCACTACAGCTAGGACTTTGAAATTTGGTACAAACGTTGGGTATGACTAGTTGTACAGTGTAAGAGAGATTCAGCATTCTCCTGCTTATCAGTCCCTTTGTTTGTCCATTTTTTCTTTCTCTCCAATTAAATTTTTGTCACAGATTTCTCAGGAACCACTACAGCTAGGACTTTGAAATTTGGTACAAACGTTGGGTATGACTAGTTGTACCGTGTAAGAGAGATTCAGCCTTCTCCTGCTTATCATTCCCTTTGTTTGTCCATTTTTTCTTTCTCTCCAATTAAATTTTTGTCACAGATTTCTCAGGAACCACTATAGCCAGGACTTTGAAATTTGGTACAAATTTTAGGTATGACTAGTTGTACTATGTAAGAGAGAATCAGCCTTCTCCTGCTTATCAGTCCCATTGTTTGTCCATTTTTTCTTTCTCTCCAATTAAATTTTTGTCACAGATGTCTCAGGAACCACTGCAGCTAGGACGTTGAAATTTGGTACAAACATTGGGTATGACTAGTTGTACAGTGTCAGAGAGAATCAGCCTTCTCCTGCTTATCATTCCCTTTGTTTGTCCATTTTTTTCTTCTCTCCAATTAAATTTTTGTCTGAGATTTCTCAGGAACTACTACAGCTAGGACTTTGAAATTCGGTACAAATGTTGGGTATGACTAGTTGTACTATGTAAGAGAGAATCAGCCTTCTCCTGCTTATCATTCCCTTTGTTTGTTCATTTTTTCTTTCTCTCCAATTAAATTATTTTCACAGATTTCTCCGGAACTGCTTTAGCTAGGATTTCGATATTTTGTACAAACATTGGGTACAACTAGTTGTATCATGTAAGAGAGAATCAGCCTCTTCCTGCTTATCATTCTCTTTGTTTGTCCATTTTTTTCTTCTCTCCAATAAAATTTCTGTCAAAGATTTCTTAGAAACCACTTTAGCTAGGATTTTGAAATTTGGTTCAAACGTTGTGTGTGACAAGTTGTACTGTGTAAGAGTCAGAGAGCCAGATAAGCTTCGTATTTGCGTAAAATACGGACCAAAAAAGACAAAATACGAAGTGTCTTGAAATTTCAATCGTACCGAATATGGTAGTCATTTCTCAGCTTACGAAAGCAGCTCAAATGTGCTACGTATTTACGCTATAGCATGCGTGGTCAACCGTTTTTCAATAGCCAGAATGTTACCTATTTTTAGCATTTACTAATCATTGCTTCAGCGCATGCGCTATCTGAGCATGCGCAGTCAACCTTTTTCCGAAAACAGAAAGCACATGGTACCTATTTTCAGCATTCTCTTTTCGGCTTTTACTGGTCGTTTTTATGAATAGACCGGGAACAAGCATGAGTATTGGAATTTACCGAGCGTTAGCCAATCGCTAAATTGCACATGATCTTTCCGGTGGATTGCGTAGGTACTTTCATTTTCGTTGAACAAACATGTTGCAAAAACGTCTCTGTTACTTGACTGAACAGTCAATAAATGGCCCCACCTGGTTGTGGGAAGCTGGAAAACTTTGGCTTCGGCAAGCCAGTGGTTAATTCTAGTGAACTCTAGCCAGCAAAGATCAGCCAATCGTCCCCTGATGCGCGGTAAAAGGAAAGCAAAACACTGTCAGGGTCGGTAACAGGTCGTTTCGGCCCAATTCCCTTTCGGCCCCGGGTCGTTTCGGCCTTATTCCTGTTCGGCCTGGGTCATTCCTGTTGTCCAGAGTTTTAAGCAAGAACCCTGGACAAGAACAATTAGACTGACATTTTGGGAGACCAGTTGTGCGTTAAAAAGATACTGAACAACCACTGGATCTCAGGAGTACCGATACTGAAAGGACTCATCAGGATACTGAAAAGGTTAAAATTCTGTTTGGTAAATACTGAAACCACTGTAAAAATTATCTG
Source organism: Ctena decussata (assembly GCA_963989385.1). Lineage (NCBI taxonomy): Eukaryota > Metazoa > Mollusca > Bivalvia > Lucinida > Lucinidae > Ctena > Ctena decussata. Next base: position 77,297,114 of record OZ022507.1, read on the forward strand.
GAGCTCTGAGTGTAAGAGAGAATCAGCCTCCTGCTGCTTTTCATTCCCTTTGTCCTTTTTTTCTTTCTCTCCAATTATTTTTTTTATCACAGATTTCTCTGTTCTCATGAGAGCCACAGTCTTCAAATTTTGTATACATCTTGAGAATGGCCATATATGTTGGTGGAAAGAAAATCAAGATGCTAAGATTGCTTTTGGCCTTCTTTTTCTTTTTTTCTTTTTCCCATCTCTCACTCCACTGTAATAAATGGGAAAATTTATGTCAAAAATTTCTCAGATTGCCATGTTATTAGGTTTACATCTAGGTTTAAACTGATTAGTTGACATCATTTGGATGCTGATGCTGACTTTAGGTCAAGGCTGCAAACATAGATGTTTATATAAACTAACGTTGAAATTTTGTGTTGAATTTGTATATTTTTTTGATAACATAATTTGCATTTATTTTAGTGGAACCTTTTGGTATTTGTCTATAAGCCTTTCACTGGATTTGTAATAGATTGTCCATCTGTCTGTCTGTTAGTTAACATTTGCTTGTATTAAATGTGTTTTTATTTGGCCGTGGCACTGGCCGGGGGTATACGTGAGCCCCTGCTCACATGCTCTAGTTTAAATTAGATGTAAAAAGTCCAGCAAGAGCTATTGTTGCCTCAGCATCAGTGTCTACATTGGCATCTGCAGCTGGCTGTTTGTTTTTTACTTATATTTTTTTTCTTCCAGACTTGTTTTTGACATATTTCTTTCTTCCAGACTTTATTACAGAAACTCAACTCAACCGAGACAAAGTTGAATGCTTTAGAAAATGAGGTAAATCATGATTATTTGGTTATTGCCAAACTCATTTTAAACTATTCCTTACTTTTTATTAATTTTTTCCAAATAAGTTGGATACAAGTTTTAATGAAAAAAAAATGTCAAAGACTTCATTAATATATAAAAAAATAAATACATAGTAGTTACTGGAAATTTTTGCAGCTTCCTATTTTCATGAGTTAATGCAGAGGAAGTATTATAAAGATTTGAACTTAGGATTTTTTTTCTTGTTCTTTACCGGTAGATGGATAAATGAAGATGTTTTTTGCAATAGCTTAATTTTTTAAGGAAACTTCCCGTATGCAAAGAGCTTTTGCATATTTATTCTCTGATTAACAGTATCATGTTTTGTTCTTAGTTACATATTGCAAATACTACTTTACTGGAGAGAGGTAACCAGAACCAGCAGACACAGCGAGACCTACAGTATTACAAGACAGCTCAGGAAAACTATGATGTTAACTACAGGAAAGAAAAGGTAAATTACCTGCAGATAGATGGTTGGAAATTTTTGGGCTTTATACATATATCTGCCTACTCAACAAGATTCAAGATATCTTGTGTCAATAAGAAAATGGATGTGATGATAGTGAGGATGAAGTTATCCTGAGGCTTGATTTCTTGCTGTTGTTATGTATATAAGCATTATGTCTAGACCAAACCATCGGCACAGAAGACTGAAACACTGACACAACTGACAAACATCATTTCCAGGACCTAGCTAGCTATTGATTTTATCTATCATAATATTATTACTTGAGTCTCATATAGATACACAGGTCTTGGCCTAGTGGATAAAAGCGCTGACTCCTTAACATTAGGTCTCTCCCCGCTGTGTGTTCAAGCGTAAGTAGTGCATGTGAGAAAGTCAAGTTCTGCTTATGGAAGGTCAGATGGGTTTTTTCCCCAGGAGCTCCAGTTTTCGCCCTCCTGCTTAAGGATCGGCTTGACAAGTGAAATATTCTTGAAAGGGCCATAAAACTCATGAATATCAAATATTTCCATAAACCTATTATGTGCAGTCAATTCTTGTTAATTATTGCTTTAGTTGTATTAATTCAGGGAAATAGGATTTAAGAATATATCATTTTAATTTCAGGAGCAGAATGCAAAATTATTAGGCAAGATAGAGTCATTACAAGATAGGTAAGTCCATATCCTGAGGCGGATAAATACACTTTCAGGGGAAGCAACTTTTGCAATTTTCATTTTTGTATCCCTTCTTAATGGGGTCAACTCTGAAAGAGGAGAATTTGCCACTCTAGGAGAAATTCTTTTTCTACAAAAGTAGCCTTCTTGTCTGAGAGGGGTTCTCTTCCCTGGAAATTGTCTTCGAAAAAATAGTGGGAAAAGATGGAGGTGTATTCATTCACCTTAATGAAGTTCTTCAATTAACCTCCATTTCTGTAATGGATTCTGTTGTCTCCCAGTTCAGAAAAGTCTGTTTGCTCTTTCAAGGTGCTTTTAAAAGAAAAGCAAATGTGTAAAAGTGCTGACCCAAATCAGACTGTCCCCTAAAGAGGAGTCTGATTTGGATTTATTTTCACATCCATTTTTGTTTCAGTTGTTGGAGACAAGTAAGAAAATAGGTAGTGTTGCTTCCCTTGAAAATGTACCCACTCACCTTAAATAATTTGTATGGCAAATAAAATTGATGTTTTGTTAGAATATTCTATGTATTTATAAGTATGCCGGAAAAGCAAGAAGTGCATTTTAGTGCCATCTCATAAGGAGAATGTAAAAGCTGTTGATCAGCAGATACCTGTGCACTAGTTATTAGCCATCTTATCTTGATCTGCACAACCACTGTATGCAAAAATTACTCATTTGATTTGCTGGGTATAAAAGGTTATCCTACTACTTATTTGTTAGGGCCCCGCCAGACGAAGTCTGCGGAGGCCCTATAGTAATCACCTCGTCCGTCCGTCTGTCTGTCTGTCCGTCTGTCTGTCCGTCCGTCCGTCATCATTTCATGTCCGCTCAATAACTCTAAAACCGTTAGAGATATTTTCATGAGACTTGATACAAATGTAAAGCATCATCAGACGATGTGCAGAGAACAAGAACCATAACTCTGCCTACAATTTTTACTGAATTATGCCCCTTTGAAATTTCGAGTACAGAAATCATGTCCGCTCCATAACTCTGAAACCGTTAAAGATATTTTCAGGAGACTGTGTACAAATGTAAAGCATCATCAGACGATGTGCAGAGAACAAGAACTATAACTCTGCCTACAATTTTTACTGAATTATGCCCCTTTGAAATTTCGAGTACAGAAATCGTGTCCGCTCCATAACTCGGAAACCGTTAAAGATATTTTCTCGAGACTTGGTACAAATGTAAAGCATCATCAGACAATGTGCAGAGAACAAGAACGATAACTCTGCCTACAATTTTTACTGAATTATCCCCCTTTGAAATTTCGAGTACAGAAATCGTTTCCGCTCCATAACTCTGAAACCGTTAAAGACATTTTCTTGAGACTTGGTACAAATGTAAAGCATCATCAGACGATGTGCAGAGAACAAGAACCATAACTCTGCCTACAATTTTTACTGAATTATGCCCCTTTGAAATTTTGAGTACAGAAATCGTGTCCGCTCCATAATCTGAAACCGTTAAATATATTTTCTCGAGACTTGGTACAAATGTAAAGCATCATCAGACGATGTGCAGAGAACAAGAACCATAACTCTGCCTACAGTTTTTACTGAATTATGCCCCTTTGAAATTTTGAGTACAGAAATCGTGTCCGCTCCATAACTCTGAAACCGTTAAATATATTTTCACGAGACTTGGTACAAATGTAAAGCATCATCAGACGATGTGCAGAGAACAAGAACCATAACTACAATTTTTACTGAATAATGCCCCTTTGAAATTTCGAGTACAGAAATTGTGTCCGCTCCATAACTCTGAAACCTTAAAAGGTATTTTCACGAGACTTGGTACAACTGTAAAGCATCATCAGACGATGTGCAGAGAACAAGAACCATAACTCTGCCTATAATTTTTACTGAATTATGCCCCTTTGAAATTTTGAGTACAGAAATCGTGTCCACTCCATAACTCTGAAACCGTTAAATATATTTTCTCGAGACTTGGTACAAATGTAAAGCATCATCAGACGATGTGCAGAGAACAAGAACCATAACTCTGCCTACAATTTTTACTGAATAATGCCCCTTTGAAATTTCGAGTACAGAAATTGTGTCCGCTCCATAATCTGAAACCTTAAAAGGTATTTTCACGAGACTTGGTACAACTGTAAAGCATCATCAGATGATGTGCAGAGAACAAGAACCATAACTCTGCCTACATTATTTACTGAATTATTCCCATTTGTAATTTTGAGTACTGAAATCTTGTCCGCTCTTTAACTCTGAAACGGTTAGAGATATTTTCACAAGACTTGGTACAAATGTAAAGCATCATCAGGTAATGAGCAGAGAACAAGAATCCTAACTCTGTCTACATTTTTTACTGAATTATGCCCCTTTGTAATTTTAAATATAGAAATCAGGTACGCTTTATAGCTTTGAAATCACCAATGATATTTTCATAAAACTTGTACATAATATAAAGCATCATCAGACAATGTGCAGAGAATAAGAACTGTAACTCCATCTACATTTTTATAGAATTTTTCTATAAATAAAACTATGAAACTGTTTAAGATATTTTCACAAAACTTGGTACAAATATAAACATCATCAGACAATGTGCAGAGAAAAAGAACCATAACTACACCTTCCCTTTGTTATTTTAGGTATGGAAATCTTGTCTGCTGTATAACTTGAAAGCCTTTGAAGATATTTTTTTATAAAACTTGGTACAAATATAAAGCATCATTAGATGATCTGAAGGTGTGCAGAATGCAAGAATGGTAACACCAGTTTCCTGCCTCACAGAGTTGTTGCACATGCTTTAATCAATCATAATTGTGTATTTTGCCCATATCTTAATGACACTGCCAGAGGCTTAATTTCAAACAACATATTTAATATGAAGGAACAACATGATAATAGAAGGCTGGTATTGTTATTTCTAGTCCGGCACATACAACTTAAATGTCATCAATAGTGTCATAAAGGCGGGGCCCTTTTAGTTACCATGTTTCTATTACTTTTGGAAAGTTGCATGGCATCCATTTCTGCAATAAGATACAGAATATCATCACATATCAGTCATGACACCCCACATCCAAGCCCCCCCCCCCCCCCCCCCCCCCCCCAATGTACTTCTCTTGATCCAAGAAGCACAATACATCTGCCCAAGGAAAACAATAAAACATGTACCACAGAAGTGTGCCTTTGTGAACCTAGTATCTTTTTTTTTCAGACTGACAGCCCAGCAGCATGATAATCTGAGCCTGAAGCAGCAGTTAGAGACTGCGCTCAGTGCTGCCACAGATCGTTCTGGTATTGAACTACACGATAAACTAAACACCATGATGACCTCACTCAAAGCTGACCATGAAAAGGTAATAAGAGCGGGGTCGCACGAAAAATGGGGCTGAATGTATTTGCAGACAGTTGATTCTAACATTACGTAAAATAAAAATGTAAGATTAATGTGATGTTTCCATAAGCACTTTTTTAAGTTGGACATCAACAGGAATAGAGCTTTACATCTGGCCGCGAGGTTATAAAACTTTTTTCATGCTCAACTCAGCTGAGCATGAAATTTTCTCTGCTGATAAATATGAAAATGCCAACTAATTTAAGTATTCATGACTGTACTTTACAAGTGTTTTAAGCTAAAAATTTTTTCAAGACTTGAATTGTCATTTTGTAGGCCAGGGGAACATTAGAAGAAAAGAATGCCACTTTGCAAGACACAATCAGTCGACTGAAGGAAGAAGTAATGAATGTTGAGAACCGTCGCAGCAATCTGGAACAAGACCTCAGACGAATGAACCAGGAATATAATGAGATGGTGCGGAAATTGTCTGTTTCAGAAGCAACATTGGAAGTAGCTCTCAAGGTATGGTATTGTACAGGACCTACCCTAATCTGTGATACACAAATCTGTTATTCAAAGCTTAGTTAAGTCAACTTTTTAGTTGAAAACATTGTATATGTATTTTGCTTACATCTGCATTCACCAGTTAACTGACTTTTGAGAAGCACAAGTGATATTTACTTGGAATCAAGTCCTTCAAAAGAAAATTATGGCATAATGCAGAGGCTCAGATAAGATGGGTTGTGAGGAGAATGACGGGACAATTTTTGCCAACTCTATATAAAAAGATACAGTTTTGACCTTTCATGAGAATTGTCTAGATAAGGCAGTTTTTATGAGGGGTCACAACATATGTTTTGGACAAGAAATGAGAAATGTATTATCCCTGAATTATCCTTAAAACCTTTCTTTATCTGGAGCTTTGAGCCATAACATTGTTTAGACAAATTTCATCATGATAGAATATGAAGAAATTGCAGTTTGACTTTAAGTAACAGCAATAGAAATAATCCCTTCATGTGTTACAAGTCCTGGATAGACCCTTATCAGTGTTTTTTTTTTTTTCTTTTTTCAATCTTAAAAGTTATTTCATGTGTATGTTCATATTAGCCAGTCAGGACTGTCATCAGATTTATGCTGCTACAGATAAAAATAAACCATTTCTATGTTCTTATTAGGCTAGAGAGAGTTTGGAGCAAGAACGAGGCCAGATGAAGCTGGAGATAGAGAAGTTACAGCAGAGGTATAACTCAGCACAAGAGAAGACCATAGAGTCTCAGACAAAGATTGGAGAATTGGTTGATAAACTTGACAAGGCAGAACAGAGCAGAAATCTCAGTAATCAACAACTCATGGACACATCAGCAACTATGCATGCTTTTAACTCAACAAAGGTATGTGTTGGAGCTACTGTTTGAAGACAGCCGTACTCACTCATATTTGACAATTGGTAGAGAAGCTGGGCATGATATAAAAGAATTAAGAGCAAAGAAATCAGCAGCTTAGATACACTTGAACAATTTGGCATCTACTGGTGTGCTTTCAGATCTTCAAAAGGGAGGTAGTCAGGCCATTGTGGAGTTCTCATTAAACAGCAACAGTCTGACTACTGGAGTTGGCTGTGTAAAGAAAAACAGTTTGATGAACCTCTAATCATGTTGCAGAAGCACTGTGGAGTAATAGAGGATCTTACATGAGTGCTCATGTATTATTGAATTTATTAAACGAGTTGGGGAAAACGATAAGATGCGAGGCTTTGCCGAGCATCTTATCGGTTTTCCCCAACGAGTTTAATAAATTCAATAATACAGGAGCACGAATGCAAGATTCTATTTATCATATGACACTAAAATTGCATTTCATTAGCAAAGTTTTCATTAAAACGTCATGATTTCGCCAATAGAAAACGCGACGTTTTATGGACGTCAACGCATAACGTTACGACGTAATTTGCATATTTAATCCACTAGTTGATTATCGAATTTTATGCATGGCTTTATTACACTCTCAGATGCGACGTCATATGATAAAGTCTGTTTGACCATGGAGACGTAGAGCTCCAAAACAAAGCAAAGTAACCCTTAATAAGGCATGTGGGAGCTGCAGATTTGTAAGACCAGTCTGCAAACATTCTACAGACATGGTAGGGGTACTAGGTGTGCTGTGCAGTTTGTTGCACTTTGTTCTTGTAAGTCATTGAATGACATAATGTTATTACATGGACATAATGATATTTTTTTCAGAGTGACCTGGAGGAGCAATATCAGAAGTTACAGGTGGACAATGTGAGAGTGGAGGCTGAATTGAAACATGAAAAACAGAAGGTTGAAATGTTACAGAGAGATCTCGTTGACTCTCAGAAGGTCAGATATCACTCTAATTGAATTAACATTCACATTGAGATTGCTATCTAATACATTGATAGGCTACCCAGTAAAAGGAAAGTCAGTGGCTCTGATATAGTGGGGTTTGAAGGATAAATGTGGGATAATTTTCATATTTCTCACCAACAACATATATTGTGACCCCTCATAAGAACACTTTGAGAAGGTGGTTCTAATGAGTCACTATGTATGGTTTTACACAGAAAGAAGAAAAAATATTCATAAGATGTATGGGTACACTTCTATGTTTATCTGCCGTTATAGAAAAACACATTTTGTGTCTTCCTGTGTGCACTCTTCAGGCTGAAGCCCTTTCAAAATGGGGTCAACTTTTAAAGGAAAAAAAATTGCTCATAGAGGAGCAAATTCTTTCCTTTATGAGCTGATCGTTTTTGAGAAGGAAGGTTAAAATAGAAACTGGCTGAGGTACCCATGTATCTTAAAACCCTCCCATATCTGTAGCTCTGTATAATGATCAGTTACTTTGGAAATTATGTGCCTCTGTATTCATTTTGTAGTTTGCTATAATTGCTTGACTGCTAAATGCTAATCAGTGCTGGTTTATTTTACTAAACTTTCTTGATACGGCAGTGACTGATGGGTGAAAGTAAAATCATGTGGTGATACATGTGTATGTTGTATACATTTTATTGTCCAGATCACCTATTGGAGTTTAGTAGAGCTTTCAGGATAGCTTTAAGCATTCGGTTACTATTTTATAATCTCCATATTGAGGAATTCCTGAACTGGGACTCATGAATCGTGAAACTCAGATCAGTCTGCTCAGACATGCTGTCTGATCATGACAGTCTGTTTTCTTTTGCTGCTACTGTATATAGGTAAAACAGGGTGTCTTCTACACAGTCTGACTAGCAGGCCTGTTTTGTGTACATGTGCCAATGTTTTCAGTCCTGAGCATTACATGCAGTACGTGACATAATACTGTTGGGACAGAAGTGTTTCAGGAAAAAATATGGACCCAGATCAGACAGCACCTAAAAGACATTTCTGATCAGCGAGGATTTGCAATTTTGATCTGTTTTTGGTTTGTCATATACTGCACGAAAAGAATATCTAAATTTGAAAGAGTGCATTTTATGGTCTCTCAAAAGCCATTTCTTAAAAATCCTGCATTTTCATTTGTGAAGTGTCTAATTGGTTAGGATGAATGGTGCACTTTCAGGGGAAGCAACTCTGCATTTTCAATTTTCAGTATTGCATCCCTTCTCAGTGGCATCAGTTCTAAAAGGGAAGAATTTGCTCCCCTTAGGAGCAAATTCTTTTCTGTAAGAGTAGACCAAGTTTTGGAAGGGCTTTGTTGTAGAGGCAAGCAAACAGGAAATCAGAAAAGTTGTTTCCCTTCGAAAAAAGGTAGGAAACTTGGAGGTGTAGCCCTTCACTTTAAAATGTCCAAATATTTTGGCTAATTACAGTACATGTCTAGGTCAGGATAATGGTTTCAACTAACATAATTACATGTATGCTTTAATTTGCGTATTGACCCTGGTGTCTTTATGTAGGTGCGGAGCAGTCTTGAAGCCTTGTGTTCTAACTTGAAATCAACCAATGCTCATTTGGAGGAAAAAATAGGGGTAATATTGCTTTCTAGTTAATAGCATGCTTATAGTTGTAGTGTCTTGATAGTGTCATGGTAACAGAAATCTACAAACTACACATGTCAGCACCAGCTTTAACATGTGCAGTCTCATTAAGCAGACTGCCTTGCTCTAATAAGACAGCATGTGTGCAGGCAGGGCTGGCTATGTGGCGCTTGTGTATACTATTAGGCATTGAAGTTTTATCACAGTCTTTGGATAACAGAATGAAAGTGATAAACTACAAGTGACATGATAGCCAGAGAATTCCAAGACATTACATTTAGCTTAGATTTTGCTGCTTTGACATTCATTCAGCGTACAGTGGGTATACATGGGAAGGTTAACAGTCATATATGGTGTCAGTCATGCTATAGAAAATCCGTCACAAGGCATGTGTGCACTGCATACACCTGCATTATGGCCAAGTGTCTGTCTGAATACAGTGTTAGGCTAGTCATTAATGAAGTCTGCAAAGCCAGATATATATAGTCTTAGTACAGTATATCCTGGCTTTGCCTTAACCCTGTTTGCACTCAGAACAGCCAAAAGTCTATGGAGCTTTGGCTGTTCTGAGAGCAATAGGGTTAAGGACAGATTTTCTGATGATAGGGATTGTGGTTAAGTGATAACTGGTAAGGTAAGGTTTTATGTCCTTTTCAACAGTATCTCAGTCATATCTGGATGATAGAAGGGTGATTATAAAGGGCTCTGTGCACTGAAGGGCTGTTTTAGGTTCAAACAGAATCTTGCCTCTAGTGGGACCATGTGATCTGAAGTCTGGAGCGCTAACTGCTCAGTCACTTGGAGAAATATTGAGTATGATTGACAGACGCTGTTGAGGTGTTGTTTTGATGCACAGAACCTTAATCTGAAGTCACTTTTGTAGATAATTTGTATTGATAAACTGACATTCTTAATATTCTTTGTTGGCTTGCATAATCATCATAACTTAACCATATTAGCCAGACACAAGAGAACCAACAAAGAGGCATGTGCGCTCATCGAAGACTCAGATCAGCCTGGGCATTTGCCCAGTCTGATCAGTCTTCGCTGCCTGCATGGAGTTAGCATTGACCCTTAGCTACCCTATTAGTGCTCAGCAAAGACTCTGATCAGACTGGGCAGATGCCCAGGCTGATCTGAGTCTTCGATGAGCGCACATGCCACTTTGTTCGTTTTGTCGTGTCACAGCTCATATGTTGAATTAACTGACATTCAGTATCAGGGTTTTCCCGGACTCAAGATTGAGAGTCTCAGACCCCCAAAATGGTGTCTGGGACTCCCAGAAAAAAATATGTGCATCCACTGGGACTCTCTAAACAAAATCCAAGTCCCAATTCAAAGTGATGAATTCTTATAAAAAAATTATTCTTGGCTTAATACAAAGTAATGATTTTCAAAATAAAGTATTTATGAAATTCTGATGTTTGATTTGGGCATTTTATAACATTTTTCAGAGTACAGGACTCTTTACTTTTGGCATTGGACTCTTAAAAATTTGGTATGTGGGTCCCAAAAACTCCTTAAATACAAGGCCGAGGGAAAACCTTGAGTATATTCAGATAGCTTGCATGTTACATGTCTAAACAAAAGTAACAGTTTCAGAAAAGCCTAAAGAACATGAGGAAAATTTTGATTCATTACTTCCCCAGTTGGATAGCCTTAGAACTGCCTTACCAGATCAGTTTTTGCATGATCATATAATGCCTGTTTTCTTGCAGAAATGAGAAAACAGGATAATTTCTTTGGCATTTCTGATGCAGTAATAATCATGCCATTCTAATAACTCACTATGTGCTTGTACACAAATATTTGATTTGATTTCAATCATTTCAATTGCTGGTTACACACAACAGCTAAGCATGTCTAGGGTAATTAAGCACAGGAAATGGGTTTTATTTCGTTCATAGTATGTAAGCATGTTTTGCATGTGTTTGTGTATTCATACATTTTCAGCCAGAGCAGTTGAGGGAGGTTACTCAAAGTGTAAGTTGCAAAACACAAATATGTAGTGTTTTCAGCATGGCGTAGTGCTTCTTGTAGTCTCTTTGCATGGTGGTATATGAATGTACAACTCAGCTCTTTAAGGGCCCTCCGAGCAAAAAGTGTTTCTTCCCATACCATAAAAATAAAAAAAAAAAATGGGACACCTAAAACGCCTTTTGTAACTATCCTAAAATGAAACACTTTGGGTTTTACTATGTAATAATGCATCATGGTATGGCAAACAATGTAGACCCTGCTTCTAAAGGAACAGTCTGATTTGGGTCTACACTGTTTGCTCAGACCAATATGTCCCAATACTTAGGACTTTATGGTAGGTGAACATTGATGATCCAGATTAACCTGCACATGGTTGGACAGGTAGTTGCTGTTAGGTGCATGATAATAGGTTACATAGCCTACAGTTTTTGTATTCAAAACAGTCACCATATTCCCATTGCCATATATGGGTGTATGCTGATTTTCTTAGTGATAAAACACATTTTTGCTTCAGTGTGCTCATAAATATACATGTTTGTTTTGCTATGCTTATATTCCTTTCAGCTTCAGCTTTTGTGGGGACATTTTGCTGTTTCATTGCAACTTCATACTTATTTTCTGTCATGTCAGATATTAAATTTTCTGGTCTATCCTCATTGATCTCTTCTGTCAGGGTAGGGGTTTACATGGGGTTTACATGGTTGTAGTTTTGATACATTGCACGGAAAAAATGGTGATGCTGTGAGTAAATTGTGGTTTGTGTCAAGGTTAATTTCTTCTTCAAATAATTTTCACTTGTTGAGTTATGCACTATTTTCAAGTCCTCATCTTTTGGTTCTAAAGACACTTGCATGGAACCACAAATACTCTTACTTAACACAAGGACCCTGTCTCAAAATTTCACTTGACGTCTTGATTGATTTTGGTCAATATATTTTCTGATTGAAATTTTGTGACAAAGTCCTTGACCAAAGTTTGACTCTCTGCAGTTTTATCAAAAAGCTATTAGACTTGGAAAGTGACTCATAGCTCAATATGTGTAAAATATTGAAAGAGGAATACATGTATAAGGCTTTTTGACATTTGACTTAAACAAAGATAAATTTATATTTTTTGTGTTGCTTATCAAAACAAAAACCATATGATCCCCCACCCTGTCTTTCTGTCTGTTTGGTTTGCTATCTGTAAAGGTTTTGCTTGTAGGAATGTGTAGCTTTCATGTACAGTAGCTTTTCTTGTACAGTCCGTCTTAAGTCTTAACCTACTGACTATAGTGGATTCTTCTGCCTTTGACTTTAACCCTGAAAGCACTAAAACATAAATAGTTGACTTGCAAACAGCATAATCCATGATGAGCCACCTCATCTGAGTTTACACTGCTTGCATAGTTCCATATGAGGAGGCTTGTATTGAGCTTCCACTTCGGGATCTAGTTTGCCCTTTAGTCTTTGAATTCTTAGAAATTTGGCAGATGCAAATTTTGTTGTCTGCATTTTTTGCGCTGTAAGGGATAGGACATAGGACAGGTTGTCTCACAATACTGCTCATATAGTTTCATTTAACATATTGCCTATTTGCTATACCTAACTACTAGTAAAACTTAGCTGTTTTCTTCAACCATCTCTCTGGCTTACTGCTTTCTCAGGGTGAGGTTGTTAGCCGTAACTTACTTCTCAAAGAATCAGAGGAAGCCAAGGAATTATGGGAAAAGGAAGTAGTTTCACGATCTAAACTTGGACTTAGGGTAAGGAACCTCTCTCCTCTACAATCCACTTGTTTTATTTCCTTTGATTTTCTAACACAAGCTTTTAATTCATTTATACATCATCTTTTGTTGTTCTTTTTTTTTCAGAGTCTTTAACCCTATTGCACTCAGAATGGCCAAAACTCTATGGAGTTTTGGCCATTCTGAGTGCAATAGGGTTAAGAAATTGTTTTACCAAGATGTTATAACCTCACTACAGTAGCTAATAATGTACATAACTCTAGATTTTGCCAAATAAATTCTTGTTTATTGACAATAACATTTTCACTGTCACTTCTTCCCAAATACACTTCTAATTAGTTGGGAGTACCCACATTTTCACTCAAGTTATTTCTTGTTATCTGGAGCACTTACTGTATTAAATTGTTACATTTAATGCAGGTAGAGTAACTGCTCCAGAAAATGATGATTTAAGGATAGCGTTTTTCAACATTGCTCCATAGAAAAACATAGGATGTGGGTACTTGCCAAGTTGAAATTGTTGAGCCATTTCTAATAAGTACCACAGCATATGTGTTCCTGAAGAAATTTCAGAAAATTATCCCCAATTCATGAAATATTCTCCTTGTCTGTCATACAAACAGTACTTACTAATGATGTAAAGAGGATTTTTTTAAATAAGAGCCGCGACACGACAAAACCAACAATGTGGTTGTGCGCCCAGCGCAGATTCAGATCAGCCTGGGCATCCGCCCAGTCTGATCAGAGTCTTCGCTGCCCGCATGAAGGTAGATTAGACCCTTAGCTACCCTTTAAGCACTTAGCGAAAAGTCTGATTAGACTGGGTGGATGGCCAGGCTGATATGAGTCTGCAATGGGCACACAACCTCTTTGTTGGTTTTCACGTGTCGCGGCTCATATATTTATTTGTCTGTTGATACAAGCTAATTTCAGGTTTGTAATATTTTAAGGGCTTAAGGTAGACGAATGGTGAATAAAGATATTGGTGGGGCATTCATTTCATTATACCAGCTGAATAACCCTAAGGGCTATAACACATTTGGATAAGAAAAGAAATTTGTTTTCCTAAAAAACAAACTTTTGTATTTATACATACTTTTTTTGCACATTTTCCATTAAAATTCATGTCTCTAGCACAAGGATGCACTTTCATTTCTGCAAATCATATAATCTTTAATATAAGGTATTTGAAACAGACTGGTAAGAAAAATTGCAATTATCTTGATTATAAGTATATTTTTACATTTTTTAAAAAAATGCAAGGAAATTGAATTTCATGAAAAAGGTCATGAAAAATATATTCAATCAATGGGGCATCCTTATGCATATTGTTTTAATAAAACTTACATTGTATGATACAGAATAAAACAAAAAACAAACATTTCATCGTTTTGTTTCCTAGAAAAACAATGTTTAAGTTCAAATATATCCCCAAAAAGACTGTCCAAATACTGCACCTGCTGCAAACACAGCCGGTCTTTGCCCTGTTATTTATTTTCCTGTTGTTCCGGGTCTACCATAGAGTAATGCCTCAAAAATGCGCAGATGGAATTGAAATTGTAAAGACCTTGATCATTCTGGTTCCTAAGGAACAGTCTGATCACGGTTTCCACTGTTTATACAGACGTATCTGCCCGAAAACTTAGGATCTTTATGGTAGGCATTGTAAGTGTGTATATATTCCATAGTTGATTGATTCACCATGAACAATAACTCTGTTATGTGTTTTAATAAGTCGATACAGAGTTATTGTGTATCTAAATACCTTAAGCAAGGAATGAATAACATGACCTGAATGAAATTTTCAGAGTAGCCACAGAACAAGTGCCAAGTTGTCAGGTTGACCAGCTTACGTTGTAAATTCAGTTACAGATTGTCTTGTTCATAGATTTAAGGTTTGGAGATTAACCTCAGCATTTGACCTTAACTTCGACACTGAGATTAGTTTTGGAATGAAAGTCAAGAAGTTTAGAAAATTACTCAAGCAGTTCAGATCATAGAAGATTAATTTTATAAGTATAATAGTGGTAAGAACAAAAGGGGCTTATCTGAGCCAGCTAGATAGGAATAGAAGAGGTCTGAGGGCATATGCAGACAGCAAATACTCAGATCAGCCCTGCTGTGCATCTGCACCATTTTGTCAGGGTCTCCTAATGTCAACAGTCTTTTGAGCCTTAAGAATTCAAAGAGTGAAGAGTTTGTTTAGATGATTAAACTGGTCTTAATCTTTGCTGTGTACAAAAGCCGTAAATATTTTCTGTTTTTGCTGAAACAGCAAACTGAAATCAAATTTTAATTGTACAGTCTAGAACAATTCTTGCACCGACAAAATGTCAATTTTTGACAGTAGAAGATGCGCCATGTCAAGGGATGCCTTATAAAATTTGCAAACAGTGAAAATGCAGATCAGCATGTTCATGTACACAGACTGATTTGTCTTTAATTCTGCACTTCACACTATAGATATTCCTCCAGATCCAACAACCTGGACATGTAGAATGGCTGATTCTGATTGGATTACATAGATATTCACTGCACACCTTTAATATTATAGTCCAGTCAGAATTTGCCATCATTGGCTGATCTGTGCCTGCACTGGTTACACATGCCGCAAGGTACCACCTTCAATGCAAAGACTTATTTAATCTCGGTTATACAAACAAGTCCTCTTGTTGCCTGAAATGGCTCAGTTTTCTGGAGATTTTAATTCTTTAAAGCATTATGTCAGGATTGTAATTGTGTTATAGTAGATTTTGTGGACATTTAAAAAATGAAACAGTTTTGGAAATGTTTGCATTATTTCATTATAAGGAATCAATCGATTGATTTATTATGGATCTGTAATTGAAGTGACAGTGTAGACCTCCATTCAGTGGAATTATAGCATGCATAGAATAGTGTTGTTTTGCAGTGAAACTGAACATTATTGTGAATATTTTAGCAGAAATTTAAATGGATATTGTCTTAAAAGTGCCATGTGAAGTTGAGTGTAATTGTTGGGATATAATGCAAGGAAAACATTCTTGATGATGGCAATGTTAAAATGGTTTCCATGGCAATGTATTATGTCCAGTCACGTGCAGTGACTATAAACACATCAGTGCAAGAAATTGTAAGATTTACTGTAGTTATTACCATATTCACAGTCCTCTAGATAACAGTAGGTAACAGGGATAATTTCGGAATGGTTTTCCATATTCTTTTCATAAAAGCATATCTTGTGACCCTCAATGGGGTCACAACAGACCTTTTCATTGACTAGGAGATTGGTTATAATGGTGATGGCAAATAGTGCAGACATTGATAGATTCCATCTGAGTCACCTACATTTGCATATGCCAAAAGACACAGTTGCTAGCAACACAGCTCATATAATTGTACCCTTTCATTTGACCATCCCACACTGAGACTGTATAAGGAACATACAGATCATGTCAGTTTATGTGTGTATCATCATTTTAAACCATTTGGTATACATGCATACCTGCCCAGACACTTTGGGTAGATACAGCATTTATTAGGGCCCTGCCAGACGAAGTCTGCGGAGGCCCTATAGTAATCACCTTGTCCGTTCGTCTGTCTGTCCATCCATCTGTCCGTCCGTCCATCTGTCCGTCCGTCCGTCATCATTTCGTGTCCGCTCAATTACTCTAAAACGATTAGAGATATTTTCACAAGACTTGGTACAAATGTAAAACATCATCAGACAATGTGCAGAGAACAAGAACCATAACTCTGCCTACAATTTTTATTGAAATATGCCCCTTTGAAATTTTGAGTACAGAAATTGTGTCCGCTCCATAACTCTGAAACCATTAAAGATATTTTCACGGAACTTGGTACAAATGTAAAGCATATAAGACGATGTGCAGAGAACAAGAACCTTAACTCTGCCTACAGTATTTACTGAATTATGCCCCTTTGTAATTTTGAGTACAGAAATCCTATCCGCTGCATAACTCTGAAACCGTTAAGACATTTTCACGAGACTTGATACAAATGTAAAGCATTATCAGATGATGTGCAGAGAGCAAGAACCATAACTCTGCCTACAGTATTAACTGAATTATGCCTCTTGTAATTTTGAGTACAGAAATCATGTCTGCTCCATAACTCTGAAGCCGTTAAAGATATTTTCACGAGACTTGGTAAAAAAGTAAAGCATCATCAGACGATTTGCAGAGAACAAGAACCATAACTCTGCCTACAGTATTCACTGAATTATGCCCCTTTGTAATTTTGAGTACAGCAATTGTGTCCTCTGCATAACTCCGAAACCGTTCAAGATATTTTCACGAGACTTGGTACAAATGTAAAGCATCATCAGACGATGTGCAGAGAACAAAAACCATAACTCTGCCTACATTATGCCCCTTTGAAATTTTGAGTACTGAAATTGTGTCCGCTCCATAACTCTGAAACAGATAAAGATATTTTCATGAGACTTGGTACAAATGTAAAGCATCATCAGAGGATGTGCAGAGAACAAGAACCATAACCCTGCCTACATTGTTTACTGAATGATGCCCCTTTGAAATTTTGAGTGCAGAAATCGTGTCTGCTCTATAACTCTGAAACCAGTAAAGATATTTTCTCGAGACTTGGTACAAATGTAAAGCATTGTCAGACCATATGCAGAGAACAAGAACCATAACTCTGCCTACATTATTTACTGAATTCCCCCTTTGTAATTTTGAGTACGGATTGTGTCTGCTTCATAACACTGAAACCGCTTAGAGATATTTTCATCTGACTTGGTAAAAATGTCAAGCATTATCAGTCAATATGCAGAGAACAAGAACCATAACTCTGCCTACATTATTTACTGAATTATGCCCCTTTGAGAAATTGTGTCAGCTCTTTAACTCTGAAACCATTAGAGATATTTTCACAAGACTTGGTACAAGTGTAAAGCATCATCAGGCAATATGCAGAGAACAAGAATCCAAACTCTGCATACACTTTTTACTGAATTATGCCTCTTTGTAATGTTAAATATAGAAATCATGTCCGCTCTATAGCTTTAAAAACATCAAAGATATTTTCATAAAACTTGTACATAATATAAAGCATTATCAGACAGTGAGCAGAGAATAAGAACTGTAACTTCATCTACATTTCCCCTTGGTAGTTTACAGTCTAGAAAATGTGTTTTCTTTCTAACTTTAAAACTGTTTCAAATATTTTCACAAAACTTGGTACAAATATAAACATCATAAGACTATGTGCAGAGAAAAGGAACCATAACTACACTTTCCCTTTGTTGTTTTAAGTATGGAGATCTTGTCAGCTGTATAACTTTAAAGCCTTTGAAGATATTTTTTATAAAACTTGGTACAAATATAAAGCATCATTTGATGATTTGAAGGCGTGCAAGATTGGTAACATCAGTTTCGTGCTTCACAGAGTTGTTGCCCATGTTTTAATCAATCATGATTGTGTATTTTGCCCACATCTTAATGACACTACCAGAGGCTTAATTTCAAACAACATATTGAATATGAAGGAAAAACATGATAATAGAAAGCTGGTATTGTTATTTCTGGTTGGGCAAATATGACTTAAATATCGTCAACAGTTTCATAAAGGCAGGGCCCTATTAGTTACCATGTTTCTAGTTTTGTCTGATTTCAGAGTACCCGTGTTCATTGAAACCAAATTTACCTTTGAAGTTTCTAGTTTTATTTTTTACAGATTGCCCAGTTGGACCGGCAGAAACAAGAGTTTGCAGGCCAGTTAGAAGAGGTTAGTATGCTTGCTTCAAAAATACTATAAAAATTGGGATATCGAAACAAAAATAATTGTTAAAACAGTAAAATAATGGAACACTTTGGTTTTACAATGCAGTAATCCATCCAAAAGATGCAGATTGAATGGCAAACAGTGTAGACTTATATCAGGCTTAAGAAGCAGTTTGATCTGGGTCTGCAGGGTTCGCTCAGATGTAATTTAAATAAACAACATAACTTCCGTACACCAGTACATGAGATTTTGTTTATTTTTGTGATAAACTCAATGGCATTAAAAGAAGCATTTATATTATTTGCAATAAACAGGTTGAAACATATTCAAATCTGTTTCCTTTTGTAAAATATGTATGTATGGGACTCAGTTTTATTTTCTGTAATCAATTTTCACAGATCTAACAAAAAGCGTTGATGAGTCAGATCAGTTAGCATTGGCAGCAATTGACTTCGAATCATGGAGTCCTGGTTTTGGTCTGCATAGTAGAGGCAAGATTCAGTCCGAACTAAATGGTGCTGTTTTGCACAAACCCTTTCATAATCACCCTCCCATCATCTTGATATGACTGAAATACTGTTGAAAAGGACAAAAATGCCAAGTCATCCTGGTAGTCTGGCCCAGAGGTTATAAAACTTGAGTACATTCTCAAACTCATAATAAAGCACACTGAAAGGCTGCTTTATTTTGAGTGAGATTATTCTCAAGTTTTATAACCTCGAACCTTGATCAGGGTATGCACAGTATTTGTTGCCTAGTTATTGTCAATGTTAATAGCAATTACTCTGATCTAACTGACTTGGCTTATGTCTAAAGACTGATCAGATGCTCTCAGATTCCTGCTAATACATGCATGTCATTGTTTCTTATATTATAACAGGAGAAGAGGAAGACTCGTAAGGCTCTGGAGCAGAAGCGACTGGCTGAAACAAAGTTAGAGGCTGAACAAGATAAGTATGTACTATAATTACTCTCTAAATTGGGACACCTAACCCAGTCACTATAATTATTTCAACAATGAAACCTGATGATATTTCTTTGTGACAGTGTGCATTTAAAGTTACAGGCAGAATGGTAAACATTGTAGACCCTGATTAGACTAAGGAGCAGTCTGATCTGGCTCTACACTGTTTGTTGCATGTGGATTCTGTCCCACTAGTTAGTGTCATGAGTGTGTCTTACTCTTCTTTTGTGAAGAATTTACTGCCATAATCAGTTTGTATCATTATGCCATACTGTCATAAGACATAGTAGTATATTGCAAAAAGGTACAAGTAAGCATTTCTGTTCATTTTATACCAGTGCAAATAATATACACATGAACTGTGCCATCAGCAAAGAAGCAAGTATACAATTTGCAGACAGCACAGAACGCCATGTATATCAACAGGCCAAATAGTCTCTGCTTGTGGTCCCTGATTGCATGTATATTTCAGAGCTCTAGATAAGAGGGAGTATCTGATGATAATTAAGGATAATTTTTCTCATTTCTCATCGAAACCATATGTTGTGACCCCTCATCTGAACCGTCTCGTCGAGACGGTTCAGATGAGGGGTCACAACATATGTTTTAATGCAGAATCGACAAAAATTATCCCTAATTATCACCAAATACCCCCTCTTATCTAGAGCTCTGATATTTTGCAGTTTGGGGATTCTCAGGAGTCTGTATAGCAAACAGTGATGACTGATCAATCTGGGCAAATGCCCAGACAGACGGATCTGAGCCTTGTATTTTGACAGACCATATTAATCCTAATAAATGCCCCTGCTCTAATAAATGCCCCATCTCTTTTTTGAAAATAATGTTATATTTACTTGCATGAAGTCATGTTTGATTCTCCTGGATGAGGTAGCTCTTTGAAAAAGGGTCTGCTCTTAAAGGAAATAATTTGACCCCGATGAGAAGGAAGGCATAAAAGTAGAGTTGCTTAATCTGAAAGTATTTCCATACCCCTTAATACTGGTACTGTTTGTCCGAGGTATTTCGAGGTATTTTGGCGGTGGCTGATTTACTACACTTACACTTAAGATTGTAAATAACACCCCCCTTTTGCAAAATGCAACACCCCCGGGGCATTTAATAGGATTAATAAGGTATCAGGTGAGGGCTGTTGTGTAATGATACCATTCATCCATTGTTTGATTCTGCGACTCCATTGAGTATGTAAATTTTCCATGTTAAAAAGAGGGAAAGTGAGGTAACGTGAAGGAAAGAACTTGTTGGATTGAGATGTCATCAATAATTGTTTTCTTTTGTCTTGTCTGATAATTTCAACTCCTGTGATCAGGACCTTCTCAGCAACATATTTACCATATGTTTAGAGAGATAAATATTCTTGAACAGACATTTTTGATCCAGGTCAAGTGTTTGAATACCCTCTTTGTATTCACAGAACTGGTCAGTTACAGAAAGAAGTTGCTAGTCTAAAGGCATATTTGAAGGTAGCCAAGAAAAAATTGAAGGTGAGTGATAGACTGCACCAGGAGTTAGCTGAATCCTGCAGAAATTTGTATGACCAGTCTCTGCAATGACCTGCAGGAGAATTAGCTGTAAGACTTATCTTCCCCATCAAAATGCCATCAAATATCTAAATCAGTATTGTATAATTCTGTTTGAAGATGTGCTCTATTCCCTGTAAACAGTCCCAAAAATCTAGATCTGTGTTACAAGCTGGATCTAGGTATTTGGGAATTTCGTTGGAAGGGTAACACCTCTGTCTTATAGCCAAACAAATGCATTAAACACAATTTTCTGAATGATTCAGCTGAAAGTACATGATGGGTCACAATTTAAGGGCAACTTAAAGTATGCAAATTTGCATCACTGGTGAACTAGATTCTGAGATAGTAAAGAAAAAGCAGGTTAATAAGGATTTCAGGCCCTTCTGATGGTCTTGTGGGCCTACTGCTTGTTTCATAGCTAAATAGGTAATTTGGAGATTTTTCACCCTTTCAGCAACTTTTCAGTTATTTTTAGCGCTCAGGAAATGAATGAGGTGATAATGGAGAAGAACGAATCCAGATGGAGCTGGAGTCTAATTCATGGCCTATGCATTACTGTATTTATTTAGTTGTAAGACATTGTCCCCCCCCCCTTGTCCCTCTAAAATGAATCCAGTCCTTTGTAATTCTGCTGTAAGAAAGGGTTTTCTCTTTTAATTCAGTACCAATAATCTAGATCCATCATATACTCCTAGGATTATGGCATTGTTTTTTTTAAGGAAATTCTTTTCTTCCTTCCCCACTCAAAAAGAATAAAGGATAAATGAAATAAATGTAGGATAAATGCAGAGTGTCTTATTGCAAAAGGGTTCTATACATGTACTTCAAGTGGAGTAGCAAAGTCATGCAGTATGATTTCTATAGAATTGGAATTACCTAATATGGAAAATTCATACAAAAACTACAAAATCAAAATAACAAGTAGACAGAATCAGAGTCAGGCAATTATATGGGCATGTTAGTTATTGGACATAACTGCTGGAATGTGTGTATGTAGAGTATATCATAATACATGTATACTAATCAGAGCTACAGCTGAGTCAGAGTTTTGTGGGGTGAGGGTGGAGAATATTTTTTATATGAATATATGATCCAGAGACACACATGTTGTGAACTGTTATGAGAATCACCTTGACGAGGGGATTAACATACATTCCCACAAATTGTTTTTGTGGAGAAATAAGAAAAGGAATTGCTTTTTGTCCAAAACATTTTGATCTCCCTGAAGCTCTTCCAGCATTGCATGATGTGTGTGATATTTTATGTTCTGCAGGATGGTGATAGTGATGATGTATGTATACTGCTTCAGTTCACTCTAACTCGAGTTTTCTGTTGATTAGTTGACTAGCTTACGTTTCCAGTTGACTAGCTATAGTTTTCAGTTGACTAGTTTAGTTTTCAGTTGACTCTAACTAGAGTTTTCAGCTGACTAGCTTTAGTTTTCAGTTTACTTTAACTGAAGTTTAAAGTTGAGTTTAGCTTTAAATAGTTTTTTAGTTGACTGTTGTCTTTCAATAGATATTCTTATTTGTCTCTATTTTAAGCATGTAAAGATATTAGTTTCTGTCCTTTATGTTCAGCATGTAAAGCTGTTCTTTTCTTCTTTTTATGTTAAAAAACATATCTTTATGTTTAGCATGTAAATACATCCTTTTCTTTATATTTAACATATCTTTACGTAATGGCATGTAAAATTATCAATTTCTTTTCTTTATGTTTAATATTATACATGTACAACTATTTCATACCCATGTGGGCAATAGTCAATTCTATTGCCCCGAAGTGCGGTGGGTGACCGGATTTACTATTGCATGAGGTGACTAGGCTGAGGGCGATAGTGCATTGGGTCGTCCACAGCACTTAGGGGTGATAGATTTGACACTTGCCCATGGAGGGTGTGAAGTAGTTGATTTATTACCCGACCAGTGCAGAACCATGTATCCATTGTGTAAGGAAGCTCCTCCTACATATGACTCTATGTAACGTGTGACAAGGCAATAGTCAAAAATATTGACTGCTGCCTTTGCATTACATCTAAATATATGATGTCACTTACCAGGCCATAGTCAAAAATATTGACCGCTCATGTGCAATGAACGTGAACACAACAGTAGACAGTCAAAACTATGTAATTACTCTGCATATAGTAGGTTGGGTGATAAATACACATTATTATAATAGTAACTTGATCTGGTGTACTGTATCACGTCGAGTGGAAGAGCTCATACCATCAGATCACCCGAGACGCTTGCGTCGAGGATGATCCGATGGTATGAACTCATCCACGAGACGTGATACAAAACGCCAGATCAAGTTACTTTTATAATAATTTGTTCATTATATACCTTAGGGAATAGCCAACCATTCACACTTGCCAGCACTAATGCATCGACCTGGATTCGAACCTGTGCGGCAAAGGTATGTAGCTAGTCATGAGACAAATGCTACCGACTGAGCTATCAAGGCGCACTTTTTGACATGTTTGTTGACGTTACGTCACTTGTTTCGTTTCTCTGGTTCTCGTTTCTACGATGCACGTTAAAATATGACGCACCTGAAGCTGGAACTCAGACATAGCCTCGTTTTAAAGGATAGTGATACGGATTCAGAAAACGTCAGTTTGATACGGCTGTCTGTATCAGATGGCCAGAAAACATGCAGTTCAAAGGGTGTATCATTGATAGGTATATAATAAATATTAATGTTTAGCATGTACAGAGGTTCTGTTCTACGTGTTTAGCATGTTTCTCCTTTAGTTTTAAGGGGAATGGGTACACTTATAGGGGAAGCAACTACTGTTTTCAGTTGTGCCTCCATTCTCAATGGTGGTCAGCACTTACAAGTACATGTAGATCCCATTTTGGAAGGGATGTGTTGCCCAGGCAAGTGAACAGTAGTCATAAAAGTTAATTACCTTTGCAGAAAAAAGGGAGGTGTGCCCACTTGCCTTCATGTATTTAAAAGTGTTCTTTTGATTCTTTTGTTTTCAAATTAATTTAGGAAGCTTTTTATTATTGTACCATTTGTGGAATGGTTGCTTTTGTTTAGCTAGATGTAGGTATTGCTTTTGCCAGTTTCAACTTTGTTGAGTTTTATGTTGTAGCTGTGTTTGTGATAATGCATAAACAGGCAAGTCACAGCATTTCATGGAATTTTTGTTTTTTAGCTCACCTGAGCACGAAGTGCTCAAGGTGAGCTATCGTGATCGAAATTTGTCCGTCGTTTGTCCGTGTCCGTCCGTTGTCTACAATTTCTTCAAACGACATCTCCTCCTAGACCAGTGGACCGATTTCAAAATAATTTCACACAAATGCTCCTCTTATAGCCCTGTACCAAAATTGCTAAAATGGTTCCGCTCCACTGAACAAGATGGCCGCCAGAGCTAAAAACAGAAAATCCTGTAAACAACATCTTCTCTCAAGCAAGTGGATGGATTTCAAAATAATTTCACAGAAATGTTCAACTTATGGCCCTGAACAGAAATTGCTAAAACGATTATGCTCCATTGAACAAGATGGTCACCAGAGCTAAAAATAGAAATGAAACCAGAGCTTAAAATAGAAATAGATCTTTAAATGACCTAGAGGGCACAGTTTTGATTCAATCTTTATGAAACCATGATTATCTTCATGAAATCTAGGCCCAGTATGAAACTAGGTCATGCCAGGTCAAAAACTAGGTCACCAGGTAAAATCTAAGTAAAATCTTGTGTACACTATAGGGGGCACAGTTTTGATCCAATCTTCATGAAGCTTTGTCAGTATGATTATCTTCATGAAATCTAGGCCAAATATGAAACTAAGTGATGTTGGGTAAAAAACTAGGTCACCAGGTCAAATCTTAGTAAAACCTTGTGTACACTCTAGAGGGCACAGTTTTGATTCAATGTTCATGAAACTTTGTCAGAATGATTATCTTCATGAAATCTAGGCCAGTTATGAAACTAGGTCATGTTGGATCAAAAACTAGATCACTAGGCCAAATCTTAGTAAAACCTTGTGTACACTCTAGAGGGCTCAGTTTTGATGCAATGTTCATGAAACTTAGTTAGAATGATTATCTTCATCAAATCTAGGCCAAATATGAAACTAGGTCATGTCCAATCAAAAACTAGGTCACCAGGTTAATTCTTAGTAAAACCTTGTGTACACTCAAGAGGGCACAGTTTTGATCCAATGTTCATGAAACTTTGTCAGAATGATTATCTTCATGAAATCTAGGCCAATTATGAAACTAGGTCATGTTGGGTCAAAAACTAGGTCACCGGGTCAATTCTTCGTAAAACCTTGTGTACACTCTAGAAGGCACAGTTTTGGTCCAATATTCATGAAACTTTATAAGAATGCTTATCTTCTTTAAATATAGTCCATATTTTAAACTGGGTCATGTTGTATCAAAAACTAGGTCAAAAATTAGAAGAAAAAAAACTTGGGTACACAATAGAGGCTTCATTTTCCATTGTATCTTTGTGAAATTTTGTCACATTGTTTATCTCCATGAAAAAAGTTTGAAACAGGAGTATGTCAGGTCAATAACAAGTTCACTAGATCAGATCTTAGAAAAACATTGTGTACACTCTAGAGGGCACAGTTTTGATCCAATCTTCATGAAACTTTGTCAGAATGATAGATTGGAAAGTGCAGAATTGCTCCAATTGAATCATCATCAAATAGATGATCTCCCATGTTATTTCATCATAACTCAGATGAGCGATTTAGGTCCATCATGGACCTCTTGTCATGTTTTGCAGTGTAGTCCAAGATTTTACCTCATTCAATATGTTGTTTTGTACTAGAGTTGAAGCTATACATATTTTTGAGTGAAATTTTTGTTTTGTTTTGATGGATTGATTTGCTAGTCAAAACTTGAGCTTTGCCTTTAACTATCTGAATTACATTAACAGAGCTTTCTGCTTGTCCTGTCCTGATTTGAGGCAGTGTTTTACAGGACAAACAATAAGTGCAACCTAGGTGTACACTACTATCATGTTAGGGAAGTGGATGGAAAGCCCTTAGTTTTTACATTAAATATCTCAGCATATTTATGAGGGTAAGGATACGGTAACAGTAACTCAGTAAGTGACCACAGACTGTGGCATTTCATAAAGATTTGCATTTACAGTTTGGCAGTAGGAGGATGGAGGGAGAGGGAGGGGAGGGGAAGCAAAAGGAGATAGAAGTGTGAGGGCTTAGAAACCACATTTATGTACACACAAGACAATAGCACAATACATTTATAAGGTTGGAGTTGGCTTGCTTTTAACATGTTATGTTCAGATATGAAGTCGTAGAATAACAGGTACAAGAGCTTGGTACAATTTGTTAAGTTTCTGTATCACTTTCTTTCACCAATGTCTCCATGATGTAATAAGGTGCCTTAATTACTTAATGTATTTTGTCACCATAAGGTAGATTTGTGCACTTTCAGGGGAAGCAACTCTGCATTCTCATTTTTGCCTCCCTTGTCATAAAAATCAAGCTGTACAGGAATGATTTTGCCCCTGTAGGAATTTACCTCTTTTTGTCCAAGGAAGCAAACAGAAAGTCACATAAGTTATTTCCCTTCATAAAAATGAAGGAAAAGTATGGCGGTGTACCCATACAAAATTATCTTACTAATTTCTGTGGAGGGTTTTTTTCTTTGAATTGTGGCAGTTTTACTTGCACCGTCAGGTAAAGATATAGTAAAATGGTTGACTGAATTCCATATAGTGCAGACCTTGATCAGGTCACTCCATGAGCAGTCTAATCTGGGTCTACATTGTGTACCATTACTTATAGAATTTGGTATAATTGAGATTTATTTATGTATCTGTATAACATGTCTGTGTGTATATATAACTGGAATGCTCTTATTTATCCATATACCATTCCTTTTCTTATTACTGTGAGTTTCTTCTGATAGTGTTGGTTATAAGTTAGTGGCATTTGGGGTCAAAAAGAACTTCACAGACTCAAAGTTGAGAGACTCAAATAAATCATGTTTTGTTGTATAAGTACTTTTGAGTGGGATTTTTCAGACTGTGATTCAAACATAGGAACGAGTCTTGTCATTTATAAAAAACAGTATTTTGAGGTGAAGAAGCTCACAGTGATGATCAGCTAACTGTATATATACATGTACTCTGCTAACCCCTAAAGCGCCAAAAAAGGCAGATGACTAAATTTACATCCGCAAAATTTAAAAAAAAAAAAAAAAATTATCCAAACTGTATGATATTGAGAATTCAAAGAATAGTGGGAAAACAGTGTAGATCTAGATGAGGCAGCTCATTATGAGCCACCTCATCAGGGCCTATGCTCTTTGCAAATTCAACTTTTCTTTTTTTTGGCTCTTTAAATCCTAATTGTGTATATACATGTACCCTGCTAATGTACCATCAACCTTTCCCTTTCCTCACAGGGCTTTGATACTAATGAATCCCGCTACAATAACCTTCACTCAACCTTTGATAGAGAACGTGAGGCCATGGAAGAAATGCTTATTTCTGTTAAATCACAGGTAATAATAACAGTGCCTCCTGTACTGTAAATGTGGAAACACTCGTGAAAGTTAATTAACTCTTTAAGCACCAAAAAGCAGACGACAAAATTTACATCTGCAAAAATTAAAAAAAATGCCTGACCAAGACATTTCATATTGAGAATTCAAAGACTAGAGAGCAAACAGTGTAGATCTAGATGAGGCGGCTCATGATGAGCCGCCTCATCAGGATCTGCGCTGTTTGCAAATTTTGTTAATTTCGTCAGTGGGGCTTAAAGAGTTAACAGGAAACTTGGCAGAATGCCAAAAACTAATCTTTTTGTAAAACTTCACAAATGTAAAGTTTTGTGAAAATAATTTTGTGAAATGCGTATGACCTTTGCCAGTGCCAAGATGCATTATAACAATTGCTGATAGAATTCAGAAACTTGTGAATGTTTGCTTTAATTGTATGTGAAAATAAGCTTTGGCAAAAGATTTTCCGGTTACTGTACTGTAATAACAGACAGATTATCTGTATGTTTAACATTGTATGATAATAACTTGATGTATACTCATAAAAGTATGATAAGCGGTCAGACATAGTTGGCATGAGAAAAATAATTTTAGTCTTACAAAACAATATGTCAGTTATATGATAACCTGGGCAGTCATTCCCCAAGAAATGATTTTTATTGAAGAATGATACATGTTGATCCCATTGTTGTGCCTGAAATTGTCAGTCCTGATAAACAAGACTTTTCAACACAGTGGGTGGGGTAATAAAAATCTTAACTGTTCATACAAACATAATTTAGTTGATTTTAAGACAAACCTAACTCTAATGCTAATTGCTTTATTTTGCTAATCTTTATTTTCAAATTTCTTAGCGTAATAGTGTGGTTTGGAATTCATGTCAAAGTATCCCAGAGGACATACACTGACATTGTGACAGTCCTTTGATGTTGTTTCATTATTGTATTCCTGCTTTGTGGTAGTAACTGTACAGTTTATACTTAAACAATTGTTCCTGAGAATTTTTATTTTGAGAGCCAGTAGATTAAGGTATACTGTAATGTGTCTAAATTTTGGGACACCTAAAATAATTAATTTTCCATTTGTCCCAAATGGAAAATTGATTATTTTAGGAGTCCCAATACTTAAGCATATTAGGGTATTAGGGAAAAAAACCTAACTAGTATTTTGTGTTTTGTGGTACCATGCTTCTTTAAGTCAAAATCTCTTTAAATTCAGTTGCACTTGGTGTTTACTCATGTCCCTATCTTTTCCCCATTAATCTTTTAACCTTTGACCTATATCAGTTGGAGCACATGAAGTTGCGACTGCAAGATGAAATGGATGAAAAAGAAAAAGTTCAGGAAAAGAATATTCACCTTGAATCTGAATTAAAAGCTCTGAAAAAGTTGGAAAAATCAGTTCAGAAAATTGATCGCAGCAAGAAAAAACTTGAACAGGAATTCATGAGCTATAAGGTATTTGTGTTGTCATGGTTATTGGGTCACACAAGGTCAAGGTTGTTAGAGCACCAGCATTAGAATTGTTGAGTTTTTGTTAGCTGACAATTTTGAAAGTGTTTTGTTCTTTTCACAGGTTAGATCTTTGCAGTTCTGTTTGTTTTCTGTTGGTTTTACTGTCAGAACACCATTGAAACATAATACAGTATAGACCCTTTATAATGCTATGGTTGGGGTTGAAAGACTGCATAGCATTATAAGTGGATGGCATTATATTGAGATTCAGCTACTAAGGACATAGGGCAAATGAGCATTAAATGCTTATCCTAATGCACTTACAAATGTAATGCGAGGTCTGACTGGATAATGTCAAAAAAATTTGACAGTATATCCTGCGATATACTGTCACAATTCTGACATTGTTATGAAATGCCGTTTCTTATTGGCTGACGCCCGGTTTTTATTATATTGCTGAAAGTGCATGCTTTGGGTGCAGAATGGTATGCTTTGAAAGGTTACAATATGAAAAAGTGCATTAGAATGGGGATATATAACTATATTGAAAATTGTCATTTGGGGAGGCAAATTATCGGTTTTATGGTTGCAAATTGTGTTTTCCTGCTCCACTGACGTGTCACCTTAAAATGTAATCTTTTGCAACCTGAAAAGTGACAATATACCTTCCAAAATTACAATTTTAAGTACAGTTATACCCTAGTTTGCCTTACATTCCTCTGAAGTTTTGTTTCAGTGGGAGTCATATTATGTTAGCATTATATCCACAATAGTGTTATAGTGAGTATAGTATGGAACTGTGCCATGAAGAGAAGGGCCATATATTCTATAAAGAGTGTGCTGCAAGGACTCCAGTCAACTTGTGCAGTTTCTCAAAGAAAACATTCTTTGAAATTCATGTTACAAAGTCCTCATGATCCATAGATTGTTGATGCAAACATGAAAGACTCTGATCAGATTGCAGGGATTTTCAGTCTGACCTCAGCCTTTTGCTGTTTGCTTATCACTGTTTCCTATGTTGCAGCTAAAAAGATACATATTTTCCACTTCTTTGTATAGAAGGCTGCAAGAGCACATAATTCTTTATTACACTTATTTGATCACTTAAATTTAGTAGCTGAAAGGGGTAGATGTGTATTATGTCATGGCTTGAGTACAACATATAAGCATTGATATCCCATAAAGTAATGCGTTTAGAAACAGAACTCAGATATAGCAGCTTAGTTTCAAAGGTAGCATGTGTCTTATGTTTATCTGCACAATATTGCTTCAAATATCTGCATGATACATTTATTCACTTCTCACATACATGTCGTTCCAAGGCATTGTTTCTACACAAACATGTATTAGAGAATTATCTTAAATGTGGAGCGATATGCTGTGGTACTTGAATTAGCTTTTAGCTTGCACAAAAAGAAACCACTCAAGCTCTAATCAAATGAGCACCACTTTGATGAATATATAATTTCAAGGATTTTGCTAGTATAAAAAAAGGTAAAGGTTTCCCATAGCCTAATAGCCGTAGGGGCAGTGGGGGTTAGAGACCCACTGTTTCTTGGGCACAGCTGTTGAAAGGCGGAGCCCATCCCTCCTTTCGCTGCCTTATCCTTCCCTGATTCGAAAAAGGTACCCATTTACTGCTGGGTTGACAGCAAGAGTTTTCCAGTCATCGTATGGCGACAGTGAGCCGCGAACTCACGACCTTACGGTGACTTTCTGCACAATAGCCGAGCCACTCTAACCACTCGACTCGGCACCTCTCCAGTATATATTTCAGATAATGTTCAGTATGAAAATTAAGCTAATGATTTCCTGTTGGTTTTGTTTCACAGTGGTGTGAGGCTCCTACTGCATAGTGTGTTTAGCACAAACACAGGTTTGGTTTTTATGCCCCCAACTTCGAAGAAGCTGAGGGGGCATATTGCTTTGGGCTTGTCCGTCCGTCCATCTGTCTGTTCATTCGTTTGTTACGTCCGTCCGTTCACTACGTCTGTCCGTAACACCTTGGGTATGCTCTGTAACTTAGGAACTGTAAAGGCTGGGGTCTTGATATTTCATAGATGGATAGATAATAAAAAATAAGTGAAATTGCATTTTTTTCTTTTCCGTCAGACATGTACTTTCGGAGTTATGGCCCTTTTTCGACAAATTAATGGTAAGTTTGTTAGCAAATTTTTGGAAGAAGTATTTGAGCTAAGTTGTTCATATTTGGCATACTGGTAGAGTTTATGGTGTAGATCACCTAATTAACTTTTGGCCTAATTTCTTGAAAAATTGACCGAATTATGCCCTTTTGTTAACTTTGCATTTTTCCAACTTTTGAACCGTTTAACCTAGAGACTTGATTTTTGGTATACTTATAGTATTTGATGTGTTGATCATTTGGATGATAGTTACATTGTGTTGAATTCATTATTGACAGAGTTATGCCCCATTTTCTTATTTGTACAAAACAGCGTAGGTATGATCCATTCCTCAAGAACTGTAACTGCTGGAGCTTTGATAATTCATAGGTGGATAGACCATGGAAAATAAGCATACCAGTATTTTATTTCTTTTTCATTGACCTTGTAGTTTGAGAGTTATGGTCCTTTTTCAAAAATTTAAATGTAAGTTTATTAGCAAAATTTTGGAAAAAGTATTTGATTTGGCATACTGGTAGGACCTAAGGTGTAGGTCACCTGATTAACTTTTGGGCTAATTTTGTAAAAAAAATGACTGAATTATGCCCCTTTGTTAACTTTGGCATTTTTTCAACTTTTGAACTGTTTGACTTAGAGACCTGATTTTTGGAATACTTATAGTATTTGATGTGTTGATCATTTTGATGATAATTGCATTGTGTTGAGTGCAGTATTTACAGAGTTATGCCCCTTTTACTTATTTGTACAAAACAGGTTATGTAGGATCCCTTACTCAAGAACTGTAACTGCTGGAGCCTTGATAATTCATAGTTGGATAGACCATAGAAAATAAACAGACCTGTATTTTATTTCTTTTCCATCGACCATGTAGTTTTAGAGCTATAGCCCTTTTTCGAAAAATTTAATTTGAGTTTGTTAGCAAAATTTTGGAAGAAGTAGTTGAGCTAGGTTGTTCATATTAGGCATACTGGTAGGGCCTAAGGTGTAGATCACCTGATTAACTTTTGGGCTAATTTCATAAAAAAAAAAAATGACCGAATTATGCCCCTTTGTTAATGTTGGCATTTTTTTCAACTTTTGAACCATTTGACCTAGAGACCTGATTTTTGATGTAGTAACAGTATTTGATGTGACGATCATTTTGATGATAATCAAGCTATGTTAAGTTCATTATTGACAGAGTTCTGTCCCTTTTTGAAAAATAAGTGTTAGGTTGTCAGCAAAATTTTTGAAAAAGTATTGCAGCTAGGTTGTTCATATTTGGCATTCTGGTAGGGCCTAAGTCGTAGAACACCTGATTAACTTAGAGCTAATTTCGCAAATATTTGACTGAATGATGCCCCTTGATTGACTTCGGCAGTTTTTCAACTTTTGAACTGTTTGACCTAGACATTTTTTTTTTTTGTATATTAATAGTATTTGATATGTCGATCAATCTAATGATGTTTACGTTATGTTGCATTCACTATTGACAGAGTTATGACCTTTTTCTTGTCTATATAATATTTTAGGGTTGATCTATTACTCAAGAATTGTAACTGCTTTGGCCTTGATATTTGATAGGTAGGTAGAAAATTTAAAAAAGTAGCAGACCTGTATTTTTGTTTCTTTTTACTGACCATGTTAGGGTCAGGCATACAGTTAGGGGCACAGTGTTTTACAAACATATTTTCTAGTTACTAGTTTCAGTTGAAAGAGACTCTAAAACTGGTACATTTTTGAAACAAGGCTGTGGATACTCCTACAAGGGGTATCACTCTGATCTGGGACTATTGGAGCTGCAACACAACAAAACCAACAAAGTGGTATGTGTGCCCAGAGAAGACTCAGATTGGCCTTGGCAGCCCCACACTCTGATCAGTCTTTGCTGTTCCCTTAAAGGGCAGTTAAGGGTCCTAGCTAGCTTCATGCGGACAGCAAGATTCTTATCAGACTGGACGCGTGCCAGGCTGATCTGCCACTTAGTTGGTTTTGTCGTGATGCGGCTCATTTGTAGACCTTTGTGAGTTAGGATTTTCTTACAGGGAAACCAGGACTAAATATTTGCAGTTCTGCTTTTGAGAAAATGACTAGTAAAAGACAACAAAAAGAAACAATAAAACATAGAGTTCTGTCCATTTGAGAAAGCCTTAATTGTTATTTATGACATTTCATCTGTGTTTCAGTATGTCTGATTTTCTGTTTTAGAACACAGTAGAGACAGACTACACAGATAAGGCTGGGGTAGAGGAAACCAAGAAACAGATTGAAGCTAAATACCGTCTTGAGCTGAACCGTAAACTTGACGAGGTGAATAACTACCTTGAGGAGCAGGCACGCACTCGACAGAGGCTTGATACTGCACGGGAGGATCAGGAGTCTAAAATAAGGAATGAGAAACGCAAATTGGAGGTTTGTTGTAGTTTGTTTGATATTCTACTTGAGAAATATGAATAATGACACATGCTGTCATATGAGACAGACTGTATAGAGTAAAAGTGATTGGCATTGTTTCAGGTCAGAGACGAAAGTTTTGTCCTAATAATTGCTTTTTAATACTTTTCATATTTCGAATATTAGGGCTCGAACATAATTTTATTGTTTGCCTTGTTTTTTGTTTAAACATCCACCCTGCATGCATGAGGACTACACACACTGCTTCTGACTCCAGTTCTGTTATGTGTTATTACCATATTTACCACAAATATCCTCCATTTTGGACTTGTCTGTCATCCAGCATGGAATGTTTTGCAAAGTGTTAGCATTTAGTGTATACCCTAATCAGACTGCTGTTACATCTGATCTTGGTCTGCACTACTTACTGAGGCATTGTTGTTGAATAATTAGGGTAACTACAATTACAGTATTGTATTTATTTAAGGAATGAACTTTATATTTTAGATGTTTATCCAAGTATAAACTACATTGGGTCGCGTGCAAAGTAAGTTCATGTTCAACTTTGCTAGCGACCCAATGTAGTTTATATTTCGATTAACACCACAAAATTAAGTTCATTGCTTATATTTACATTCTTTTCTGTCTATAATTTGACTACAAATTTGCGTTGTGGGCTACAGTTGATGCAGAAAAACATTTATATGCATTTTTCTCTACAAAAAAAGGAACATCGTCAACAGTGTAACAAGAACGTCATAACTTCGCCTATGTCCAATCAGATTGGAGAACCATGGTTTATTCTGACATCACTTAATGTCATGTAACGTTGCATGGACCAATAAACTTATTGAAGTATAAACTACATTACGTTTTAAAGGTTTACCATAGGGCTTTTCAATAAATGCTCGGATAATATAGATATGCAGTTATGAGGGGTGTGTACCCTGTGAAACATTCTCAAAGATCTAGATTTCCATCTCATTAGATGGATCCAATTCTTTGAGATTCCTTGGAAGATGAAACTAGACTTCGGTATTCTGAGGAAGAGAAAAATGTGTCTTATAATCAGAATCATGCCAGACTACAGTCAAGGGCCAAAAGTAATTCCACAAAATGAATTTTCCCACAGACTTCAGTGTATTTTCATGTTTGCAGGAAATTATATTTTGGCACTTCAGTTAAACGGATTACAAAAATTTTGGTACTGGTAGAAAGCTGAAAGAATATAGCATGCAATATATTTGTTTCATTTCGGTAGTTTACCCTTTTCTCAAACAGCATGACTTTAACTTTAACGTTTGAATTACTGGTCCAATTTTTTGTTACGTTGCCATTAACGTCAATGGAAACTTGGTAATTTCAAAATTTACACAAAGTTTGACAGCTGTTTCTCCACGCTGAGGGGTCAGAATTTAGTTCTGTAAACAATATTTATTGCATAATTCATTTAGCTTTTCAACCATAGTAGTTATTTTATGCTTGGCCTAGGATAACTGCCAAATTTAATTTTCTTGTAAACATGCAAATGCACTAAAGTCTATGGAAAAATATTTTTGTGGAAATACTTTTGGCCCTTGTCTGTAGATATTTTGGGGTCATTCTGGAGGGGAAATGCTGCCTTTTAATTGATTATGATATTTTGACATTTGCAGGAGGAGTGCACAGACCTGAGAATTAGATACGAGCAGGTTCAAGCTCAGAAAGAGACCAAAGAAATAGAGGCCAAACGTTACAGAGACTTGTATGAGAGTGAGATGCAGTGGAGAATGCGACTCAGTGAACAGCTGTACAGGTCAACGGACAAAGCATTTGGCTTCAAAAACAAGTTAGTGTATGTAGAGAATTGTCAGGGGTTATAGTCAGATAACCATGCAGATAAATAAAATCTATCATTGGTGTCCAGTGGGGATAAGGAGATCCCAACCAGAGGGTCTACAGTTCAAGTGTAAAACAAGGCTCTGCCGAGTTTCCCACTTGAAAGGTAGACCCGAGGGCTGGGGTCCCTATCCCCAATGAATGCTAATGATTGATTATTTTTCTTACCTACCAATTTTAATTTTTTTTATTTTGCTGACTTTTGCGTCTACTTTAAAGCAAGTTTTCTAATGCCATTTAATGAGTGACTTAGAGAGTGACGTCATAAATCTAACATGATCACCTCAGATAGAAAATCGAACAAAGCCAAAGAAGTTGTACTATAGCTGGTAAGCTAGAAGATTAATTATTAACAATTATGAGTACTATAGCTGGTAAGCTAGAAGATTATTTATTAACAATAATTATGTAAAATGATTGTTTACTAGTCCTGTCTGGGAAGCCTTTGAACAAAGGAATTTGAAGAATTGCCTTGTAGCTTATCCCATATTGCTAGATGTGTGGTGTAAGATTTGCTACTGCCTTGAAAGGGCACGGAAGAGTCTGTCCTGTACACTGTGAAAGCTAGGTGAGAAAATATGGAGTTCTGGAGAGAATTTCTATCAATTTTCATTTATTGTAGTCCCTTATTGGAGCAGAGAGGCCCCGTGGTCGAGTGGTTAGAGACCCTTGGTTGTGGTGCAGAAAGTTGCCTGAAGGTCTTGAAATCAAGCGAGGGTTAAGCCATCCGATGACTGGAAAACTCTCTGTCAACCCAGCAGTAAATGGGTGTCTGCTTTGAATAAGGGAAGAATAAGGCAGCGAAAGACGGATGGGCTCTGCCTTTCATGGGCCTCTAACGCCCACTGTCACTATGGCTATTGGGATATGGGAAACCTTTACCTCTTCCCTTACTGGAGACCCGTAGCCAGCTCATTTCTAAGGGACAATATAGCAAACATAAGTTGGTTTTGAATTATCATCAACACCTATGGTCATTTGCTACTATCTGTTAAATACTTTTATGCAGTGAAAAAAGACAATTATCAAAGTAACAGGCTAAGTTTGAAGTGAATATCAGTCAGACATTCGTGACTGGTAAAACTTTGCAAAAGAAAAAAAATGATGTCATATTTAAAGTCTGCAAGTTACATATAAGAGCTTTGATTAGGGCCCCGCCAGATGAAGTCTGCGGAGGCCCTATAGTAATCACCTTGTCCGTCCGTCTGTCTGTCTGTCCGTCCGTCCGTCATCATTTCGTGTCCGCTCAATAACTCTGAAACCGTTAAAGCTGTTTTCACGAGACTTGGTACAAATGTAAAGCATCATCAGACGATGTGCAGAGAACAATAACCATAACTCTGCCTACATTTTTTACTGAATTATGCCCCTTTGTAATTTAGAGAACAGAAATCGTGTCCGCTTCATAACTCTGAAAGCGTTAGAGATATTTTCACGAGACTTGGTACAAATGTAAAGCATCATCAGACGATGTGCAGAGAACAAGAATCATAACTCTGTTTACATTTTTTACTGAATTATGTCCCTTTGTAGTTTTGAGTCCAGAAATCATGTCCGCTTCATCACTCTGAAACCGTTAGAGATATTTTCATTAGACTTGGTACAAATGTAAAGCATCACCAGATGATGTGCAGAGAACAAGAACCATAACTCTGTCTACATTATTTACTGAATTATGCCCCTTTGTAATTTTTAGTACAAAAATTGTGTCTGCTTCATAACTCTGAACCCGTTAGAGATACTTTCACAAGACTTGGTACAAATGTAAAGCATCATCAGACGATATGCAGAGAAGAAGAACCATAACTCTGCCTGTGTTTTTTACTGACTTATGGCCCTTTGAAATTTTGAGGGCAGAAATTGTGTCCGCTTTCTAACTCTGAAACTGTTAGAGATATTTTCACATGACTTGGTACAAATGTAAATCATCATCAGACCATGTGCAGAGAACAAGAATCCAAACTCTGCCTGCACTTGTTACTGAATTATGCCCCTTTGTAATTTTGAATATAGAAGTCATGTACGCTGTATAGCTTTTAAAGCATCAAAGATATTTTCATAGAACTTGTACATAATATAAAGCATCATCAGACAATGAGCAGAGAATAAGAACTGTGACTTCATCTACATTTTTTACGGAATTATTCCCCTTTCTAGTTGACAGTCTGGAAAACATGTTCAACCTCTAACTTTAAAATTGTTGAAGATATTTTCACAAAACTTTGTACAAATATAAACATCATTGGACAATGTGTAGAGAAAAAGAACCATAACTACAACTTCATTTTTAACAGAATTATAACCCTTTGTTATTTAGGTATGGATCTTGTCCACTCTATAAATTTAAAGCCTTTGAAGATTTTTTTTATAAAACTTGGTACAAATATAAAGCATTATCAGATGAGCTGAAGGTGTGCAGAATGCAAGAATGGTAACATCAGTTTCCAGCTTCATAGAGTTGTTGCCGATGTTTTAATCAATTGTGATTTTGTATTTTGCCCATATCTTGATGACACTACCAGAGGCTTAATTTCTAACAACATATTGAATATGAAGGAACAACATGATAACAGAAAGCTTGTATTGTTATTTCTGGTTGGGCACATATGACTTAAATGTTGTCAACAGTTTCATAAAGGCGGGGCCCTATTAGTTACCATGTTTCTAGTTCACCTTTGATTTAGAACTTTGAGTGGATACACACCTGCAAGGGAAGTCTTTTAGTCTTCCTGCCATTTTAAGTTTCTAAGGTCAACTCTTCCAGGAAAGGATTTGGTCCTTTAAGAGCAGATCCATTTTGAAAAGGCTGTGTAGGCCAAGAAAGAAAATAGGGAGTCAGTTGCAAACCCTCCCCCCCCCCCCCCCTGTGTAAAAATGGCATACAAATAAAAAACTTTGAGGTGTACTCATACTAGCCTGAGTATCAACAGATGAGTTGATATGCTAAGATGAGTGGATCATGATACAAGCCTCTCATATGACCCTCTGTTCATGTCACATACTTTCTGTCACAGATCGTGCTTGGTAAAGGTGAGATTCCATTCCCACCGGAATATCAAAAAGTCAAGCTTCTGCAGAAGCTAGGCAAAATTACTGCTGTTTGTATTGCATATTTGTGATTTGTGCAAATGTTTTGCTTTGGAATAAATAAGCAATAAAAAAAAACTGGATTTATCACAAAATTCCTAAAAGTGCTCAGACAGAAATTTAGGCTCAGACACTTTCAGAAGCTTTATGATACCTCCATCAGTTTATTCAATGGAGATAGAATTGAGCCAAATTAAAATCAACAGACACCTGTGCCCAGCAAAGATTCAGATCAGCCTGTGCACCTTCCCAGTCTGATCAGAGTCTTCACTGAGCCCTTAAAAGGTAGCTAAGGGTCTAGCTCCATGCGGACAGAAAAGACTCTGATCAGACTGATCTGAGTCTATGCTGAGACATGCTACTTTGCTGGTTTTGTCATGTTGTGGCTCAGTTAGGCATTCATGTTGCAATAGTATTATAATCTGTTAGTATTTCCTGTTTCAGTGCAGAGAGACAGCGCAATAGAATGTATGGCAGTTTAACAAATCTATCCATGAATGGCCATACGATAGACCTCAGTAGATTAGCAGAAGACCCATTAAGCAATAAATTGAAGGCAGAATTAGACAGAAGTATAGCCAAACATTTAGAAGCAGGTGAGGTAACATAAAAAGAAGTAGCATTGTTATGAGAAAATGTACCTTGTGGCTTGTGGGATCAGTGAAGATTCTGATCAGACTGTGTAGATCTACACAGTCTGATCTGAGCTGTCCTTTTATACATCCATGGGATATGGGTCATCGCTAGTCTATAGTGTGATATGGATAAGCAGGCATGTTTGAGTTTTAGCTATTTTCCTATTCTGCAAGGTGCATTTTCTCATATCATGGTTAAAAGAAAAAGGCTTAGTTCTTCAGCAGTGAATTCCATGCGAAAATTGAGCTCATATAATTAAAATATCTTTTGCTGAATGGAACTGTCCATTTAAATAAGCATGAACTTCATTGTTTACAAACAACAGTGACTTTAGTTTTGAATGCATATCAGTATTTCATAAAATCAACCATGCAGACCAGGGCCTAGCCAGGCCGGGTAGCGCAATCGGTAGGGCACCTGACTCGTAAGTCAGAGGTCCTGGGTTCGAATCCCGGTCTGGCCACATACTTTCGTTTCTCCTTCCGCTGATTCAAGAAGGGCTGTTGTCAGTTACTGGCGAAAGTATGTGCACTTAGTACTGCTTAACCGCTTAGGAGGTCTAAGCCTGCCCAGGAATAGTGTGGTTAGGTTAACTGACCGTCCCGACATGACCTTAGTTGTTTACCGTGGACGTTAAGCATCAAATCAACCAACCAAAGACCAGGGCCTAGTTGTTCAAAGCACCATTAGCTTATTTAAGGATTTGGTACATAGAATGTAAAGCTTGCTAATATTTTTTTCCAAAAAAATTATTAGTTGCAGAAACTCCCCTCATCACATTTTATTTCGGCAAATGCATACTGTAAAACACTTATATTTGGCGGTCACTTTATTTTGGCGATATTGGCGGAACAGAAGAAAACCGCCAATTTAAAATGCCGCCAATTTTAACTGATGATATTAAAAAAAAACACACAAAAATAACTACATTTGAGCCTCTATCATAATATTACAGCCAATACACATTATATACTCTTATCACTAGTAAAAACAAGACTCGGCAGCAAACAACAAACGGGAGGAAACATGGTGTGGAAATGTTTATTAGACATGTCATATTAATTACTGCCTGAGCCTAGTTAATTAAATCAGAAGCAATACAAAAATGCATAATTGTTAACAGTTTTAGTAAGCAAACGTTTAAATAACAATAAAAATAATTGTAATTACTGTATTCAGCATGGCAATATATAAATCAGACTCAAGTGGCCCATATGGCATCAGCAGTAATATTTTTTATTTATTTATTTATTTTTCTTTTTGAAATCACAAATCCGCCAAAATAAAAATCCGCCAAAAGGTCCATTTATAAAAACCGCCAAATTTTGCTGCAGCCAAATATAAGTGTTTTACAGTACCAAAAAGCCTTATGTCTCGTTAATTAACCATGTGGCTAGTTTTGAACAACTGGGTCCAGATTCAGATTGTGTGGTTTATGTAAAGAGACTTAGTGAATACATTCAGTTTCTTGAAATTTATAATGGTTCTGTTATTTTACAAAATCGAAACATACAGGTTAATGAAAAATTATGAAAGGCCCAAGAGGACAGTGACGTCATAATCTGAGCTGCGACACAACAAAACCAACAAAGTGGCATGTGTGCCCAGCAAAGACTCAGATCAGCCTGGGCATCCACCCAGTCTGATCAGAGTCTTTGCTGTGCATTCAAAGGGTAGCTAAGGGTCTAAGCTACCGCCATGCCTGCGTGCATTCAAAGGGTAGCTAAGGGTCTAAGCTACCGCCATGCGGGCAGCCAAGAGTCTGATCGGACTCTGACTGGGCAGTTGTCCAGGCTGATCTGAGTCTTCGCTGAGCGCACATGCCACTTTGTTAGTTTTCTCGTGTCATCAGAAGGAAAGTTGTCTTTCAGTGAGAGCAAATGAGAAGGCTATGACCAGGAACTCATGCAATTGACTCCACATCCTGCCCAAAATGCCAAATAGGAAAGGAAACCAAGAAAGACAGCATACAAAGCAAAACAAGGGAAATGCTAATGGGTCAGCTCTTTTCCTGCAGGTGGCCCGAGGTTATCCTGAATCATGTTCAAAAAGTCCAAAGGCTAATAGAAAGCCGACAATGACAAAAATAGTGAACCACAGCAGAAGCATGACCTTGGAGTGGTCAGCACTAAATTCCTGGAGGGGCTTACACTGGTTATACTTGCTC
This sequence comes from Ctena decussata, assembly GCA_963989385.1. NCBI lineage: Eukaryota > Metazoa > Mollusca > Bivalvia > Lucinida > Lucinidae > Ctena > Ctena decussata. Next base: position 77,338,569 of record OZ022507.1, read on the forward strand.
ATAACCTATGGGCCTTGCCCTGGATTCTGTTGGAGTTCATAAACATAAAAGTTATTTGGTCTGTGTGAAGAACTTCCAACATATCAATGGATCAGAACAGCAAACATATAAAGCATCTGTAGATCCCATTTTTCTCCCACTTGATACAGCTTGAAATGAGCCGCGAAAACCAACAATGTGGTTGTGCGTCCAGCGCAGACTCAGATCAGCCTGGGCAGATTCAGAGTCTCCGCTTTGCGCTTAAAAGGTAGCTAAGGGTGTAAGCTATCTTCATGCGAACAGCGAAGACTCTGATCAGACTGGGCAGATGCCCAGGCTGATCTGAGTCTGCGCTGGGCGCATAACCACTTTGTTGGTTTTCTTGTGTCGCAGCTCAAATGTCTTATTTTGTCTTATATTTCTATTTTACAGCACCTCATGACCAGATCAAGCCATTAGTTAGGACAGAGGATCCATTCATAGCTTCATCAAACTTTGCCAAATCTAATGCCGAATATATGGAACTCTTAAAAAGAAAATACTGCGTATAGCATTAGCATACTACCGTGATCATCATACCGTCATTTCCTCTTCTGTGAAGTCTCAGCAGTCATTAAACAGTTCAATATTTCTTTGGTTATACGACAGGGTTTTTCCCTTCCAAAACAATCCCCAAAATCTAGATCCATCAGGACAATCCCCAAAATCTAGATCCATCATACAAGATAGATCTAGATTTTTGGGATTGTTTTGGAAGACAAAAATCTGTCTAATAGGTGAATTACACGAGACTGATTACGGTAAGTTTGGAAGGATAAGCTGTCTTATAACCAAATAAATACAGTACTTTAAAGATAGTGATTGTGATGTCATGAAACAAATTCCGTCCATTTTATTCGAGGATATTCTTAATGACAGATCTTCATACAACAGCTGGAGACAAGGTCTGGTTCAGATGAAAATTCATCTGATATAATTTCTGTTACACTCAAAGAAAAGGTTTTGGTACTGCCCCTTATAGGAACCCACCTTTGCAGGGTTGTTCTTATATGTGGGGCCATACCACAAAGGAAAAAAATATATATATTCGAAACGCATCCCCATCTTGAACTCTTCTGAATGCTGGAAAATTTTACAATACAATTTTGATATGGAAGAATAGCTTAATACATTTTTCAAATAAAACAAGGACTAAAAAAAGATAACTTCCAAATGATCTTTAAAATATGCAAATGAGCCAGCTGAGTTGTAGAATTACACACCATTAAAGTAAAATTTTCTGTTGTGCTTACATCAACGAGATTAGATTTTGTCTGTGATTATATATTTTATCACTGTATTTAATTTTGTTGCCATATTGTATAAATTTTATTTAAAATGTACACACAGCGCTTTCTTTATTTCATGTAATATCTTTTGCCTGGTCTTAAGGTGCATTGACACACCTGCAAGGGAGATCACCCAGGCATGGAAATATACCCAGAAAATTCTATAAATTGGGACACCTAAAGTTATTACCTTATTTGTCCTAAAACTAGAACAGTTTGGTTTTACCATGCAGTAAAGCACCCAATAGATGCAGATGGAATGGCAAACAGAGTAGACTGTGATCAGGAGCAGACTTAAAGCAGCAATCTGATCTGGGTCTGCACTCTGCTCAGACGTATGTACCAAAACTTGGAATATTAAGGTATGCCTGTCTACTTGTTAGGGGCTAAATTTAAGGAATGAACTTTCAAGAGAGCATTTTCTTACGAATTCACTTTTAGAGTGCATTTTCTTATGAATTTTCTCTCTCTAGGGTGCATTTTCTTACCTTTAAGAATAGCTACCCTTGCAGAAGGAACTCAGTTTATTATTTCTGATAGTTATCCCCCTTGTGAAAGTGGCATCAAAACCATGGAGGTGTATCAGTATACCTTAAGGAAAAAAAATACTACTTAAAATGCAAAGAAAAAAAACAAATAAGTTAGAAAACATAATTGTAAGATAATGTAAGCTACGGGTATGGTTGAATCAAAACCACATACTGATGTCTCAAAACTCTAAAGCAATAGTCATAATAGGGAACTTCAGTTTAGTCATAATTTTGCACAGCTCCAAGAAAGGTCAAATTTTGATGACGATTTTTCTTATTATGTAATTGTAGTTGCCCTTAATTATTCTGACACTGCTTATGTGGGCCACAACACAGTTGTATGATAGAATTCATCTTGTAATCTCATAAGTATTTATGAAACCCTTACTTTTGAAAATACTCGTCATACATTTGGAGGACTTTGATCAGACTGTAAAAATGCTGTGCAAGCTGATCTGAGTCATCCCTGTTGGCTTGTTATATGATGTGATGTAAACGAGATAAGTGGAAATGAGAAAATTGTACATCCAAAATTACGGCTTATCTGGAGCTCTAATATAGAATCACCACAAGAGATTATCTGCAGTCCGCAATAACTGTTTGGCAGCTGATTTTCAGATTGTTTGGAGTTCCCTTTAGTTCTATGCATGGTACACTTCTTTTAAGCACAGGTGATATTATGTGTCTCAAAAACTATAAAACTATTTGCATTGCATACTTTGTATTTTGTTGCTTTTAGTTCTCACCCTGCAAAATTTCAAGCCTTTATACCTAGGTAAATGGGTACTCTTTCAAGGGAAGTAACTCTTCCCATTTTCATTTTTGCCTTCCCTTTCAATGAGGGATGTCTTGTAGGAAAGAATTTGCTTTTGTAGGAGCAAATTCTTTCCTGTAAAATTAAATACCATTTTAGAAGGGCTACATTGCCAAGGGAATCAAACAAGAAGTTAGGGGAGAGTCGGATAACTTCGGACATGGGGGGAAATTCGGACACTGACATTGTTTCCTTTATATGCCAGTTCTTTGGAATTAAAACAAAATTAACCGGGCAAACAGTGAAAATCCTGATGAGACGGCTCATTATGAGCCGTCTCATCTGGATTTTCACTGTTTGCAATGGTATGTCCGAATTTACCCGCCTGTCCGAAGTTACCCGACTCTCCCCTACAGAAGTTGTTTCCCATGGTTAAAATAGCATGAAAACATGGAGGTGTGCCCATTGACCTTAAAGTTTGGCCAGTCCATGCATCATTTTGTGTCTTGTTTTGGAAGAAGAAGAAAAAAAAAAGAGCAAGTGGTGAAGGCCCGAATCAATCAGCTCCTTTGGGTCTACACTGTTGGCGAAAATCATATTAAATCACCTCCTCAAGCAGGTTAAGCTGAAATATCAGAATCATAACGTTATGCTAGCCTCAGGCTTTTGTCTCATGAAATATCATCATACTAAACCTTGTGTTCTTGAAAATGACTAATTTGAATGTCCATTTTGTGTTCATTTGATTTGGTACAGACTCTAGTAAATGTGCTGTACATGTAATTATAGAAGTAGGGAGAAGACATTAATTGTTCTTCAGTTGTTTGAATACATCAGATTTTATTAGTTCCATTATTACCATATTAATATTCACACTCTTTTCCTGTTTCGGTAATGAACTCCTGCATCTTTGAATTTGGACAAATGAGCAGTGACATGATAATGCCAACAAAGTGGCATAAGTCTCTCCCAGTCTGATCAGTCTTTGCTGTGCCATTGAACTGTAACTACGAGTATAAGCTATGTCCATGCTGACAGTCAAGAGTCTGATCAGACTGGGCGGATGCCACTTTGTTGGTTTTGTTGTATCACTGCTCCTTTATTTTCATCATTGGGGAGTTTAAGGTTGTTATCTGGAGTTTCAAATGCAGTATGATTTTGCCAGTATTCTAAATTGTCCGAAAGCCTTATATAACAAGGAAATGAATAAGTTTCACTAAAACTAAAGTATAACTTGAAATGTATAAGATTTGTTGTTTTTCAAGGAATTCCCTAACTCTGCTTCTCATATAGCTTACCATCTTAGCAATTTTTGATTTCACACTAAAAATAGACGGTGCAGCTGTTTTCATGCTGCACTGCACTTTAGGACAGTAGTTAACCATCCACCATACTGGGATCTCCACGACAGCTCATGACTAGAGAGAAACTGACCTGTGGGGAATGACGTCAGAAGTCGCACACTTATAGACATGACAAAATTATTTTTAATCCATGCAAGAACATGTTTGGGCAAAGAAAATAAACAAGAGAAAACGACTTTTTCAACAAAATTCGGTGGTCTTCTTGTCAGAATCAGATTTTAGAAAATCAAAAGTATTTAAATACTATTACTATACTATTATTTTGGTACTACGGAATTTTTTATTGTCAGTCCAGATTACAACCTTTAAATACCATTGGTAAAAAGTGCAGACACATATCTGATGAGAGAACACTAATCTGATGAGAGATTTTATCTTTCATTTGTGCATTTTATCTGTCTAATCAGGGTAAACACGGTTATCTGAGAAGACTTAAGTTATGTGGACAGAATTTTCAAATGTGGATACCATATATAAATATATATTTCGAGTTCAAGACCTTGTTTATTCTGAAGTTATTGATACACTGAATATCTCAGCCAGGATTGTCATGTCCCATGGGCGAGAAAACTGAATAACTCAGGATTGTCATGGCCCATGGGCGAGAAAACTGAATAACTCAGGATTGTCATGTCCCATGGGCGAGAAAACTGAATAACTCAGGATTGTCATGTCCCATGGGCGAGAAAACTGAATAACTCAGGATTGTCATGGCCCATGGGCGAGAAAACTGAATAACTCAGGATTGTCATGTCCCATAGGCGAGAAAACTGAATAACTCAGGATTGTCATGTCCCATGGGTGAGAAAACTGAATAACTCAGGATTGTCATGTCCCATGGGCGAGAAAACTGAATAACTCAGGATTGTCATGTCCCATGGGCGAGAAAACTGTCCACCATAAAACTGTTTTAAACAGTTACTGAGTCAGTAAGCTGTGGGATAGTCCTTATTGTCTTCCAGACACCACTGAAGAAAAGATTCTCTGTCATTCAGACTCAATTTTAAATTCACAGTCTACAAAGTCTTCTCAGCTTTTCGCCATATTTTCGATACCTGTGTCATGTATGTGAAATCTTAACTTGTGCATACAGTCATCCATAAATTTTGTATGTTTTCTCTCATACTTCTTAAAACAACAAGTAATTGACTACAGATCATACTGTTTCTGTCAGCATGTCACATCTCAACATTTAGTATGATATGGTTGCTGGGGGTTGAAGCTGGTGTCCTTGACAAAGGTTTTGTGACATAGGTGAAAATAATAATCCCATTACTGGTAATAGAATGGTTAGTAGTGGTATATAATAATGTATCAGTAATATATATGAAATATGCAGCTGTATGTTTTTGTACAGATTTATAAGAAAAATATATATATTTTCAAATAAATAAATGTAATACAATATTCATGCCTCCTTTTCATTCCTGTCTACCATTATATGTAGCTAACAAAATCAGCGTTTGATCTCTTCCATCTGACTGACTTAACTAAAACACAGATACTGCTCACCTGTACATACAGTTTGCTACCATTTATCTCTTTAAGTGGCAAAAAGCAGAAAATTAATGACTGCAAACGAAAACTTGTCAACCAAGCTACATCGAGGATTCAAAGACTAGGGGGCAAACAGCGTCAATCTAGATTAGGCAGCTTATTATGAGCCGCCTCATCAGAATCTATGTGGTTTGCAAATCAGGTATTCTCATCTTTGGTGCTTAAAGTGTTAAAGACTTGAGTGATACTGTAAAAAGAGGATTAATTTCCACTTTGTCATTCTAGCGGCACATGTCCAATCAGTTTCCTCAGTCCAATAGATCAGCTAATCCACACAGTGTATCCTGAGCTGGAAAAAGTAGTATTGGGGTGGCCATCAATATTATTGATTTGACAGGACGTTTCTCTATGTTCTGGGCCCAGCTGTTCAAAAGTAACTGTGTGATGTTAAATTGTCAAAATGTAATAAACAAAAAACACTGCCATATTTGCCGAAAAATGTGAGGAGATTTTGCAACACAAAAGTTCCACACGCTTTTGGTAAAAAAAATTAGTGCAAGCTTTTTTGTTTTGTTTTCCTCAAGACTTGACAAATTTTTGACTGACTTCATTAAGCTAGCAATACTTTGAACAGCTGAGCCCAGGATGGATGGATGGATGATTTGCGATTTTGCATCCCTTTCAACAGTATTTCAGTCATATCAGGATGATGGAAGGGTGATAATGAAAGGCTGTGTGCAATGATACCCTGTCTATGGTAGGAAAGATTCTTGCCTCAAGCGGGTCTCACACCCGGGTCCACTATATCAGCAGGCCAGCACTTAACCCACTGGGCTACCAGGGCTCCTGTGAGCCCAGGAGTATACTCCTGTATTGATGAAGAATGAAACAAAAACAAGGTGGTCATAGATAGCAATGCTGTTATGAAGTGCAACTTAACAAAATTTCCAGGGTTTTGCAGCTGAAAGGAAGACAGTTTATTGTGCCTCAAATTTTTAATGTTAAGTATGTCTTTTGAGATAAATTTTCTTGAAATGCTTGGTAAACTGACAAAGATGACACCATATTTTGATATATTTTCCATGTAAGCATAAACACTTTTACTCAACTGTCCTAAATCGAAAATGGCCTTGAACAATTCAAACACAAAATTACTGACAAAAAATTGGCAAAACATGATGCTTCCAACAAATATGTTGGGCTAAAGAAAACAATATACAACTGATTAACTGATTTGATGCTTAACGTCCACGGTAAACAACTATGGTCATGTCGGGACGGTCAGTTACCCTAACCACACTATTCCTGGGCAGGCTTAGACCGTCTATTGGGGTTAACCAGTACTAAGTGCACATACTTTTGCCAGTAACTGACAACTGCCCTTCTTGTATCAGCGGATGGAGAAACGAAAGTATGTGGCCAGACCAGGTTTCGAACCCAGGACCTCTGACTTATGAGTCAGCTGCCTTACTGATTGCGCTACGCGGCCCGGCAAACAATATACAAATAGAAACTCTTATTTATCAGTCAGCTTAAATTTATAATCAACTACCATAATCCTCCCCAAGCTAAAGACAAATGGATACACTATCAGGGGAAGAAACTCTGCCATGTTCAATTCTGACACCCTTTTCAATTGGGGTCAACTCTTAAAGGAAAGAATTTGCTCTTTAAAAATCCTTTAGCAGTAGACACCTTTCTTGAAGAGTTTTACTGCTAAAGGAAGCAAACAGGCAGTCACAAAAAGTCAAAAGCTATCCCTGTGGAAAAAATGGTGGAAAAACATATAATCTGTACCCAATCACCTTAATTATTGTAATATCCGAAAATTTTAACAAGATTTTACTATCCTGTCAAAAATCTAAAAAAATTTCAGACAAAACTAAGTTTGACAGCAAACAGTACAGGCACAGATCAGACTGCTCTTTAATGAGCAGTCTGATCTGCGCCTGCACTGGTTGCTAAGTTCCAAACATATTTAGCAAATTAGGGTCTATAGGCCATCATGATTTCCTGGTAATGTTTTCTGAGGCTTGTTTCAAGTCTGCTATACAATCTGACACATCATCTCCCAAGTCTTTTAAATTTTCATATTTCTTTTGTAACAGTTTAGGTTCCTTAGCTAGCTCTGACTGCAGCTGAATCAGTCTTTTCACATGTCTGTATGTCTGTTTAACATCATCCTGAGGCTGTGAGGCTTCTGAGAATGTAGGGTCATTTGACTTGTCTAAGGACGATAACTCTGCATAGGATTCTTCAGTAGACAAATTGGTTGGAACTGGGGCTGAAAAATAGTTGAGAACGGTTTTAACTGAAATGTGCTGCATTTTTTGGAATACCATATTTCTTTGAGCAGAAAATATTTTGGACCTATTCCTAACATCTGACTCTAATGTGATGAGCAGAAACGAATGTGTAGGTAAAAGTACCAATGAAAAGGAGAAGAACTAAATTTGAAAAGACGGTACGGATGAGCAGAGAAATTTTTCAAAAATGAACAGAAAAAACACCATAAAGCAAGATTCTCAATCATTTTACAACTATGTAAAGAGCAATTTACAAAATGATAATGGGTTTGGTAGATTTGATGCTTAACGTCCACGGTAAACAACTAAGGACATGTCAGGACGGTCAGTTAACCTAACCACACTATTCCTGGGCAGGCTTAGACCTCCTAAGCGGTTAACCAGTACTAAGTGCACATACTTTCGCCAGTAACTGACAACTGCCCTTCTTGAATCAGCGGAAGGAGAAACGAAAGTATGTGGCCAGATACGAACCCAGGACCTCTGACTTACGAGTCAGGTGTCCTACCGATTGCGCTACCCGGCCCGGCAAAATGATAATGGGACCAAACATCTTGGGACAAAATGTCCTGGGACAAATCATCCCAGGTTTTGGGCCAGCTTGGGATGAAACGTCCGGGGACAAAACCCCCCCCTGGCGCTAAACAACCCAATACCCTGGGGTCAGATACTTATCTTTTTCCAGGGACAAACTGAGCTCCCAGGGGCCTCCAGGCTCCAGGGATGGCCACTCAAGCTCGTCTTGCATATCATCAACACTACTTGTGTTCCGCCATCGCCTGCAGGTCCACCTGGCAGCTGTTCTCTGCACCTTTTCAATCTGCTGAATCTGAGTTTTATGATAGGGATGTCAAATAGAAGCTGCATACTCCAGCTGAGGGCGAACCTATGTCTAATATGCATTTCCTTAGTTTGCCGAGGTGCTAGTGCCAAGTTGCGCCAAGGAAAACCCAGTTTTAGTTGCCTTACTTGATATTTCTAAAGTATGTTGACCCCAATCTAAATTGTCTGCAATTGTTATTCCCAAGGTCTTTGGCAGACTGAAACTGTTCCAACCTTTGCTGGTGGAGAGAGTAATTAAAGTGTATTTGCTTGCTATGAGGTGCCGAGTCACCCTCATAGAATGACATTTGGCAACTGCCAACATTAAATTTCATCTGCCAATCGGTCTCTCATGACTAATGACACTGATGCTGTCAATGAATACTGAGCTATATGCATCACTAAAATAAGACAGTCTGAATATGCCTGACCAGGGGCCAGTTGCTCAATCTACAGTCATGTGGACTAACAAATAATCATGGAGGTAATACCTGTGCTTTTGACAAATCAGTCAATTAGGGACTGACCATTTGATATTGGGGGGGGGGGGGGGGGGGGGGGGGGGGCTGGTATTCTTGATGGAAACAGAACATTTTATTTCGCTGGTCTCTGGAAACAATTTCTTTCTTTTTTTTCACCTTGCAGGGGCTAATTTTTTTTTTTTACAAACTCAGATTTTTTTTCTTAATTTTATAGGCTAAACTGTCAGATCCTTGTTTACTTGACCTTAACATCTTTTTATTTTACCCACATCAGTATTTTTTACACCTTTTTTTCTCACAAAGAGAACATGGTGCTGTCTTTAACCAGTCTCAGAGCATGGCTTAGCTTGCTTTTGCAAACCAGTTCCTGGAGCATGTTACTGAGACTCTTCATCTAAGGTACAGATCATCCCTGTATGAGTTTGGCAAAGGACTTCTTCGATTAAGGCGAGGATTTTCCCCATTAGGCCGGCGCGACAAGTCCGAATTTTCAAAAGTATAAAGTGTGCAAATTTTTCTTAGCAGAGCTTCCACAAATATGTAAACCGGATGAAATCAGATCATTTGTGATTCAGACCCAAAGACATGGGGAGATAATCCAGTCAGACCCTACCAACCCTAAATTCAAGGTTTTCGCATACCTAATTTTTTGAGGTAATAAAAATATTAAAATTAGTCATTCATTCCATAAATTTTGCTCATAAATGCATGCTAAACACACGAATATCACAATACAAAGCAACGATTTTCTTCATGTTACGCCTGATTGACATTTAAAGATGCAAAACCGTAGTTCTACTTCCGGTCAAAACGGCCAAAAGAGAACGCTTCACTATAATTAAAATACAAGTACTTTCCCCCCCGTGACCCAGCATTTCCTTCATGCAGCAGACTTATACGATGCAAGTACGCAATATATATGAGTGGGAAGCTGGGTCACGGGGGGGAACGATACTCAGTAAGCAAAAGAAGAAGCATGGTCAACAGTAGCACTGTGATCTTCAAGGATTATATTGCGTACCATAACCTTGAAATGAGGTCAAGGTCACATACATATAGTCAAAACTATCCAGTATTGTCTGTTATGTAAGTAATGTAAGTCAAAAAAGGGTGAAACGTATACAATTAATCATTATTCCTACGATCAGTTTGAGGATAATTTACAATTTATCTCAACAATGACGTCAACGTCAACGTATGTTTAACGTACTTTACATAGACACAAACACTAGAAAATTCGTTTGTCATGCAAGTTACATATCATAGTCATAAATGCAAAGCAGAAGTCAGTGATCCGTATAACTTTTTAATCATGGGGAAAATTCACGCCTTAATCAAAGAAGTCCTTAGGCCTTAAATTAGGGGATATTTTGGCCAAAAATTATGGCTATTATGGCAAAGTTTTAGGGCTGACATTAGGAATTTAAGTTTTTTAACTCACCTGAGCCCGAAGTGCTCAAGGTGAGGTATTGTGATCAGTCTTTGTCCGTCGTCCGGCGTCCGGCGTCAACTTTTGCTTTAAACCACTTCTTCTCCAAAACTGCTGGACGGATTTAGAAATAATTTCACAGAAATGTTCCTTGGGGGACTCTCTACCAAAATTGCTCAAACGGTTCCGCTCCGCTGAACAAAATGGCCACCAGAGCTAAAAATAGAAAAACCTTTAAACGACTTCTCCTCCAAAACAGCTGGGCTGATTTTGAAATAATTTCACAGAAATGTTCCTTAGGAGACCCTCTACCAAAATTGCTCAAACGGTTCCGCTCTGCTGAACAATATGGCCGCCAGAGCTAAAAATAACTAGAAAATGTGTTTATGAAACACTATGCCCCCAACCATATGCTTGTCTCTAGAGAAGGTTCATCCAATATTGTTTGTACCTTTGTACCATAGGCTTACAATGCACTAAGTCGAAAAAGGGGCTTAACTCAGTCAAAAATTTACGAATTGTTTTCGAAAGTTAATCAGGTCATCTACACCTTTGGCAATATCAACCTGCAAAAATCATGATCCTAGCATCAGGGGTTCTCCAGATATTTCGTTCACAAGCTTCCATAGGCAAATAATGCACTAAGTTGAAAAAGGGGCATAACTCAATCCAAAATTTACAAATTGTTTTCAAAAGTTAATCAGGTCATCTACACCACAGGCAGTATCTTCCTGCATAAAATCATGCTCCTAGCATCAGGTGTTCTAGAGATATTTTATTCACAAGGTTCCATAGGCTTACAATGCACTAAGTCGAAAAAGGGGCATAACTCAATCAAAAGTTAATCAGGTCATCTACACCACAGGCAGTATCTTCCTGCAAAAAATCATGCTCCTAACATCAGGGGTTCTTGAGATATTTTGTTCACAAGGTTCCATAGGCTTACAATGCACGAAGTCGAAAAAGGGGCATAACTTTGTAAAAAATTCACGAATTTGTTTCAAAAGTTAATCAGGTCATCTACACCTTGGGCATTGTCATCCTGCAAAACCTCATGATCCTAGCATCAGGGGTTCTTGAGATATTTTGTTCACAAGCTTCCATAGGCAAATAATGCACTAAGTTGAAAAAGGGGCATAACTCAATCCAAAATTTACAAATTATTTACAAAAGTTAATCAGGTCATCTACACCACAGGCAGTATCTTCCTGCATAAAATCATGCTCCTAGCATCAGGGGTTCTTGAGATATTTTGTTCACAAGGTTCCAAAGGCTAAGTCGAAAAAGGGGCATAACTCTGGAAATACATTGCCGGCGGAAAAATAAAAAAATACGGGTCTGCTTATTTTCCATACTGATTATGTGTATAAAGTTTCAAGTTCCTAGCTCTTATTGTTCTTGACTATATGTAAGGGTACCTTTGTACAATAGGCCTCAATGCACTAAGTCGAAAAAGGGGAATAACTCGATCAAAAATTCACGAATTTTTTTCAAAAGTTAATCAGGTCATCTACACCATAGGCAGTATCTTCCTGCAAAAAATCATGCTCCTAGCTTCAGGGGTTCTTGAGATATTTTGTTCACAAGGTTCCAAAGGCTTACAATGCACTAAGTCGAAAAAGGGGCATAACTCGGTCAAAAATTCACGAATTTGTTTCAAAAGTTCATCAGGTCATCTACACTTGGGCATTCTCATCTTGCAAAGCCTCATGATCCAAGCATCAGGGGTTCTTGAGATATTTTGTTCACAAGGTTCCACAGCACTGGGTGGGAGCGTACAGTACAAGTGACCGGTTGTCCCGATCTGTATAGTGGACGCATCTTTGTCCCAATATGTCGGGTAAGTTTCAAAATTGTTTATTTTTGTGTTTTAAAATCATTGAGTGGAGGTAGAACAGCTTGCTCGACAAGCCTTAATACAGATCTTTTCGACATGTCACCTTAATTTTCTGTAAATTGTTATGATATGCTTTATTTTCACATTTAATTTGAGAAAATCACAACTCTATTTTCGATTTCGAAATCTGCACCGGTACCATTTCTTCAAATTTTGCCATCAATTCTATATGAAACAACCGTGTTTTCTTTAGAAATATTTTATGGTGTATTTAGGTTCAGGATTAATTAATCTTGTTAGATATCATGCTAGGTAAGGGCAATTATTTTCAAAGAAAACAAAAGAGGGGTCAAACACTATTCTGTATCGTGGGTCGTAAAACCGATTGTCAGTGAGACATCCCATACAGTCAGAAAAATTTGGGGATGCTCAGCTTTGCTTGTCTTGTGGATTTTTCCCGTACTTAAAGGATACTTATCATGGGTAAATCTCTTAATAGATCATTAATCTATCTTAAAAAGGGACTAACTAACATTTTTTTCGAATTAAAACGCTAACTCGGCCGATTTTCTGGTTACACGTGACGTGATCTGATTACAAACACCAGTGATTTGCAGATGAAAATACGAATTTAGAGCAAAGAAAGCAACATCTAGCCATTTCCAAAGATGACCATAATGGAAAACATAAATAGAGAAAACACTTTTACCAAGTGGCTTACATCCAAACAATAAAAGAAAACACATTTCACACAAACACACCCTGAAGGTCATAACAACGGACAAAGATTTGCCCACTATACACATCGGACAACGGTGCACATGTACTGTACGCTCCCAACCAGTGCACAGGCTAAGTCGAAAAAAAGGGGCATAACTCTGGAAATACATTGCCGGCAGAAAAATAAAAAAATATGGGTCTGCTTATTTTCCATACTGATCATGTGTATAAAGTTTCAAGTTCCAAGCTCTTGTTGTTCTTGACTATATGTAAGGGTACCTTTGTACCATAGGCTTCAAAGCACTAAGTCGAAAAAGGGGAATAACTTGATAAAAAATTCACGAATTTTTAGCTCACCTGAGCACGAAGTGCTCAAGGTGAGGTATTGTGATCGGTCTTTGTCCGTCGTACGTCGTCCGTTGTCCGGCGTCAACTTTTGCTTTAAACGACTTCTTCTCCAAAACTGCTGGACGGATTTTGAAATAACTTCACACAAATGTTTCTTGGGGGACCCTCTACCAAAATTGCTCAAATGGTTCCGCTCCGCTGAACAATATGGCCGCCGGAGCTAAAAATAGAAAAACCTTTAAACGACTTCTCCTCCAAAACTGCTGGGCAGATTTTGAAATAATTTCACAGAAATGTTCCTTAGGAGACCCTCTACCCAAATTGCTCAAACCGTTCCGCTCCGCTGAACAAAATGGCCGCCAGAGCTAAAAATAGAAAAACCTTTAAACGACTTCTCCTCCAAAACTGCTGGGCCGATTTAAAAATAATTTCACAGAAATATTTCATAGAAGACCCTCTGCCAAAATTGCTCAAACGGTTCCGCTTCGCTGAACAATATGGCCGCCAGAGCTAAAAATAGAAAAACCTTTAAACGACTTCTCCTCCAAAACTGCTGGGCCGATTTTGAAATAATTTCACAGAAATGTTCCTTAGGAGACCCTCTGCCAAAATTGCTCAAACAGTTCCGCTCCGCTGAACAATATGGCCGCCAGAGCTAAAAATAGAAAAACCTTTAAACGACTTCTCCTCCAAAACTGCTGGGCCGATTTTGAAATAATCTCACAGCAATGTTCCTTAGGAGACCCTCTACCAAAATTTCTCAAACGGTTCTGCTCCGCTGAACAATATGGCCACCAGAGCTATAAATAGAAAAAAGCTTTAAACATCATCGTCTCTGAAGCCAATTACTCGATTTCAAAAAAATTTCACAGAAATGTTTTACTCATGGCCTTGAACAAAACTTGCTAAAACGGTTCCACTCTGCTGAACAAAATGGCCGCCAGAGCTAAAAATAGAAATGGATATTAGAATGACACAGAGGGCACAGTTTTGAAGCAATCATCATGAAACTTTGTCAGAATGTTTATCTATATGAAATCTAGACCATCTTTGAAACTGGGTCATGTGGGGTCAAAAATTAGGTCACTGGGTCAAATCTTAGAAAAACCTTGTGCACACTCTACAGGGCACAGTTATGATCAAATCTTCATGAAACTTTGTCAGAATGTTTATTTATATAAAATCTAGGCCAAATTTGAATCTGAGTCTTGTGGGGTCATAAACTAGGTCACTAGGTCAAATCTTAGAAAAACCTTGTGTACACTCTAGAGGGCACAGTTATGATCCAATCTACGTGAAACATTGTCAGAATGTTTATTTTCATGAAATCTATACCAGATTTGAAACTGGGCCGTGTCAGGTCAAAACTAGGTCACTAGGTCAGTTCTTAGAAAAACAGTGTTAACACTTTAGAGGACACAGTTTTGTTCAACTCTTCATGAGACTTTGTCAGAATGTTTGTCTCCAACAAATCTGGACCAAGGATGCAACTTGGTCATGTTGGGTCAAAAAGTAGGTCACTAGGTTAAACCTTAGAAAAACATTGTGTACACTCTAGCGGGCACAGTTTTGATAACTTTGTCAGAATGTTCATATCCAAGAAATCTAGACCAGGTTTAAAACTGGGTCATGTGGGGTCAAAATCTAGGTCATTAGGTTAAATCTTATAAAAACCTTTGGTACACAATAAAGGGTTCATTTTCCATTTAATCTTTGTGAAACTCTGTCTGTCGGTCATATGGATGTCTCTGAGGTTAAAGTTCACAGGATACTCAGGTGAGCAATCCAGGGCCATCATGGCCCTCTTGTTTTCAAAAGTTAATCAGGTCATCTACACCACAGGCAGTATCTTCCTGCACAAAATCATGCTCCTAGCTTCAGGGGTTCTTGAGCTATTTTGTTCACAAGGTTCCATAGGCTTACAATGCACTAAGTCGAAAAAGGGGCATGACTCAGTCAAAAATTCATGAATTTGTTTCAAAAGTTAATCAGGTCATCTACACCTTGGGCATTCTCATCTTGCAAAGCCTCATGATCCTAGCATCAGGGGTTCTTGAGATATTTTGTTCACAAGGTTCCACAGGCTAAGTCGAAAAAGGGGCATAACTCTGGAAATACATTGCCGGCGGAAAAAAAAAAAATACGGGTCTGCTTATTTTCCATATTGATCATGTGTATAAAGTTTCAAGTTCCTAGTTCTTATTGTTCTTGACTATATGTAAGGGTACCTTTGTACCATAGGCCTCAATGCACTAAGTCGAAAAAGGGGAATAACTCGATCAAAAATTCACCAGTTTTTTTCAAAAGTTAATCAGGTCATCTACACCACAGGCAGTATTTTCCTGCAATAAATCATGCTCCTAGCTTCAGGGGTTCTTGAGATATTTTGTTCACAAGGTTCCATAGGCTTACAATGCACTAAGTCGAAAAAGGGGCATAACTCGGTCAAAAATTCACGAATTTGTTTCAAAAGTTAATCAGGTCATCTACACCTTGGGCATTCTCATCTTGCAAAACCTCATGATCCTAGCATCAGGGGTTCTTGAGATATTTTGTTCACAAGGTTCCACAGGCTAAGTCGAAAAAGGGGCATAACTCTTGAAATATGTGACCCGCGGAAAAAAGAAAAAACACGTGTTCGCTTATTTTTCATACTGATCATGTGTATAAAGTTTCAAGCTCCTAGCTCTTACGGTTCTTGAGATAGAGGACAGACGGACAGACCAACGGACAGACAGACGGACAGGCCCAAACCAATATGCCCCCACAATTTCTCCGAAATTGGGGGCATAAAAACGACTTCTTCTCCAAAACTGCTGGGCCAATTTTGAAATAATATCACAGAAATGTTCCTTGGGGGACTCTCTACCAAAATTGCTCAAACGGTTCCGCTCCGCTGAACAAAATGGCCGCCAGGGCTAAAAATAGAAAAACCTTTAAACGACTTCTCCTCCAAAACTGCTGGGCCGATTTTGAAATAATTTCACAGAAATGTTCTTTAGGAGACCCTCTACCAAAATTGCTCAAACGGTTCCGCTCCGCTGAACAATATGGCCGCCAGAGCTAAAAATAGAAAAAC
This sequence comes from Ctena decussata, assembly GCA_963989385.1. NCBI lineage: Eukaryota > Metazoa > Mollusca > Bivalvia > Lucinida > Lucinidae > Ctena > Ctena decussata. The sequence goes on from OZ022507.1 coordinate 77,355,044, forward strand.
CTTTAAATGACTTCTCCTCCAAAACTGCTGGGCCGATTTTGAAATAATATCACAGAAATGTTCCTTTGGAGACCCTCTACCAAAATTGCTCAAACGGTTCCGCTCCGCTGAACAATATGGCCACCAGAGCTAAAAATAGAAAAAAGCTTTAAACATCATCGTCTCTGAAGCCAATGGCTTGATTTCAAAAAAAATATTACAGAAATGTTTTACTCATGGCCCTGAACAAAAGTTGCTCAAACGGTTCCACTCCGCTGAACAAAATGGCCACCAGAGCTAAAAATAGAAATAAATCTTAGAATGTCACAGAGGGCACAGTTATGATCCAATCATCATGAAACTTTGTCAGAATGTTTATCTAAATGAAATATAGACCATCTTTGAAACTGGGTCATGTGGGGTCAGAAACTAGGTCACTGGGTCAAATCTTAGAAAAACCTTGTGCACACTCTAAATCACACAGTTCTGATCCAATTTTCATGAAACTTTGTTAGAATGTTTATTTATATAATTTGAATCTGAGTCTTGTGGGGTCAAAAACTAGGTCACTAAGTCTAATCTTAGAAAAATCTTGTGTACACTCCAGAGGGCACAGTTATGATCCAATCTACCTGAAACATTGTCAGAATGTTTATTTTCATGAAATCTATACCAGATTTGAAACTGGGCCATGTCAGGTCAAAAACTAGGTCACTAGGTCAGAAAAACAGTGTGAACGCTTTAGAGGACACAGTTTTGTTCTAATCTTCATGAGACTTTGTCAGAATGTTTGTCTCCAACAAATCTGGACCAAGGGTGCAACTTGGTCATGTTGGGTCAAAAAGTAGGTCACTAGGTTAAACCTTAGAAAAACATTGTGTACACTCTAGAGGGCACAGTTTTGATAACTATGTCAGAATGTTCATATCCAAGAAATCTAGACCAGGTTTGAAACTGGGTCATGTGGGGTCAAAATCTAGGTCATTAGGTTAAATTTTATAAAAACCTTAGGTACTCAATAAAGGGTTCATTTTCCATTTAATCTTTGTGAAGGTCTGTCTGTCGGTCATATGGATGTCTCTGAGGTTAAGTTCACAGGATACTCAGGTGAGCGATCCAGGGCCATCATGGCCCTCTTGTTTTTCTAGCCCAATCATATGCCCAAAACATGCTTTATTTGCAGTTTAGAAAGTTTGATAAACTTTATACTTAACTGATAGAGTCACAGGATGTTTTTGTAAATGTATGCACATACTGGCCCGCTGGTGTAAAACAACTGTAGTTAATATTAAATTATTACTATAAATATGGGGGGGGGGGGGGGGGGGTCTGGGGGGCACAGCCCCAGAAGCCAGAGACATGTAAAATCTCAATTCAAACGGAATTATCTGCAGACAATATTCTTTTTTTTTAATTTTGGGTGGAGCCAGGTTATTTTTTTTCACTTACTTTTGAGGCCAGATTATTTTTTTAAACCCCCTTATGAGCCAGGATATTTTTTTCTTGCATATCCAAAGACAGGGAATTTTTGATAAATATACCAGCCCCCCCCCCCCCTCCCAGAATATCAAATGGTCAGTCCCTTACCATGATGCAAAAGTGGCTTTTGACCGAAACAATCGACAGCAGTATCAGCTTGGTCGACAGCCATTAACAATAGCACCATTTACCGTTATTGGTCTCTCTGTCGGAAAACATTGTCTACAGTACAGCCTCGGTCGAACGCACAGGTAGCCAAATAGGTATTACCCCCGTGATAATTCTTGTTCCGAAATAATAGTTCAAACGGATACATGTGCAATTCACAAGTGACACATTTTCTTGCTTACAAGACTGCATTTTTAAGTCGGCGAAGATAACATCTTCATCAGAGGCTCTTTTTAAATCTTCTGTGATCTGTGCTTTATCTGGAGGTTTTGGTCTTTCAGGCAGTTTTACTGTTTTTACCATTTTTACGTTTGTTCAAATTGTTGATCTGTTCTGTTTACAGTGGATAAAATTGTCCAGAATTAACTTTACTTCAGCACCGATGTCACATGTATCTCACATGACCAGGAAGTTAAACATGGTGGATGTCATATGTCAACACGCGAAGTCCTTACTGTCCTGAAATGAGATAACATTGAGGTTGTTATCATTTCGTCAGCATATAGTTTCATTATTTTTTTGTGCCAACTGCTTACACCTAAATTTTCACTGCATGACATTGAAAAAAAAGCAAAAGGTAGGTGTAAAATTCTAATATTGACAGTTTATACATAGACAACAGTTTATTTTCAATGACTCTTCTTTTAAACTTAATAAATACCATGCTCTTTACAATAGTGACACAGAATATAGGTATATCATTTACTTGTACTGCCTTCTTGTTTGTCCTGTCTCGCATGTTTAACGAGGCCACATTGGCAGTCCTTGGGTACTAAAGCATAATGCAGTCATTAGCAACTACGGCCCCCATGGGGATGGCGGGGGTATAGCTGGGCTTAAGTATCATGTTTTTACTTAAGAGGTGTCCTGGCAGTGATGTGGATACGCCAGGCTTTTGATTCCCGCCAAAACAGTGGGGAAACGAAATTTACCGCGACACGTTGTCAGAATATGGATTTTTATATTTATATGATCCCCTGGGGGCAGAGACATTTACCAGGGATTTGACATAAAAATGTCCCAACAGTGCAGGGCATATACGAGGGCTTTGCAGAGTGAAAAGTCAATATCCCCGATATTCCCCGGCACCAGGGGGGCGTGGTTGAAATGACTGGTGCATAATTACCGCAGCAGATTGTTTTTTGTGTGCTCATGCCTGATTTAGCTGTTTGATACAGCGGACGCCATCACCATTATTCAGTGACACTGTGACACTGCAATCATGGACCGCTGTCACTTTTGCTGTCTCAGGAAAAACTGGTTGGGTAGTCTAATAATTTGAAATAACCCTTCTTTTTTTTTTCTTTTTTTTTTGAGTAGTCTGTGGGTATTTCAAAATAAGATCAAATGAAATCATAAATACCCTGAGTGTAGGTTAGTTGCGTTGCTCTAACTGGGTGGAGATTTACTGTTCTGTTAAAGAAATTCATCAGATATGTGCCACCCATGGCAGTTGAACCCCCAACACCAAGTGTGTGAAAGGCAAACACTTGGTCCACTAGGCCAGGTGCTCTATATCATACTGCTCTGTAGTAGAAGCCAGTTTTTACAGTGGTATAGTAGAGTTTTTGGCTTCACAAAGGCAACCCAGGCTTGATCTTGATTGTATACATCATATCAGTGTTTGGTTTTTTATGATTCCACAAGGATAAATGGCACTTACACATGTGCATTCAGTTTTGAGAGGGAGAATGTTGCAGAGTATGATAGGTTTATCATCTTACATTTTGCTTCTCTTAGTAACACATACTGCATGGTCAAAATCCAAATTATAACCCCATCTCCCCCTTCCTCACCCTCCCCTTCACTCACACACTTACACTCCCCTCATTTTTTGTGCAGAAACTGTAGATGTGTAGAAATAAAACAATGTCCATCAGTACAGCTAATGAGCTAATGATTATATGGCTAACAGATTTTCCTATTTATCTAATTGCAATAGACGTGTACAAGATTCTTCTTCGTTAAAAAGGTCTTAAAAGTTGATGTGCTAGCCTGAGGAAAAGGACTGTCATCCGTCATGTCTTTTACTGGATGATGTGCCAGAACAGTGATATAACTAATAAAAGGCAGACCATTAACAAAAGTGAAGCTGAAAACTATCCTCTAGAGATAAGATGACAGAGATTTTGTTCAAAGTTTTGATAATTGGTGACCCAACAGTTGGCAAGACATCTTTTGTTCAGCGATATGTGAACAACTGCTACAGAAGGGATTATAAGATGACTATAGGAGGTAGGGTATGAACAAGTACATCAGAACCTCAGTGCCATATTCATTTGGCTATAAGACAGGGTTTTCTGTCCATAAAGTAGTCCAATTACGTAATTTGACAATTAGATAGGGTTTTCTCTTCCAAAACAATCCCAAAAATCTAAATTCATCTTGTAATATGGCTCTAGTTTTTTTTAAAAATTGTTTTGGAAGGGTAACACTCTGTTTTATAGCCAAGGAAATACAGTAATGCAATTGTTATAATGCCATCTCAGACATATCTCTATCATGATATACAAAATTATACATGTATAAGGAAGGGCATTTTGATGCCATGAGTCATACTGTCTAGATTCTAAATATAAGGACAGGTCTGAGCAAACAGTGCAGGCCCAGATTAGACTGCCTCTACAGGAGCAATCTTAAAGAAACAGTTTTCTTGAGGTCTACACTGCTTGCCATACCATCTGCATCTTTTGGACTTATTACTTCATTGTAAAACTAAACTGTTTTATTTTCTGAACAGTTAAAGTGATTAATTGCCACGAATGCCATATATCATAAAAACTCTAAATGCTGAGACACCTAAATGTATATGGCATTCACACTGTATGGCCTCTAATCAGCTATCATAGTAAGACAAGAAGAAGTTTGTATGAATCAGTATAATACATCCTTTAATAATAGGTGAGGTTCTATGGTATTTTGTCTGAATAGTATGAATATATGTCTCTGCTGTTCATACGTTACTCTTATGTCATGTATATCGCGGAATGTTTTATGCATTTTTAGGGCAGCTTTTCACATGTTGTGCCACATTATATGCTAAAAATTAAAACTGATTATTTTCCTCCTTTCTCTCTCTCTATTTCTTTCTTTATTTGAGCCACGACACGAGAAAACCAACAAAGTGGTTGTTTGCCCAGCACAGACTCAGATCAGCCTGGGCATCTGCCAAGTCTGATCAGAGCTTTCGCTGTACGCATTGCAGTAGCTTAGACCTTTAGCTACCCTTTGAGTTCTTAACGAAGAGTCTGATCAAACTGGGCAGATGTCCAAGCTGATCTGAGCCTCTGCTGGGCGCACAACCACATTGTTGGTTTTGTCGTGTTGCGGCTCATTTGTTGATAGTATGCTTTTGATGACCATAACTGTCTGCAGCAGCTGCCATACTGGTAGTTAACAATTATTTCAAGATTTCTTGGAATATTTTTAGCTCACCTGTGAGCTAGAGGTGAGCTTATAGGATGGGAGTCGAGCCGTCGTCCGTCCGTCCGTGCATGGGTGGGTGCGTCAACACTTTCAAACATAAATATCTCGGAGACCAGTGGGCCGATCGCAATCAAATTTTATCTGAAGCATCATTTGGGTGGGGGAAAGGCTGCATTAGGTTTTGGTGCCGATCAGCTCAGAACTCTGGTTTCCATGGCAACAGATAGCCCCCATAGGGTTATAATGGGGAAAACGGCGTCATCACGTTTTCTCGACTGTTTTTGATTAGATCCTTATCATACTTGCAGGTAATGATGACATACGCAAGAGCTTGGATGAGTTCGAAATTTGGCCGGATTCAAGCACAGACTACAGAGTTAGCTGCCCTTGAGCGTTTGAAAAAAATCCCATAGGGTTATAATGGGGAAAATGGCGTCATCACGTTTTCTAAATTGTTTTTGCTTAGATCCTTATCATACTTGCAGGTAATGATGACATACATAAGAGCTTGGATGAGTTCGAAATTTGGCCGGATTCGAGCACAGACTACCGAGTAAGCTGCCCTTGAGCATTTGAAAAACATCCCATAGTGTTATAATGGAGAAAACAACCTCATCACATATTTTTAGAAAGACTTTGTCATCGCTCTATTGCCTACATTTCTCAACGGATTTTAAAATAACTTCAGACAAATGTAGGGCATGACAATATCTCGAGCAAGTTCGACTTTCAGGATGCTGCGCCCAAGGTCAAGGTCACTGTGGCTATTTTTAGAAAAACTTTGTCAGCGCTCTAGCACCTACATTTCTCAGCAGATTTTAAAATAACTTCACACAAATGTAGGGCATGACAATATCTTGAGCAAGTTCGACTTTCAGGATGCTGCGCCCAAGGTCAAGGTCACTGTGGCTATTTTTAGAAAAACTTTGTCAGCACTCTAGCACCTACATTTCTCAATGGATTTTAAAATAACTTCACACAAATGTAGGGCATGACAATATCTTGAGCAAGTTTGACTTCCAGGGTGCTGTGCCCAAGGTCAAGGTCACTGTGGCTATTTTTAGAAAAACTTTGTCATCGCCCTAGCACCTTCATTTCTCCATGGATTTTGAAATAACTTGAGAAAAATGTAGGGTATGACAATATCTCAAGCAAGTTTGACTTCCAGGGTGCTGCGCCCAAGGTCAAGGTCACTGTGGCTATTTTTAGAAAAACTTTGTCAGCGCTCTAGCACCTACATTTCTCAATGGATTTTAGAATAAATTCACACAATTGTAGGGCAGGACAATATCTCGAGCAAGTTCGACTTTCAGGGTGCTGTGCCCAAGGTCAAGGTCACTGTGGCTATTTTTAGAAAAACTTTGTCATCGCCCTAGCACCTTCATTTCTCCATGGATTTGAAATAACTTGACACAAATGTAGGGTATGACAATATCTCAAGCAAGTTCGACTTTCAGGATGCTGTGCCCAAGGTCAAGGTCACTGTGGGTATTTTAAGAAAAGCTTTGTCATGGCTCTAGCACCTACATTTCTCAACGGATTTTAAAATAAATTCACACAAATGTAGGGGATGACAATATCTCGAGCAAGTTTGACTTTTAGGGTGCTGCAATCAAGGTTTTTGATTAGATCCTTATCATACTTGCAGGTAATGATGACATACATAAGAGCTTGGATGAGTTCGAAATTTGGCCGGATTCGAGCACAGACTACGGAGTTAGCTGCCCTTGAGCGTTTGAAAAAAATCCCATAGTGTTATAATGGAGAAAACAACGTCATCACATTTTCATTTTTCATCGGATCCTCTTCATACTTGCAGGTAATGAGGATATGCATGAAAGCTTGGATTAGTTAGCATTTCGGCTAGATCTCACTACTGACTATGGAGTACCTGCCCTGAGCATCCAAAAAATCAATTTCACCACTTTTTCTTGGTTTTTACTGATCCAATCCTTTTCAAACTTTTTTCAAACTTGCAGGTAATGAGGTAATGCATAATATCTTAAACAAGTCCAAATTTTGGCCAGATCAGACCAACCACTACGAAGTTAGCTGCCCTTGACAGCTCTGTCTATTGTGCTCTTGATCGGATACTTTTTAAACTTGCATATATTAAATGAGGGCATACATAATGTTTTGGATGAGTTTAATTTTCAGACTGATTAGACCTCTGACTGTGAAGTTAGCTGCCCTTGAGCATCTTAAATATCCCTATAGGTTTACAGTGTCTCTCAGGTGAGCAATTGTTGCCCTTTGGGCTACTTGTTTACTGTGTCTTGCCTGTCTGGGTATTGTCCCAGAAATATAGAACCTAACCAGAAAATTGATAGTTTACCATGCTGCTACCAGTGCCATTAATTGCAGTGACAGGGGCGGATCCAGGATTTTTGGATGGGGGGTTCATATTAGCTGAGGGGGTTTGATTTGTACAGTTTGACCAATTTTTCCCTGAAATTCCCCATGAAAATGAAATAATTTAGGCTGAAGAGGGGGTACATTTGAATCCCCCGAACCCCCTCTGGATCCGCCACTGAGTGATACTTGAAAAGTAACACCTATGTGCCGCCTTATGCTAGATGCAGGCAGGACAAAAACCAAGCAATAACAGAATAGTAAACAGAAGTCACAGCTTTTTGATACAAATGTACATTTTGTGTTTTATTTTGTAGTTGACTTTGCTTTGAAGGTTATAAAATGGTCAGATTCCCAGAACATCAAGCTACAGCTTTGGGATATAGCAGGTATGTGTCAAGCACATCTTCAGAATATTGAATAATTATGCTTCACTATAATACATAGAAGGGAATAGAGGCTCTACACGACAAAACCATGGATGGATTGATTACTAGTGATTTTACATCCTTTTCAATAGTATTTCAGTCATATCAGGACGATGTTAGGGTGATAATGAAAGGCTTTGTCCAATGGAATCCCATTTAGGATAAAAAGATTCTTGCCTCCAATGGGTCTCGAACATGGGATGGCTAGATCATTAGGCCAGCCCTTACCGGTAATCTACATGACAAAACCAACAAAGTGGCATATACGCCAAGGGAATACTCAGATCAGCCTGGCTTACCACCCAGTCTGATCAGGGTCTTCGCTGTCAGCATGGAGATAGCTTAGACCCTTAGCTACCCTTCAAGTGCACAGTCAAGACTCTGATCAGACTGGGCAGATGCCCAGGCTGATCTGAGTGTTTGCTGGATGCACATCCACTTTGTTGGTTTTGTCGTTTCGTGGCTCATTTATGAGACTTTTTTATGCCCCCACCATAAAATTGCGGAAGGGCATATAGAGTTTTCCCTGTCCGTGTGTGGGTCAGTGTGTGCATTTGTGTTTGTGTATTACCAGAATCGTGTCCAGCCCATAACTTTGTCCTGCATGGTAGGATTTCAAAATTATTTGGCACAAATGATCATCATGACAAGATGATGTGTCCCGTGCAAGAACCATGTCACTAGCTCAAAGGTCAAGGTCACATTCAGTACTTTAACTTTGTGCATAGGCCATAGTGAACCATGTTTGCATCCGGCCTATAACTTTGTCTTGCATGGTGGGATTTCAAAGTTATTTGGCACAAATGATCACCATGACAAGAGGATGTTTTGCGTGCAAGAACCATATCGCTAGCTCAAAGGTCAAGGTCATACTCGGAACTTTAACTTTTTGCGTAGGCCATAGAAAACATGTTAGTGTCTGGCCCATAGCTTTGTCCTGCATGGTGGGATTTCAAAATTATGTGGCATAAATGATTATCATGACAAAACAATGCGTGCAAGAGCCATGTTGTTAACTTGAAGATCAAGGTCACGCTGCCCACATTAACTTTGTTCATAGGACATAGTGTAACATGTTTGTGTCTGGTCCATAACTTTGTCATGCATGGTGGGATTTCAAAATTATTTAGCATAAATAATTATCATGAAAAGAGGATGTGTCAAGTGCAAGAACCATGTCACTAGCTCAGAGGCCATGGTCACGGTCACATTCAGTACTTAAATTTTGTGTATAGGCCATAGTGAAACATGTTTGTGTCCGGCCCGGAACTTTGTTCTGCATGGTGGGATTTAAAAATTATATGGTGTAATTGATCATCATGACAAGATGATGTATCTCGTGCAAAAGCTATGTTGTTAGCTTGAAGGTCAAGGTCACACTGTGCAGGTAAAGGTTGTGTACAGGCCGTAGTGTAACATATTTGTGTCATTAGCAAGAACCATGTCACTAGCTCAAAGGTCAAGTTCACATTCAGTACCGGTACTGAAACTTTGTGCATAGGCTTCAGTGAAACATTTTCGTGTTCGACTGCAATGTAGGATTTCAAAAACGATCACCTGGACAAGATGATGTGCTATATGCAAGAGCCCTGTCACTAGCCTAAAGGTCAAGGTTACAGTCTGCACTTAAACTTTGTGCATAGGCCACAGCGAGAACCTTTACTCTGTCCTGCATGGTCGGATTTCAAAATTATTTGGCAAGAGGATTGTTGCGCTCAATGACCATGTCACTAGCTTAAAGGTCAAGGTTATAGTGCACACTTAAGCTGTGTGAATAGGCTATAATGAAAACATGTTTGTGTCATATTCATGTCTAAGGTTTTACTGCAAAATAAATGTAAGTCACTTTGACCCAAATTAAAGTTCCATAAAGGTGCCATCTTACTCAAGGCACTAGGCAGGGGCATTTGTGTCCTATGGACACATTTCTAGTTCCCCTCTAGAATGACCGCCATATACCTATATCAGTCTTGTGTGATTCTGCTATAAGATGATCCACTTTTCGCTTCCCAAACAGTCCTAAAAGATCTAGAGCAATCATATTTCTAATTGAGCCGCGACACAACAAAACCAACAATGTGGTTGTGCACCCAGCACAGACTCAGATCAGCCTGGGCATCTGCTCAGTTTGACCAGACTCTTCGTTAAATTCTCAAAGGGGAGCTAAGGGTCTAAGCTACCTCCATGCGGACAGCGAAGACTCTGATCAGACTGGGCGGATGCCCAGGCTGATTTGAGTGTGCACTGGGCGACAGCCACATTGTTGGTATTGTCGTTTCGCGGCTCATATGATGGATCTAGTTTTGATGATACAGGTTATTCTGGGATATATTTTATTTTTCCAGGAAAGCATTCTTTGTGGCCTCCCCTCATTAGAACTGCCTCAGTAAGGTAGTTCAAATGAGGGAACTTCAATAGCTGTTTTGTTGAAATAATGAAAAGGAATTATCTCACACATATCATTAAAATCCAACCATATTTCCGCTGATGCAAGGACATTATATTATGTATTTGCAGTGTTTATTTCTTGCTATAAGGGACCGACCATTTGATATTCTGGGGGGGGGGGGGGGGGGGGGGGGCCTGGTATATTTATCAAAAAAATTCCCTGTCTTTGGATATGCAAGAAAAAAATAACCTGGCTCATAAGGGGGTTCAAAAAAATAATCTGGCTTCAAAAGTAAGAGAAAAAAATAACCTGTCTCCACCCAAAATTTCAAAAAAAAAAAATATAGTCTGCAGATAATTCCATTGGAATTGAGTTTTTATAATGTCTCTGGCTTCTGGGAGGCTGCGCCCCCCAGACCCTCATATTTATAGTAATATTTTAATATTACCTACAATTGGTTTACACCAGTGGGCCCGCATGTGCATACATTTACAAAAAAATCCTATACAACATTCACATGCATGTATTATTGATCTGCCACATTACTAAGTAAATGTTTCCACTAAAACTGAATTGCAAAAGAGTCACTAGCTTATGGGAGACAAAACCATTATGGCAAAATAAACACTCTAAAAGGCAAAAGTCCTAATATAAAAACCCTTATTTTTATCATCATTCCTAGTTTTTCTCTATTGTTTCCAGTCTTAAAATTGCCATTGAAATTGGGAAATTGCTTTAGCTTCTGGGGGGCGTTGCCCCCCCCAGACCCCCCTTTGTTAACTACTTAGCACATACATGTAACTTATAGCCATTTTATTTATTGCCATTCATATGTAATGTGACTCTATCATGTAATTAATGTGACTCTGTCATGTAAGTATTTATCAAACTTTCTAAAGTACCAATAAAGCATGTTTGGGCATATATTGGGATAGTAAAAAAAAACTTAAATTCCTAATGTTAGCCCTAAAACTTTGCCAAAATAGCCCTAATTAAAGGCCTAATTTTTTGCCAAACTCATACAGGGATGTTTGTATCTGTACCTTAGATGAAAAGAGTAACATGCTCCAGGCACTGGTTTGCAAAAGCAAGCTAAGCCATGCCCTTGGCCTGGTTAAAGACAGCACCATGTTCTTTTTGTGAGAAAAAAAGGTGTAAAAAATACTGATGTGGGTAAAATAAAAGGATATTAAGGTCAAGTAAACAAGGATCTGATAGTTCAGCTATAAAATTAAAAAAAATAAATATCCTGTTTGAGTTAGTTTGTAAAAAAAATAAATTAGCTCCCACAAGGTGAAAAAAAAAGAAATTGTTTCCAGAGGCCAGTGAAATAAAATGTCGTGTCTCCATTAAGAATACCAGGCCCCCCCCCCAGAATATCAAATGGTCGGTCCCTAAATAGGAAATTTTGTTTACAAAGTAACACAAGATTCTTTCCTCACACACTTCATACAATAATGATTTTTTGTCAACTCTAGGTCAAGAGCGATTTACGTCCATGACAAGGGTGTACTACAAGGATGCTCATGCATGTATTGTGATGTTTGATCTTACTCAGAGGCTCACATTCCAGAATGCTGTTAAATGGAAGAAAGATTTAGACACAAAATGTTCCCTCCAGGATGGTTCCCCTGTTCCCTGTCTCCTACTAGCAAACAAAGTAAGGATTGTTCCAACTGCATCCTTGCACAAAACTTGAGCACTCAAATAAAGCGCCCAAATAAAAACTTTCAAATTTGCAAACTTCACAGATCAAGATGAGGCAGCTCATAATGATAACCAATTATGCTTGGATGAAACTGATTTCGAAAATTTGCAGGTGTAAATTTTGTTATCTGCTTTTTTCTGGCCCTTTAAGGGTTAGATGTCATATTAGGCCATCCTGTCATTTACAAGCAAACAAAGTCTGCACTGCTTGTCAACAGACTTAGCACATATACCTTAATAATGGCTCATATGAAATAGCCTCCATTATTCTGGCTTTTGAGATCTGTACTGTGGTCTTAGGATTTTGTCTGCGTTTTTTTCTTGCAGTGTGATCTGACTCATCGAGAAGTTGAGCAGTCAGAAATAGAAGATTTATGTAAAGAGCATGATTTTGTTGGTTGGACAGAGATTTCTGTGAAGGAAGGGCTCATGGTAGAGGAATCTATGAGGTAATCCTAGCTCTAGACAACAGGTCATTTGACCCTGCGCTCGGGCTATGTACGTTTTAAGGTGAAATGGTACAACTCCATGTTTTTCAGTCATTTTTGCTAAGGGAAACAACTTTTGTTACTTCCTGATTGATTTCCTATGAAGCCCTTCCATGATGTGCAATACTCTTAATGAAAAGAAAAAAAAAAAAAAAAAAAAAGAAAAATTGTACCACAAAGCTCGCAGGGCAGATAACGAGTTCCTGAAGAGTCGTTATAAACGACTCAGAGCTCATGTCCAAAAAGAAATGCGTGATGCCTATTGGAGGTATGTTTCTGATATCTTCAATCCCTCAGATACAGACACTAACATAGAAGACTGTATCCAAAATGATCGGCTGAAAAAGTTTTGGTCCTTTATGAAAAACTTAAGAAAGGATTCCACGGGTGTGGCCGGTTTAAGGGAAAATGGCATGTTGAAAACTGCTAATAAGGACAAAGCAGACATATTTAACAGACAGTTCGAGTCTGTATACACCCGGGAACAAGTAGGTGATCCCCCATCGAAAGGACCAACCCCCTACCCAGAAATTGAAGACTTATACATTGACCCTAATGGGGTCAAAAAACTATTAGACCGTCTTAACCCCCATAAATCTTCAGGTCCAGACGACCTAAGTGCACGTGTGTTAAAAGAATGCAGTGCTGAAATTGCCCCGGTCCTTGCCTGCATTTTCAACCAGTCCTTGGCCCAGTCTAGAGTACCAGATGACTGGCTGCAAGCTAATGTGGCTCCCATTTACAAAAAGGGAGAAAAATATGACCCTGCCAATTACAGGCCGGTCTCCTTGACTTGTATTTGCTGTAAGTCTCTTGAGCACATTCTCGTGAGCAAAATCATGCAACATCTATCGGACCATAAGATTTTAGTTGAGTCTCAGCATGGCTTCAGGAGTGGTAGGTCATGTGAGACTCAACTGGTCCAGTTCATTCACGATTTGCAGGCAAACCTAGACAGAGCCAATAATAAAGGTCACAAACAAACAGACCTCATTATTATGGACTTTGCCAAGGCTTTTGATAAGGTCCCCCATAGACGATTGATTTATAAACTGGAGTATTATGGTATCCGAAATGATATCCTCCGGTGGATCTCTGCCTGGCTATCTGGAAGGACACAAAAAGTTGTTCTGGATGGTGTCTGTTCAGACCCTCTCCCCGTGTTGTCTGGTGTCCCCCAGGGTTCTGTTTTAGGGCCCATCCTGTTCTTAATCTTTATTAATGACCTGCCAGACAACATAAGCTCCACAGTCCGCCTTTTTGCTGATGACTGTGTACTCTATAGAAATATTAGACGGTCCGAAGACCAACAGATACTCCAAGATGATTTAGATAAATTGGCACTTTGGGAAGAGGCATGGCTCATGAAATTTAATGTTGCCAAATGTCACTCTATGAGGGTGACTAGGCACCCCCCTCCAAAGCAAATACTCCATGGTTATACATTACATAACCAAGTCCTAGAGAATGTATCGTCAGCCAAATATTTAGGAGTTGAAATTACGGATGACCTCGAGTGGGGTCAGCACATTAATGAAATTACCAGTAAGGCTACTAAGACCTTGGGTTTCCTTCGTAGAAACTTGACTTTTGCATCGAAGGAAATCAAGGCTGCTGCATATAAAACTCTGGTCCGGCCCAAATTAGAATATGCAGCGCCAGTTTGGATGCCCCATCACCAAGTTGATATTAACAGAATAGAAAAAGTACAGAGGACTGCTGCCCGTTGGACCTGTAGGCGCTGGCGCAATCAAAGCCATGTGGGAGAAATGTTAGAAGAACTCCAATGGCCAGACCTGCAGGAAAGACGACAGCAGGCTTCTCTGTCTCTATTCTACAAAATTCATAATAATCTTGCCGTTGTAGATAAGAATAAGTACCTATCTGAGGTCGGTGAAGGGAGCAGGAGAACTAGGTCCCACCCATTCCAGTACCACCGTCCAAACGCTTACACGGACGGTTTTAAGAATTCTTTTTTCCCCAGGACAATTGCAACTTGGAATGGCCTTACAACCGAAGCTGTCTCTTCGGAGACAGTTGATGGGTTTAAGGCCAAAATTTAATATCCTAGGGTAGAGCAGGGGTAAGGCATGGAATGCCTGCCCCTGAGGACTTCTTGTAAATAGTTTTAATCTACTGGTGGCTTTGTCACAAATTCATTTATTTATTTATTTATTTTTTTTTTGTGACAACTTATGCGCCACACCAGAAACCTGTCATCATGGTCTAAGTAGACCGAGGACAGTAACGATAGAAAGAAAGAAAGAAAGAAAGAAAGAAAGAAAGAATTTTCTTGTAGGGAGCAAATTCTTTCCTTTTAAAGTTCACTGCCCACTAAGGAGGCCAAAAAGAAAATGATAGAGTTGCTTCCTCTTAAAGTGTACCCAGTCACCTTAAATTATGAAGAAAAAAAGTCAGAGTTTTTCTGAAACTTGCTACAAATGTTGCAAAAGCTTCCTGTCATGACAAAGATTTTATCCTCTGTGGGTTGTCTGCCTCAGTCTGTCACAGAAAAATCCCTTTAAACTCAGATTCTGTCTAGATCTGGGACTGCACTGTTTGCACAGATCTGTCCCAATTCTAAGAAGCTTGATGGTAGTACCCGTTTTCTAAATGGGGTCTCAGGGGAGCGATACAGTCTTCACACTTCTCTTGTTTATTGTAGATTTTTGGTAGAGGAAATGATGGCCAAGCATGCCCTAATTGATGGTTTTTCAGACTCATTACTTCGTTCTGGTGGGATATTTGTCCCAGCAACAGACAAACTAGACAGTTCTGTATGTTATTGCTGACAGGAAATATAGTTATTGTGCTTGCATTTTTTCGTTTTAAGGTGTATGGATACACTTCCATGTTTTTATGCCATTTTTACAAAGGGGAACTTTATGACTACCTGTTAATTTCCTTGGATGACGTATCACTGTTTTGGTGGGGTCTACTCTTAAAGGAGAGAATTTGCTCCAAGAGGAGCAAATTCTTCCCTGTAAGAGTTGACCCCTTTGAAAAAGGAGGAAAAAATGATAATGACAGAGCTGCTTCCCCTGAAAGTGTACCCATTCACCTTAAATGAGTATCGTGAAATACTAATTTTTATGGTGGGTTTTAAGTTTCCAATACAGGACCATCATGGTTCTCTTCTATAGTTTAGTGTTGCCTCCTATCTGAATTGGATTTTCAGTGGAGAGATACACACCATCACATTTCTTTTTTCCTTTTAGGTTTCTGGTTGAGGAAATGATGGCCAAGCATGCATTAACTGACGGTTTTTCAGACTCATTACTTCGTTCCGGTGCAATAACAGTTGGCCCAACAATTGACAAACCAGACAGCTCTATATGTCGTTGCTGATAGGAAATTTTATGGGCTTGCATTTTGCTGTTTTAAGTGTTTGAAAAGTATGGTACAAGTGGTGGCTATTGGATTGTTTCTTCTGGTGTATGGATGCAGTCATGGGCAGCAACTCTGCCATTTTCATTTTTGCCACCCTTCCAAATGGGTGTCATCTCTTAAAGAAAAGAATTTGCTCCCTTTCCTTTTAGAGTAAATTCTTATTTGGACAGGTTTTGTCACCCAGGAAAGCATGGAGTCACATTTGTCTCCCTTTGAAAAATGGTGAAAAACCTGAGGTGTATCCATACACATTTACAGACGTTTTATGCTGTCATTTATCATATAACTAAGGGAATTATCTGACACAAATTCTGGAATAATTTTTCTTAGTTCTTCATATAAAGATGTTATAACCCCTCATTAGAAGTGCCTTGATGAGGCAATTTAATGATCAGTTACATGGTGTTTTCATGGATAATTGATAGAAATTATCCCAGAATTGTACAACATTGTAAATGAATGGAAAAGGATCAGAACAGCCTGCATAGCAGTATTTGACTATCTTGCTTATATCAGCATACCTCTGATAATGTTAATTAGCCATGACATGAGCAAAAACAATATTGCATTTGAGTCGCAACACGAGAAAACAAACAAAGTGGTTTTGTGCCCATCGTAGACTAAGATCAGCCAGGGCATCGACCCAGTCTAATCAGAGTCTTCACTGTTCACATGGAGGTAGCTTATGGCCCTTAGTCACTCTTTAAGCACTTAGCAAAGATTCTTATCAGACTTGGCAGATGCCCAGGCTGATCTGAGTCTGCTTTGGGCACACAACCACTTTGTTGGTTTTCTTGTGCCGGGCTCATTTGGTAATAGTGTAGCCTCCAATCGGTGGTCTTTAGATCTTGAGCAATCTATCATATCTATTCTTATAAATGCCATCTCTTTAATCTTTTATGGAGAAAAGGTGGCTAAATGGCATCCAAGTTTGGCGTTAGGCCTTCAAAACATGTCTTTTTTTGTTCAGATGTTGTCTCACGGATGTCATTTTAGGCAAATCGGAATTGTAACACACCCAGGGCATGTATTAAATTTAAAACAAATACAGTGAACATAACAAGTCTATGAGCAAACTCCATGTATGCAGAGCCTGATCGAAGTCTTCTGAGTTCATACATGCACAATATGGCAATCATGGTGTTTGGGTACACTTCCATAGTTTCCGCTATTTTTGCAAAGGGGAACAACTTTTTCGACCTAGTTTGCTCCTCTGAGCAACGAAGCCCTTCCAAAAACGAGTTGATAGAAGATTGCTCCAAGGGAAGCAAAAATGAAAATGGCAGACATGTTTCTCTTTAAGTGTACCCATTTACTTTAAGAGCAGCAAATCCAAATTGTTAAAATCCAGTAATATATCCCATATGGTGCACTGTAGTAGAAATGTAGAGCTGTGTACAGCACCTCGCGAAGGTGTCTTAGTTCCATGTCAAAATTAGTATAAGTGCTTGTCATTTGCATAAACTAAAGTTATTTTTTATCATTTATACATGTATATCATTTGTGTATGTTATGCAGTTTCTTGTTGTTTGTATGATGTCAAGTTTTTTTATGCCCCCATCACAAAGTGGGTAGGGGCATATAGTTTTGCCCTTGTCCGTACGCCACACTTTGTAGTATTGTTGTGGTCTCCGCAACTCCTCCTACAGTATTTGAAGCAGGGAGTTGAAACTTGCAACACAGTTCAGACATGCATTGAACATGTGCATAAAGGAAACAGAACTTTGATTCATTCTTTATTGCAGAATTATGTCCCCTTGAATAACATACATATTTTGACCATATTTCACATTTGTAGTACTGTTCTTGTCTCCGCGTAGTACTGTTCTTGTCTCCGCAACTCCTCCTACAGTATTTGATGCAGGGAGTTGAAATTTGCAACACAGTTCAGACATGCATTGAACATGTACATAAAGGAAACAGAACTTTGATTCAGATCTTTATTGCAGAATTATGCCCCCTTGAATAACATACATATTTTGACCCTATTTCACATATGTAGTACTGTTTGTGTCTCCACAACTCCTTCTACAGTATTTGATGCAGGTTGTTTAAACTTGCAACACAGTTCAGACATGCATCAAACATATGCATAAAGGAAACAGAACTTTGATCCAGGTCATTATGGTAGAATTATATCCCTTTGAATGACATACATATTTTGATTGTATTTCACTCTTTGTAGTACTGTTCATGTCTCTGCAACTCCTCCAATAGTATTTGGTGTTGGGATTTGGAACTTGCAACACAGTTCAGACATGCATTGAACATGTGCATAAAGGAAACAGAACTTTGAGTCAGGGCTTTATTGCAGAATTATGTCCCCTTGAATGACATACATATTTTGACCATATTTCCATGGCTCATATACAAGCTCACCTTTTGTCATTGCTCATTTATCAACTGGTTTTAGTATTACATCACAGCTATATGTTTGCTTTTCAGGTTGGTAGGATCAAGGTCAAGGTCACAGTTGCTATTTTCAGAAAAACTTGGGCATCCCTCTAGCGCTTTTATTTATGGATCGATTTTGATATAACTTCACATAAATATTAACAGTATCTTGAATAAATTACTGTTACAGCTCTGAAATCCAAGGTCAAGGTCACTGTTATTTTTAGAAAAAAATTTTATCCTCCCTGTCACAGTTGCTATTTTTAGAAAAAACTTTTTCCTCCCTCTAGCCCCTTTATTCATTGACAATTTTGATGTAACTTCACCCAAATGTTTAGTGTGACAATATCTTGGACAAGTTCGCGATCCAGAATTTTAGGGTCAAGGTCAAGGTCACATTTGCTATTTTTAGAAAATACATTGTGATCCCTCTGGAATGATTTTGACAAAACTTGACACAAATAGCAAATTTAGCATGACAATATCTGGGACAAATTCACATTTCAGCATTGTAGGTCCAAGGTCAAGGTCACATATACTATATACGCGTAAATGTTAACTGATTTTGATGTAACTTCACACAAATATTAAGTATAACAATGGCTTGGACAAGTTCACCTTTCAGGGTTGTAGATCCAAGATCAAGGCTACAGTTGCTATTTTTAGAAAAAATACTATGTCATCCCTTTAGCACCTTTATTTATTGACAGATTTTGATGTAACTTCACACAAATTTGTTTTAACACAGTACTCATCTAGTGAGGCAAATGGCGGGGGCATTAATCACCTTTAGTGATTGTCTAGTTATTTTTTTATTTTAACCACATGAATTTTAGAATATGTAAGTTGATATAAACGCTATTGGAAACTGATATTAGCACCAGTGGGATCAGTATTGCTAAGTCAGAGACCTTTTGATTACAGGTTTTAATAATCAAGAGCCAATTTTTAATACTGAAAAATCTGAAATTTTTAGATACACAAACATGGACTCTAAAACAGAAGTGTGATCAGGTGCTCACGAGTGCCTATTATGATACTACCCCCTTGTCTACATATCTAAGGACTAGTTACTGAAAAGGAAAGTTTGATAACTGAAACCCATTACTATGTTATAGCTGTGGACATCCCATGGGACATATGTTGATACGAGCACATTGTAGGGATCCCAAATAACCACAATATAGGAGACCCTGTGTGGATACATTCCTGTATAATGGCGAAATGAGCCAAACCAGGTTTGCTATTAAAGATTTACATCTTATCTACAATTCTAGACCAAAAGCAGCAATTTTGAACCAAGAGCGCCAGTGTGGTAATTCTTCAAAGTACACTAGGGTCAGCACGTGTCATGAACTGCCTTCATCTGTGTTTACATAGAACTGAAAGTCATGTGTGCAAAAGAAAGCGGCATACTTAGTAAAATCAATAAAATGAGTCGAGACACAAGAAAAACCAACAATGTGGTTGTGCGCACAGCGCGGACTCAGATCAGCCTGGGCATTCTCCCAGTCCAATGAGAGTCTTCGCAGTGTGCTTAAAGGGTAGCCAAGGGTCTAAGCTACCTCCATGCTGACAGCGAAGACTCTGATCAGACTGGGTGGATGCCCAGGCTGATCTGAGTCTGTGCTGGGCACACAACCACATTGTTGGTTTTGTCGTGTCGCGGCTCTTAATAAATACTTCATGCCTGTATCAATTAGGGTAGGGGATCTTGGATTGACGAAATAGTCACACATTGAAGTTTCAGCCTAGAAGAAGCTGAGATATGTGTCAGTCTCCAAAATCTTTACTGTTTGTCTTTTTGGGCAAAAGTAGGTCACCATGCCCAAGGTTTGTGTCAGGTGAATTAGAGTTGCTGATGAAGAACGAAATGACTCAGCCTTATGTCAATGGATGGATGAACTGATAAAGTAAAGAAAGACCAGATAAAAGGACACACAGTTACATCAAACATACGTCTCACTCAATGTAAACAAGACTTCACAAAATTAGACAGTGGTTACTTTTAGTCTCACCTTCAACCTCAAAATGATCCTTCTCTTTCAATTTTAAGAGCAGAACTTTTAAAACATAAGATACTAGTTTTATTTTGTGATTATAGTTATTTTGTACCAGGTATTTTAAAAATTTGTTGTGACTAT
The DNA here is from genome assembly GCA_963989385.1 of Ctena decussata. Taxonomy (NCBI): domain Eukaryota; kingdom Metazoa; phylum Mollusca; class Bivalvia; order Lucinida; family Lucinidae; genus Ctena; species Ctena decussata. The sequence continues at coordinate 77,375,388 of OZ022507.1, forward strand.
TTATCTTTAGTTTTACAAATAACATGACATGAATGTGATGCTTTCAACTTACTGTTTACTTGCATCCATGACTAATAACCATGTCCCCAGACAAATGTTATGTTACTGCACCACTTTTTTTAGAGACTGATTGCATATTTTTATTATAGTTAGGTCCTATTTGAGCCATGACATGAGAAAACCAACAAAGTGGTTGTGGGCCCAGCGCAGACTCAGATCAGCCTGGGCATCCGCCCAATCTGATCAGAATCTTGGCTGTCCGCATGAAGGTAGCTTAGATCCTTAGCTACCCTTTAAGTGCTTAGGAGAGACTCTGCTCAGACTAGGCTGAAGCCCCGGCTGATAGGAGTCTGCCCTGGGCGCACAACCACTTTGTTGGTTTTCTCGTGTCGAGGCTCATTTATACTCCTTGCATATGATCATAAGTTGAAGCATGTTAAGGATTATATATTTTTCATATCTCCAATTAACATTTGCATTAAAGTTGTGTGTTAAGATTTTTCTTATGCTTTTACCATGCGGAACTTGTTCGTATACGCTTAGTATTTCCGCAGAGGATGAATACTGATTTGTTTGCCTCATCTAGATACTGCTGATCGAAGATCACGGTCACAGACTTTGAAATTTGAATAACAGCTGTGTTACGGGATGATGGTAGGGTGATAATGAAAGGCAGTGGAACCCAGATACGGCTGAATGGATTTCCGTCTTCAGCAGGAATCAAACCCCGGATCTTTAATCAGTGGGCCAGGGCTTAACCAACTTAGGTACTGGGCTCTTCACCCAGAAATGGACTTAACTGCTAGAGTTGACATAAATCTTGACAGATGAACAAACTGATCAAAGAACACATGGAACACTTAGGGGATAACTGTACTCAAAATTACCTCCCCAAATGACAATTTTCGATACAGTTATCCCCATTCTAATGCACTTTTCACATTTTCACCTTTAAAAGTGTGCTAGTTTGCACCCATAACAAACCCGTTCAGCGGCATAAAACCAGATGTCAACCAATGAGAAGTGACATTATGTAATGACGTTGGTTTTTCCAACAGTATATCACAGGATATTTTGACGTTATCCTATCAGACATAGCGTTACATTTGTAAGTGCATTAGAATGTCCACTATAGCATTTTCTTGCTACTGTATGTGCAACAAAAAACTAACTTTACCATTGAACTGTAGAGTTCATTATAGGAAGGAACAGCTGAGGTGTCTATTGAGCACACACTGGTTCTCTGCTTTGTTTGGGTTTGATCTGAGCTTTTACTGATTGATTTGATGCTTAACGTCCACGGTAAACAGCTAAGGTTATGTCGGGACGGTCAGTTAACCTAACCACACTATTCCTGGGCAGGCTTAGACCTCCTAAGCGGTTGCACATTCTTTCGCCAGTAACTGACAACTGCCCTTCTTGAATCAGAGGAAGGAGAAACGAAAGTATGTGGCCAGACCGGGTTTCGAACCCAGGACCTCTGACTTATGAGTCAGGTGCCCTACCGATTGTGCTACGCGGCCCGGCGTTTGATCGGAGCTAAGCTACTTGTCTGTAGGATGAATGCATGGATTGAGTTGGGATATTATACAGCCTTTTCCCCAGTATTTCAGTCATTTTGATGAGATTGTAATGATGATAAAATGATCTACAGGCTATAGAAGAATCATCACCCTGTTCCAGACTCAATTCCAGACAGCACTAAGCCCTTGGACAACTGCAGTTGTCTATCCCACCTTTCGTTCATCTGTTCACAAACTGACAAGGACAATGCTTTTTAATTTTTTTTATTTAAATTTTGGAGGATGAGAAATGACCAAACAAAATGTCACAATTTGTTTAATATATCTATATCAAAAACTGATAAGCCTTTCATTTCATAATACATCCATATCAAACAGATTTTATACAACTGGGCTGCACCGTAGACAATATGATATTTTACCGTAAAAATTCTGAAAACTGAGAACTACAATAATTACCGTAATTGTCCTAAATATGGAACAGTTTGGTTTTACAGTACAGTAAAATGTACAGAAGATGCCGATAGAATGGAAGACAGTGTAGACCCTGATCAGACTGCTCCTTTGGGAGCAGTCTGATCTGGGTCTGCACGGTTTGCTCAGATCTATCTGTCTCAATACTTCAGACTTCAGACTTTTTACAGTACTGCTTATGCAAGCCTTAAAGAACCAGATCAATTAGGTCATTTTATTAGCATCTTCAGGTGTATGAATACAAATCAGGGGAAGCAACTCTGCCATTTGCATTTTTAGCTCCCTTTTCAATTGGGATCAATTCTCAAAGGAAAATATTTCCTGCTCTGAAAGATTTTTCTTTATGAGCACACCTCATTTCAGAAAGGCTTTGTCCTCCAGAGATGGGTACAGGAAGTAACAAAAGTTGTACCCCTTTGTATGGCAGAAAAACAGGGAAGTGTACCCATACACCTCAAGGGAGGATTTTTGCGGTGCATTATTTGATCTACACTGGAGGTTGGAGGACAGATGCAAAGCTCTAGATGAGGAGTATTTGATGATAATTAAGGATAACCTTTCCTATTTCTCATTGAAACCATATGTTGTGACTCCTCATCTGAACCGTCTCGTTGAGACGGTTCAGATGAGGGGTCACAATATGTTTTTATGCAGAATTAACAAACATATTCCCTAAATAATACCAAATACACCCTCTTATCTAGAGCTCTGGACAGATGTGAAAATATTATTTCGCAATGGCGAAAATCAAGTGATGTAACAATGCATCTGCAAGACAACCTCATGTTAAGGTAAATGGGATACCTTCAGGGCAAGCAACTCTGCTGTTTAATTTTTGCCTCCCATCTAAATGAGGGTCAATTCTGAATGAAAGGATTTGCCACATTGGCAGGAAATCTTTTCTTTAAGAGTAGACCCCTATTTGGAAGGGTTATGTCACCCAGGGAAGCAAACAAAGCATCAGTAGGTTGTTTCCCTTTGAAAAATAGTGGGAAAATATCATGTACCCATTCCACTCACCTTAATTTTGAGGGTGTAGGCTTTCAGTTGCATGATGCCTTAAAATGTGTGCCACACGTTTTCCAATGTTACTGTCCACCATATCAACACTTCTACAATCACCAAATTTATCAAGATGGTTATGGCCAATCAGTTTGCTTGTTTACTTACATCAGATGAAGTCATGTGACTAACTCCCTTGATGATAAAAACCATCCAAAATGAGGTCCACTCATAAAGAAAAGAATGCTCATAGAGGAGCAAATTCTTTTCTAAGAGTTGATCTCCACTGGGGAATGAATGAAAATGACAGAGTTGCCTATCCTGGAAGTGTACCAAATCATCTTAAATGAGTCCAAAGATGCAATCAAGAGCTCCAATTAAGGATGGGTTTTCATTTATTTCTGAGATAACTTCAGTTTACTTTATGCAACAAGAAGATGTTTCTCCTGTCAGCATATTGTCACATAACAGAGCTAAACCAGAAAATATATGAGCCGCGACACGAGAAAACCAACAAAGTGGTTATGTGCCCAACGCAGACTCAGATAAGCCTGGGCATCCACCCAGTCTGATCAGTCTTCGCTGTCCGAGTGGATGTGCAACTGTCCGCATGGAGGTAGCTTAGACCCTCAGCCACCCTTTGAGCACTTAACGAAGAGTTTGATCAAACTGGGCGGATGGCCAGGCTGATCTGAGTCTGCGCTATCAAACTGGGCGGATGGCCAGGCTGATCTGAGTCTGCGCTGGGCGCACAACCACATTGTTGGTTTTCTTGTGTCACGGTTTATATATTTTTTCTTTTCTTTTTTTTTTTCTTCATTAAGCATGCTGTGGTCATCATAGAACTGCCTCTAAGGGGCATTTTATGTGGGGCAACAACATATCCTTATAGGAAGACTGAAAAAGAAATCTCATAATTATCGAAATACCAAATCTTCCTTTTATAGAGTCTCTGCTTGTCCTCTTGTAACCGCCTTATACGGCAAGTCAGTGAGAGAGCTTGAGTTAAATGATTCATTGGCACACATATCATGGAGATGGTTCCTTTGTTTAAGATCTCACTCATCCAGTTTCACTTTCTGATAGTAAATCCAAAAAGCTTTGTTAAAGTCTCTGTTACACGAAACTTACTATTGAACAAAATTACACTAAAATATCACTCCCCAAAACTGACTGTGGCTTTTTATCAAGGCAGCTTCATACCAATTACAGTAGAACTTCAATTGCTCAAATCCTGATTGCTCGTTAACCCTGCCTGACTGCAACTCTTTCTTTGGCCCCTAGATGTCACTTCGTATAGAAACTAATCCTAGATGGCTAGAACTACCCTTGGCTGAAACTGATTTTCGTGGTCCCGAGCCTGTTCCCGCTTAAGAAGTTCTACTGTATGAGAGAGTCAAATTCTAAACTTCTGGGTCTAGTGGTTAGAAACTAAAGTATGCAAAAACACACACGAGAAAACCAACAAAGTGGTTGTGTGCCCAATGTAGACTCGGATCAGCCTGAGCATCTGCCCAGTCTGATCAGAGTCTTCCCTGTCCGCGTGGAGGTAGCTTAGATCCTTAGCTACCCTTCGAGTACCTAACGAAGAATCTGGTCAAACTGGACAGATGCCCAGGTTGATCTGAGCGCACAACCACATAGTTGGTTTTCTCGTGTTGCAGCTCAAATAAAGGCAGCACTTGCACTGCAATTTTTCAGCAAAAAATATTAGCATAATTTATATGTGCACCAGGAGACTTTACTAATCCTTAATTTTACGATAAGTTAACAATGCGCTAACAAATGGGCCTAGGATTATTGTCCTTCAAATCAAATTCGTAACCCTCTCTTTGCCCCCATTTCACAATATATGAGAAGCAGTGTATTAGTCCTATTTGCATTGCTACACAGTCTAATTAAACCAGAGCCAAGTTTAGAAACAAGTTATTAGTCAAGGATTCGTTAAGTCTTCCAGCACACATAGAATTAAGTGTGCTAACTATATTTTGTAGAAAAAATGAGAGAAGCTTTAGCAGTGTGCAAAAGCTGCTCACATTTTTTCAGCATAAAATGGCAGAGTTTGTGTGTTCAATACATTTAAAAATTAAACATCTCTTTAGCTTATGAAGTCATTAGTTTTGAACAAGCTGACCTCGAATAGTGTGAGCTGCGACGCGACAAAACCAACAAAGTGGTTGTGCACCCAGTGCAGACTCAGATCAGCCTGGGCATCTGCTCAGTCTGATCAGAGCCTTTGCTGTCCGCATGGAGGTGGATTAGACCCTTAGCTACCCTTTAAGCGCTTAGTGAAGAGTCTGATCAGACTGAGTAGATACCCAGGCTGATCTGAGTCTGCGCCGGGAGCACAATCACTTTGTTGGTTTTCTCGTGTCACGGCGCATTGTGTTTTCATCGACTCCTCCTGGAAAGCTTATTGTAATTATTCAGGTATAAGATGTGGTGCTTCCTCTCTTAACTGACCCAAAACAGGGGGCAGCCTAGAGCTTTCAGACAGGGAGAAGTTTTGCAACATTTTCTGGACTTCCGGGAGAAATTTTAGATTTCCCTATATGTTCTATACATTTTCACTTCTCCCTCAGCCCAAGTCAGCCAGCTAAGGGAGAGTATTTCTCTCAAATTGCCCTCTAGATTGACCCTGCCCAAATAGGTAAATCAGTCATTATACTAATTTCCCTTTTAAATTTTAAATCTTTTTTTTTTGTATTGTTTTTTTCTATTCCGAAACAATCTGAAAAATCTAGATCTGAGCTAGATTTTTCGGGTCATTAAAAACCTGTCATACAGCTGAATATAAATGTAATTACAGTGCTGTTAGAACCATCCACACTGTAATACTATGCGTTCTTGTTTGCAGCCTGACCATGAGCTGCCACCAGCTCCTCTTCCCTACCAGCATACCAAGGTGGTGTCAACTTCTCACTGAGCTCGCCCAAAATCTTTTTCCTAAAGTAAGCATCGCACTCAACTGCGGACGACCAGGCCATAGAGAAGAGTTCCCATTCATTCAACTGCAAAGAAAAAAAGAGGACCATTAGGGTCTGAGGCCCCCCCCCCCCCCCCCCCCCCCCCCCCCCCCCCCTGCAAAGCCCCGAGACTTTATTGTGATATGAACTACAGTTAAACCTTTCTTAGTGGCCACCTCTATTAAGCAAGCAACCTGTATTAAGCAAGCATGTATTCAGTTCCCGAAAAAGACAAATACATTGCAATGTACCTGTATTAAGCAAGCACCTGTCTTAAGCAAGCATATTTTGATTATCCCTTAGGTGCTTGCTTAAAACAGGTTTGACTGTATATGAACTATATGGACATTTGTTTTCACTATGTGCTTACCTATCTTAATTACACATAAAGTAACAGTGCCAAAATGGTGGTAAGCAATGCAACCTAGGCCTTGTAGTTTCTGAGAGAAAGTACTTTAAAATATTCAACCCAAGTGACCTTTTGCCAAGGTCACTAAATGACCTCAACCTCTTGAATTCGAAGGGACTGAAGTTGGCTACATATTTTTGTATCACCTAATATTACCGGTAAGCAACAGAAAAAAAACACTTTTTCAGCTTTTCCCATTCAGAAGCATAACCATCATTTACATAAACTTTGTAGTACTGGGTTCCTCAATGCTACATACGAAGTTTCAAGGCAATTGGCCAAGTGGTTCTGGAGAAGATATTTTAATTTTTTTTACCATATATGGACATGGCGGCCATCTTGGTCATGAGACCTGGACCAAATATACATACTTTCTTTCCCCCTTTGCCTGAAGGCTTCATACAAAATTTTATCAAAATTGGCCAAGTACTTTCAGAGGAGATTTAGTCCTTTGAAAATGTTAACATAAGATGGACAAGTGAATTTACAGGTGTTGAATCGGAATGCCTTTCCATATCACAGACCACAATAGGAACAGAAAAATGCACTTTTTCCAGCTTTTCCCATTCAAAAGCCTGAAAGACCAAATTTGACCTTGTCATAAAATAGGTCACAGTCAACCCAGGGTTATCATCTATGTAAAATTTGTAGTACTAGAGTTCCTGATGCTACATACGAAGTTTCAAGGCAATCAGCCCACTGGTTTTGGAGAAGAAGACTTTCTAAGGTTTTTACCATATATGGGCATAGCGACCATCTTTGTCATGTGACATGGACCATGAAATCACCCCCCCCCCCCACCACCACCACCACCATCAACATCCTGTAAAGGCTCCTTATGAAGGACAACAGACAACGGACAACAGCGGCCTGGCTATACTATAAGCTCACCTTTGAGCCTTCAGCTCAGGTGAGCTAAAAATGGCAGAGACGTGCAACATGTATTTTTGCTATGTCTTTTTTATGTCTTTTATGTGTTTCATTACTAATTCACTTATATCCAGCCGATGGTTAAGCAAAACAGGGTGAATATCTGAGTTCTCAAGAGAAAAACAACCTAGGTTTGGCAATCAAACCACGTCTTTCTCACTTGTGCCCCGAGCAAAGCTCAAACACACAGCAGTGAGACACCTAGTGATTAAGAGTCAGCGCTCTTCTTCACTAGCCATGAAGGCCCTTATTCACATGAGTCTACACCTCCAGATAGGAGGTGTATTGAGGATAATTCCAAGATAATTTTTCTTATTTCTCAATGAAAAAGTATGTTGTGACCCTCATTAAAACTGTCTCCGTGAGATGTTAATGATGGTCACAACTTATGTTTTTATTGAGAAATGTGGGAAATCATCCCTAAATTATCCCTGTTATCCCTTCTTATCTGGAGGACTGGACTGCCTTAATAAAACATCCACCCCTCCCCACCCAACAAAAGAAGTGTCTATTATAGGAATTGCTGACAATTTTGGTAAATATGATTTGTTAATTGGATAATAAAAATGACTGAAGTTTGCTATCATCTTGATAAACACATACAGACCCTGTTACAGTGTAATAGACTAGAAACTCCGCACTTTTCGCGCAAAAGTCATAACGGCATGACAGAAGTGAGCCATTTTAAGGTCCGTTAAGCTTATGCTTATACATTGTATTTTCTGAAAGGACATTTCTCCTGTTGAATGATCAGTAAGCTGAGAAGGGACTGATGTGTCCCTTTAAATCCGCGTGTTTCGGCTGCGCTCCATCATTCTACAAATACATTTCCTTACCTTGATATTGGTTACATAGTTGTGGCTCATTTTATTGATTTTAAGTCAATTCAAGGGCAATAACTCATGCATTACTGAAGTCAGTCTGATGAAACTTCACGTGCATCAGCAGTTCATGGTGATACATACTCAATCTAAGATTCATGAAATTCTGTCCAGTGGTTACATAGTAATGGCTCATTTTATTGATTTTAAGTCAATCCAAGGGCAATAACCCATGCATTACTGATGGCAGTCTGATGAAACTTCACGTGCATCAGCGGTTTATGGTGATACATGTTCATTTTAAGTTTCATGAAATTCCGTCCAGTGGTTACATAGTTATGGCTCCGGACGGACATTTTAAAGTCAATCCAAGGGCAATAACTCATGCATTACTGATGCCAGTCTGATGAAACTTTATGTGCATCAGCGGTTTATGGTGATACATATTCATTTTAAGTTTCATGAAATTCCGTCCAGTGGTTACATAGTTATGGCTCCGGACGGACATTTTAAGTCAATCCAAGGGCAATAACTCATGCATTACTGATGCCAGTCTGATGAAACTTCACGTGCATCAGCGGTTTATGGTGATACATATTCATTTTAAGTTTCATGAAATTCCGTCCAGTGGTTACATAGTTATGGCTCCGGACGGACATCCGGATGGACGGACGGATGGAAGGATGGACGGACGGACGGACGGACATGGAGAAAACTATATCCCTCAGCCTTCGGCGAGGGATAAATAGCCAAAAAAACCTTCAAGATAGGGCTAAACATATCAAAAAAAGGGGCATAACTCATGCAAAATGGGTCAAGTTTTTAAATCAAAACCTTAATGCACATCTTCATACCAATATGTGTTCGCATACTTAATTTCAAGAAAATCCGTCAAATGGTCTTGGAGTAGTAGCCATAAACTTTTCTTATAAAAAATACAAAGGGACATAACTCAGCAGGAAAACCTTTCCGGTAACAAGAGGCCCAAATGGGCCTGATATCGCTCACCTGGCTATTGTGCAACGGGACCATTCTGATACAAAATTGGTCCAATTCCACTGAGAATTTCTCATTTTCACATTTTGCTACTTTTAGTAACAGAGGCCAACTTGCCTGGTCTTTATATATTTACTTTTGAAACACCTCAATGCAAGAATCATTTTGCCACAAATTTCATCAAAATCCATACAGGGGTTACTGAGATATTGCCAGTTTCATGTTTTGTGCTATTTTTAGTAACGGCAGATGGCGGCCATCTTGGATTGCTAAAATGCAAAAAATCAAAAAGCCTTCATGCAAGGACCATTTTGACACAAATTTGGTTCAGTTCCATTGAGATTTTCTGATTTTCACATTTTTCTATTTTTAGTAACAGAGGCCAATATGACTGGTCTACAGTTAGATATTTTTGAAACATCTCAATGCAAGAATCATTTTGACACAAATTTCGTCAAAATCCATTCAGCGGTTACTGAGATATTGTCATTTTCATGTTTTGTGCTATTTTTAGCAACGGCAAATGGTGGCCATCTTGGAATGCCAAAATGCAAAAAATCGAAAAGCCTTCATGCAAGGACCATTTTGACACAAATTTGGTTCAGTTCCATTGAGATTTTCTGATTTTCACATTTTTCTATTTTTAGTAACAGAGGCCAATATGACTGGTCTACAGTTAGATATTTTTGAAACATCTCAATGCAAGAATCATTTTGACACAAATTTCGTCAAAATCCATTCAGCGGTTACTGAGATATTGTCATTTTCATGTTTTGTGCTATTTTTAGTAACACCAGATGGCGGCCATCTTGGAATGCCAAAATCGCAATTAATCAAAACGACTTCATGCAAGGAACATTCTGACACAAAATTGGTCCAATTCCATTAAAGGGTTCTTGAGTAATTGTCATTTTTATGTTTGTGCTATTTTTAGTAACACCAGATGGCGGCCATCTTGGAATGCCAAAATCGCAATTAATCGAAACGGCTTCATGCAAGGAACATTCTGACACAAAATTGGTCCAATTCCATTCAAGGGTTCTTGAGTAATTGTCATTTTTATGTTTGTGCTATTTTTAGTAACGGCCCCCATGGTGGCCATCTTGGATAGTCAACCGGCACAAAATTGAAATAATTCCATTCAAGAACCATTTCTGGCCAAATCTGGTCAGAATTGGTTGCATTTTCTTTAGATATTGACATTTGAGCAAAATCGGCCTTGTAAACGCTAAGTAGGTCACTGTGACCTAATTCCGCTATAGATTTTTTTGATTTTTACAATTTTGAATACCAAGGTCCTACTTATGTTCCATGCAAACTTTCAACCAAATATACCAAATGGTTCTGGAGAAGAAGTTGATTTTGTTGTTTTTGCTATTTTTAGTAACGGCGGCCATCTTGGAATTTCAACCTGACCCAATTTTACAATTCTGAGACCCTGGAGTCAGGTCATGCTCCATGTGAAATTTGAGAACCATGGGACCAGTAGTTTTAGAGAAGAAGTTGTTTGAAGTTGTTTAAATAGGTCATTTTTTGACATTGGCATTTGAGCAAAATTACACACGTAAACAGAAAGTAGGTCACTGTGACAAAACTCCGCTACAGATTTTTTTCATTTTTACAATTTTGAATACCAAGGTTTCACTGATGTTCCATGCCAAAATTCAGACAAATATACCCAGTGGTTCTGGAGAAGAAGTTTATTTTGTTGTTTTTGCTATTTTTAGTAACGGCGGCCATCTTGGATTTTCAACCTGACCCAATTTTACAATTCTGAGACCCTGGAGTCAGGTCATGCTCCATGTGAAATTTGAGAACCATGGGACCAGTAGTTTTACAGAAGAAGATGTTTGAATATTTGTTTTTAGGTGTTGACGGACAAATTCCGTGACGACGCACGACGCACGCCGGACGCATTGGTATGACAATAGCTCACTATGGCCCTTCGGGCCAGGTGAGCTAAAAATGAACAATACATTTCAGCTCTTTTCATATGCTGCATCTAGTAACCAAATTTGAATACAAGAGGGCCATGGTGGCCCTGAATCGCTCACCTGAGCATTAATCAGTTCACTGGCTCTAGAGTTTTTACCATACATGGGAATGGCGGCCACCTTGGTCATGTGACCAAGATCATTTGAAGAACTTTCAATCCTTTGACCCATGTGCAGGCTCCATATGAAATTTGAGTTTAGTCTGCCCAGTGGTTTCAGAGATGTTTAGAAATGTTTATGGATGGATGACAGAGGCAGCTAACACCAATACTGTAAGGCTCAGGTGAGCTGAAAATGGCAAAGTCGCTTCTCCAAAAAGTTCCCGTTCACGTTGAGTTCCTTCTCCAAAAAGTTCCCGTTCATGTTGAGTTCCTTTAGACTAAACTAAGCAAAGACAGATGATAGAATGGTAGTATCATTATCTCACTGTGATGAAACTTTGTGGCTGGCATCATTGCAATGTTAGTTCTGATTCTTGCAGCATAACTTAATTTAGATTTGACCTAGTGACCTAGCTTTTGACCCGACATGACCCAGTTTCAAGCTTGACCTAGATTTTATGGAGATAAACATTCTGACAAAGTTTCATGAAGATTGGATCAAAACTGTGCCCTCTAGGGTGTGCACAAAGTTTTTCTAAGATTTGACCTAGTGACCTAGTTCTTGACCTGACATGACCCAGTTTGATACTTGGCCTGTATATCATGAGGATAAACATTCTGACATAGGTTCATGAAGATTGGATCAAAACTGTGCCCTCTAGAATGTACACAAGGCTGTTCTTATATCTGACCTAGTGACGTAGTTTTTGACCTGACATGATCTACTTTCAAACTTGGCCTAAATATTGTGACGACAAACATTCTAACAAAGTTTCAAAAAGATAGGATCAAAACTGTGTCCTCTAGAGTGTACACAAGATTTTTCTAAGATCTGACCTAGTTTTTGACCTGACATGACCCAGTTTCAAACTTGGCCTAGATACTATGAGGATAAACATTCTGAAAAAATTTCATTAGGTGTGGATCAAAACTGTGACCTCTAGAGCGTATACAAGGTTTTCCTAATATTTGACCTAGTTTTTGACTAAGCATGACCCAGTTTCAAACTTGGCCTGGATATTGTAAGAATAAACATTCTGACAAAGATTCATTGAGATTGGATCAAAACTGTGCCCTCTGGAGAGTATACAAGGTTTTCCTTATATTTGACCTGGTAACCTAGTTTTTGACCCGACATGACCCAGTTTCAAACTTGACCTAGATTTCATTAATAAACATTCTGACAGAGTTTCATGAAGATTGGATCAAAACTGTGCCCTCTAGGGTGTACACAAAGTTTGTCTAAGATTTGACCTAGGGACCTACTTTTTGACATGACGTGACTCAGTTTCATAGGGGGCTTAGATATATGGCCAATGAACATTTTGACATAGTTTCATGAAGATTGGCTCAATACTATGCCTTCTAGTGTGTACGCAAAGTTTTTCTAAGATTTGACCTAGTGACCTAGTTTTTGACCCAACATGACCTACTTTCAAACTTGGACTAGAGTTTATGGAGAGAAACATTCTGACAAAGTTTCATAAAGATTGGATCAAAACTGTGTCCTCTAGAGCCTACACAAGGTTTTTCTATTATTTGACCTAGTGACCTAGTTTTTGATCCGACATGACCCAGTTTCAAATTCGTCCTACATATATTAAGGATAAACATTCTGACAAAGTTTCATGAACTTTGGATGAAAACTGTGCCTTTAGAGTGTACACAAGGTTTTTTCTAAGATTTGACCTAACATGAACCTGTTTTACACTTGACATAGAGTTTATAGAGAGAAACATTCTGACAAGGTTTCATAAAGATTGGATCAAAACTGTGTCCTCTAGAGCGTACACAAGGTTTTTCTATGATTTGACCTAGTGACCTAGTTTTTGACCCGACATGACCCAGTTTCGAACTTGTCCTACATATAATAAGGATAAACATTCTGACAAAGTTTCATGAACTTTGGTTGAAAATTGTGCCTTTTAGAGGGTACACAAGGTTGTTCTAAGATTTGACCTAGTGACCTAGTTTTTGACCCGACATGACCCTGTTTCAAACTTGACCTAGAGTTTATAGAGAGAAACATTCTGACAATGTTTCATAAAGATTGGATCAAAACTGTGTCCTCTAGAGCGTACACAAGGTTTTTCTATGATTTGACCTAGTGACCTAGATTTTGACCCGACGTGACCCAGTTTCAAACTTGTCCTAAATATTATGAGGATAAACATTCTGACAGTTTCAAACTTTGGATGTAAATTGTGCCTACTAGAGCGTACACAAGGTTTTTGTAAGATTCAACCTAGTGACCTAGTTTTTGACCTGACATGACCCAGTTTCAAACTTGGCCTAGATTTTATGAAGTAGCATTCTGACAAAGTTTCAGAAAGATTGGATCAAAACTGTGCCCGCTAGAGTGTACACAAGCAAAAGTTGACGGATCACGGTATCCCAAAAGCTCACTCTGAGCGTGCTCAGATGAGCTCAAAACAGTGTAGTCTAATATCTTGACGTAACTCCGATTTTATTTTTGGATTGGTCTCCGTTATGTCTAATTGCCATTGACTAATTTCTATAGTGCAAATTTTCAATACAACCCCCACTTACATTCTCAGTGTGATTCAGCTTGCTAATCGGCCTGACAGCACTAAATGGATGTCACAGAAGTATGAATAAACATTTATGAAACTGTACATGTAACCATTTTGCTGAATTAACGTTGTAAAGCTGTAATGTAATGTTTTAAAATTCAGACCGTCACAGTTTCCGATGTGAAAGTACGCCATGTTTGTTTATGAAGCTTCTACGCACGCGCCAGTTTGAAAGTCGTATAGCCACTGTGCTGCATATAGTACACGCGGTGAAACACTCTCGTGGAGACGAGCTGAAAGCTAATTATACAGAGACCAATTTTCAGGAAGGGGGAGAAACACAATTCTGAAAAAATATACCTCATAATGGGAATATATCTTGATCGAAGTAAAAAAAATAAAAACAAGAGGGCCAAGAGGCCCTGAATCGCTCACCTGGGCAAAAAGGTTTAAGGTCAAACTAGGGTCATAATTTGAACAAACCTGATAGTTTGCAACCATTTCCAAATGGTTCTGAAGAAGAAGATTTTTGAATGTTTTTCTATGTATTGCTATGGTTCAAACCCTGGACCCCCTAGGGCAGGGCCATTTTGGTCCCTGGGGCCATCATTTGAATAATCTTGGTAAAGGACCACTAGGCAATGCTAAAAGCTATATTTCAAGCCTCTGAGCAAAGTGGTTCTGAAGGAGAAGATTTCTGAATATTTTTCTATGTATTTCTATGGTTCAAACCGAGGACCCCCTGGGGCGGGGCCATTTTTGACCCTGGCACCATCATTTGAACAAACTTGGTAAGGGACCACTAGGCAATGCATCATACAAAATTTCAAGCATCTGCACTAAGGGGTTCTTGAGAAGAAGGTTTTTAAGTACATTTTAATTTCGAACCCAAGACTCCCTGCCCCAGGGCCATTTTGGATCCCAGGGCCACCATTTACATAAACTTTGTAGCAGTCCACCAGGCAATGCATCATACCAAATTTCAAGCATCTGAGCCAAGTGGTTCTGAAGAAGAAGATTTTTTAATAGTTTCCTATGTATTTCTATGGCTCAAACTCAGGACTCCCTGCCGCAGGGCCATTTTGGACCCTGGGGCCATCATTTGGACAAACTTGATAAAGGACAACAAGGCAATGCATCATACTAATTTTCAAGCATCTGAGCCAAGTGGTTCTGAAGAAGAAGATTTTTGAATATTATTCTATGTAGTTCTATTGTTCAAACCCAGGACCCCCTGGGGCGGGGCCATTTTAGACCCCGGGGTCATAATTTGAACAAACTTGGTAAAAGACTACTAGGCAAAGCTACACACCAAGATTCAAGCATCTGAGCCAAGTGGTTCTGAAGAAGAAGATTTTTTAAATATTTTTCTATATATTTCTATGGTTCAAACCTAGGGATCCCTGTCGCGGGCCATTTTCGACCCTGGACCTACCATTTTAACAAACTTGGTAAAGGACTTCTAGGCAATGCTACATACCAAATTTCAAGCATCTGAGCCTTGCGGTTCTGAAGTAGAAGATTTTTTAATATTTTTCTATGTATTTCTATGGTTCAAACCTGGGACTCCCTGCCCCGAGGCCATTTTGGGCCAAGGGGCCACCATTTGAACCAACTTGGTAGAGGACCACTAGGCAATGTTACATACCAAATTTCAAGCAGCTGAGCCAGGCAGTTCTGGTGAAAAAGATTTTTTAAGTATTTTTTAGTTTCGAACCCAAGACCCCCTGCCCCAGGGCCATTTTGGACCCTGGGGCCACCATTTGAACAAACTTGGTAGAGGACCACTAGGCAATGTTACATACCAAATTTCAAGCATCTGAGCCAAGCAGTTCTAGAGTAGAAGATTTTTAAGTATTTTCTTGTTTCGAACCCAAAACCCCCTGCCCCAGGGCCATTTTGGACCCTGGGGCCACCATTTGAACAAACTTGGTAGAGGACCACTAGGCAATGTTACATACCAAATTTCAAGCATCTGAGCCAAGCAGTTCTGGAGAAGAAGATTTTTAAGTATTTTTTAGTTTCGAACCCAAAACCCCCTGCCCCAGGGCCATTTTGGACCCTGGGGCCACCATTTGAACAAACTTGGCCGAGGAACTTTAGGCAATGCTACATACCAAATTTCAAGCATCTGAGCCAAGCAGTTCTGGAGGAGAAGCTTTTTAAGTATTTTTTAGTTTCAAACCCAAGACCCCCTGCCCCAGGGACATTTTGGACCCTGGGGCCACCATTTGAACAAACTTGGTAGAGGACCACGAGACAATGCTTCATACCAAATATCAAAGCCCTAGGCCTAGTGGTTTCAGAGAAGATGTCATTTAAAGCAAATTGTTGACGACGCACGACGGACGATGGACGACGGACGACGGACACTGGGTGATCACAATAGCTCACCCTGAGCCTATGGCTCAGGTGAGCTAAAAAACAAATGTAAATAAACACTTTTTAAAATTAAAGATTTCCATTTGATAAAATCACAGCAAGTTAGGCTAAGTACTTATATTCAAGTTATTTATAACATTCAATCAATGCACAATGCAAATTCACAAATATTGCTGAACCTTTTATATTGTGCTTTGATGCAGTGTTATTTACATGCTGTCATAGCACCGGGGTAAAACCTGGTACCCCACCACCAAAGATTTTCATTGTATCTGTCTTCAATACTTTTGCTATGCATCTTTGAGCGTATATTCAGCATCTCCTGCTTTAACCTACCCTGTCTGGACTCTTCCAAAGTATAAGCAGCAGGACTGCTGATTTTGTCGGCCTACCAGTGAATATAGACATACTGTGTTTTTATTAATTCTCGATTCCAAATAAGTTCTGGAAACTTAGGTAGAAAGTTAAGCCATTTTAATGCAAAGATCGTTCATACTTGCTTAAAAGGTCGTAATCTTATCATAACCATCATGAAAATGAAAGAAAAAAAATTAATAAATGAATAAAAATGAAGTTATTTCAAAATCCATGGAGAAATGAAGGTGCTAGGGTGATGACAAAGTTTTTCTAAAAATAGCCACAGTGACCTTGACCTTGGGCACAGCACCCTGAAAGTCAAACTTGCTCGAGATATTGTCATGCCCTACATTTGTGTGAAGTTATTTTAAAATCCATTGAGAAATGTAGGTGCTAGAGCGCTGACAAAGTTTTTCTAAAAATAGCCACAGTGACCTTGACCTTGGGCGCAGCACCCTGGAAGTCAAACTTGTTTGAGATATTGTCATGCCCTACATTTGTGTGAAGTTGATTTAAAATCCGTTGAGAAATGTAGGCGCTAGAGCGTTGACCAAGTTTTTCTAAAAATAGCCACAGTGACCTTGACCTTTGGTACAGCACCCTGAAAGTCAAACTTGCTCGAGATATTGTCATGCCCTACATTTGCCTGAATTTATTTTAAAATCTGCTGAGAAATGTAGGTGCTAGAGCGTTGACAAAATTTTTCTAAAAATAGCCACCGTGACCTTGACCTTGGGCGCAGCATCCTGAAAGTCAAACTTGCTCGAGATATTGTCATGCCCTACATTTGTGTGAAGATATTTTAAAATCTGCTGAGAAATGTAGGTGCTAGAGCGCTGACAAAGTTTTTCTCAAAATAGCCACAGTGACCTTGACCTTGGGCGCAGCATCCTGAAAGTCGAACTTGCTCGAGATATTGTCATGCCCTACATTTGTGTGAATTTATTTTAAAATCCGTTGAGAAATGTAGGCAATATAGCGATGACAAAGTTTTCTAAAAATATGTGATGATGTTGTTTTCTCCATTATATTACTATGGGATTTTTTTCAAACGCTCAAGGTCAGCTAACTCCGTAGTCTGTGCTCGAATCTGGCCAAATTTCGAACTCATCCAAGCTCTTATGCATGTCATCATTACCTGCAAGTATGATAAGGATCTAAGCAAAAACAGTTGAGAAAACGTGATGACACCATTTTCCCTCTTATAACCCTATGGGATTTTTTTCAAACGCTCAAGGGCAGCTAACTCCGTAGTCTGTGCTCGAATCCGGCCAAATTTTGAACTCATCCAAGCTCTTGTGTATGTCATCATTACCTGCAAGTATGATAAGGATCTAATCAAAAACAGTCGAGAAAACGTGATGACGCCATTTTCCCCATTATAACCCTATGGGGGCTATCTGTTGCCATGGAAACCAGAGTTCAGAGCTGATCAGAACCAAAACCTAATGCAGCCTTTCCCCCACCCCAATGATGCTTCAGATAAAATTTGATTGCGATCGGCAACCATTGCTGTACGCGACACTTTGCACCATCCTAATATATATGCCTAAAAAATTTCATGAAGACATCTCAAACGGTTACTGAGAAATGGTGTGCACAAGAATGTTGACGGATGGACGGACAGACGGGCGGACGGACAGCACCATGCCATTATACGTCCCTTTTTTCAAAACGGGCATATAAAAATGACTGAATAGCCAGGACTGAAATGCTTTCCCATGTCTTCGGCGTTGTATTGTGAAGGAACGCGTGTACCCAACCTAGGTTTCTTCCATTATGGGGACTCTTTAGGGGAATCCTGTCTAAAATGGACTCGACAAGTGCGAATCCAAGTTATGATCTGACTGGTCAAAATCGCGCCTTATATAGTCGTGAAAAACGGTTTGAGAGCCGTTTATAAACGCATAATACCCGGGTATACCAAAGTTGACCTGCCATAAATTTGGTCAAGGTCAATGCAGGGTCATTATGTGAACAAACTATGGCCCAAGTCAAGGTCCATGCAGGGTCATCATTTGAACAAACTTTGTAGGGCCCGAGTCCCAGATGCTACATGCAAGGTCTTTGACCTTTCAGTTCTGGAGATAATTTTAAAGTTTTTTTTTACCATATATGGGCATGAAAGCTATCTCGATCATGTAAGCTACCGTAAACGGAACTGGTGAACCAAAAATTTCTATGTTCAATATTCCATTAAATATAGGTCATGGCCCAATATGTATCATTGCATTCAGCTGCACTTACCCAGATGTTCCTGTGTAGCAAGTTTGAAGGCTTTACCTCTTTTGGTTCACAGCTCCAGATTATTAGGGATAACAGGGATAATTTAGGGATAATTTTCTGTATTTCTCCATAGAAACATATATTGTGACCCCTCATTAGACCTGTCTCTCTGAAATGATTCTAATGAGGGGTCACAACATATGTTTTCGTTGAGAGATAAAAAAATTATCTCTGAATTATCCCCGTTTCCTCTTCTAATCTGGAGCTCTGCTGGTTACTTATATACTGAGTGAACACAACTGGTGAACCAATATTTTTATGTTCAATGAGCCATGAAATATAGATCATGACCCAGTATGCACCACTCATGACTGCATCTAGTTGATCCTCCCCAGATGTTTCTGTGTAGAAAATTGAAGACTCCATCCCTTTACCTAGAAACTGAGCTAATTGAAGACTCCATCCCTTTACCTAGAAACTGAGCTAATTGAAGACTCCATCCCTTTACCTAGAAACTGAGCTAATTGAAGACTCCATCCCTTTACCTAGAAACTGAGCTGTAGTTCAGTTTCTAGGTAAAGGGATGGAGTCTTCAATTTTCTACACAGAAACATCTGGGGAGGATCAACTAGATGCAGTCATGAGTGGGGCATACTGGGTAACAGGTAAATCTTTTGATCACACACACAAATTAACATGCTCATGCGTACCAGCACATGCCCCTTAAGAAGGGTATCACACATTCACCCCTTTGCTTTTGCAAAGGACACAAAAACAAAACAAGAAAAAGCAAGCTCACTTACTTCAACAAAACGATAACCCAGTTTCTGAAGATGAGTCTTTCTCAATGCCGATGAGGACTGATTCCTCCGACTCTGTGCGTGTGTTGTAAACTCTATCACAACCCTGCATATAGATAAGGTGGAGTTTTTCAGGTAATTCTGGGACTATTTGCTTTTTTTCCCCCAAAATCGTATTTTGTGAACCCTCATTAGAATCGACTCGCTAAGACAGTTCTAAAACAAGAATTTTTGTGTCTGGCCCATCAGAGCATCATCACAAATTCTAACACAGTGCCCTTACAGAAGCAATGGAAAGTTTCTCAGTGTGGTTTATTTTGCAACAATTCACTGTTTCGGTGCGAGAGTCTAATTGCTGACCTCACTGGCAACTAGTGACGTAATTTTGTGACGTTTTGAGACATAAGACGGTGTAACATCTCTTTTTCTTTCTTAAATCGCCATAAAAATGTACATTTACCTTAGATGCAGTTAAGAATATTGGCGGAGCATGAACCCCCTGGCAGGAAGGTTGGGAGAGTTTGAATGAAAAGAATACTTTTGAAAGTGAGCCGCGACACGACAAAGCCAACAATGTGGTTGTGCGCCCAGCGCAGACTCAGATCAGCCTGGGCATCCGCCCAGTTTGACCAGACTCTTTGTTAAGTGCTCAAAAGGTAGCTAAGGGTCTAAGCTATCTCTATGCGGACAGAGAAGACTCTGATCAGACTGGGTGGATGTCCAGGCTGATCTGAGTCTGGGCTGGCCGCACAACCACATTGTTGGTTTTGTCGTGTCGCGGCTCAAGTGTTTTTAGGTGTTAGAATCGAAATAGATCAACTCTAGTAGTGAATTGTTGAGTAATAATTCATTGTTATTCGGTCAGTTGTAATTCACCGCTACAGCTGATCTATTTCTTAAACACAGTGCTACACCAGAAAACACTAGGACAAATTGTGCGGCTGAAACAAATGCTAATAAAAACGCCCATGCTGGAAAACTAAACCAATATCTGAGAACTCCAGATAAGAAGGGGTAACAGGGATAATTGAGAGCAATACAGAAAATTATCCCTAAATTTACCCCTTCTTATATGAAGCACTGATATCCCACTTCTGCTAATCACAGGCATCAAAAGTTCCAAGGAATGCAGTGTCTCGCCTGTCAGTACATTGTCACAAAACAGAGAAGCTACATCCGAAAACTCAACAAAAATTTATGCTTCTGATGCCAACCACCACGACAGTGGACAAGTAATACTTGTACATATGTCTCGCCTCTGCATGTCGCAGCCAAGTCAAAAAACATTCATTAGAACACAAGGGCCTTGAGGCCCAGAATCGCTCACCAGAGCAAAAAAGTAAAAGGTCAAACTACCGTCGTCATTTGAACTAATCTGATAGTATATGAATCCAAAATGCTACAAATTAGTTTCAATGCCATGAGCTATTTGGCAGAAGATTTTTAAAGGTTTTTACCAAATATGGGCATGAGACCAGAACCATTCAAGCAAACTGTTGTTTCCCTGACTCATGGAGGTTCCATATGACATTTTGCTTCAATCAGCTCAGTTGCTTCTTTTGGCAGAGATGTCTGAAGCTGTTGAAATATGAGTGACCATGGGCAAATGCCAAAGAATGACCTTGACCTCTGCTATTCAGAAATCTTCAAGTTCATTGGTTATGCCAATGTCTTCAAAAAAGTTTAAGACATTTCTCATATAAATGCTCCAGGAAGCAAATTTGACGTTGCTGTGAAAAAGGTAAAGGTCAAGTCATGCTCATCATTAAAAGAGCCGCGACAGGAGAAAACCAACAATGTGGTTGTGCGCCCGGCGAAGACTCAGATCAGCCTGGGAAGCCACCCAGTTTGATCGGACTCTTCGTTAAGTGCTCAAAATGTAGCTAAGAGTCTAAGCTACCTCTATGCGGACAGCGAAGACTCTGATCAGACTGGGCGGATGCCCAGGCTGATCTAAGTCTGCGCTGGGCGCACGACCACATTGTTGGTTTTCTCGCGTCATGGCTCAAAAGTAAATTTGATACATCTTCTTTGGTTCCTGTGCAGAAGATTTTAAATGTTAATTATATACTAGAAATGCGTCCACAGGACATGTGTGCTCCCACCTAGTGCCTTGAGTAAGATGGTGCCTCGATAAAGCTACTGGCACTTGTAGGACAACTAGGTTCATAGAGGCACACTTGTACAAAATAAATGGCAAATCAAGGAACATGAAATATAGGTCAAAAAGACTTACACTTTTTTTTTTTTGCAGTCATACCTCGGACACGAATATGACAAGAAACAGGATTTCATTATAGCCTATTCACATAGCTTAGCCGGGCCGGGTAGCGCAATCGGTAGGGCACCTGACTCGTAAGTCAGAGGTCCTGGGTTCGAATCCCGGTCTGGCCACATACTTTCGTTTCTCCTTCCGCTGATTCAAGAAGGGCAGTTGTCAGTTACTGGCAAAAGTATGTGCACTTAGTACTGGTTAACCGCTTAGAAGGTCTAAGCCTGCCCAGGAATAGTGTGGTTAGGTTAACTGACCGTCCCGACATGACCTTAGTTGTTTACCGTGGACGTTAAGCATCAAATCAACCAACCAAACTCACGTAGCTTAAGTGCGCACTGTGACCTTGACACCCGATGCTACACATCAACTTTAAAGATCATCAGTCAATTTGTTCTAAAGATGCAGATTTTTAAAAGGTTTATGCCAAATATGAGCATGTTGGCCATGTTGGTCATGTAACCGGGACCATTTGAACAAACTTTCATTTCCACAACTCCTTAAGGCTCTGTAAGAACTTTAGTTACAACTGGCCCAATGGCTTTTGAGGAGATGTTTGTAATTTTCCAAATATGAGAGACCCTGGTCAAAGGATGACCTTGACTTCTTGTACTCTGAAATTTTCATGTACTCCTTTAGATGACTGTATACACCAACATTTATGTCAAACTCTTCTATAATTTCCATGAACTCTTATGATAGAGTTATGGTTCTTGCACTCTGCACTTTCTCTCATTGCCCTCTGAGTGAAGTTTCATGTAGTTCACTTTAATATTTTGAGAGATATGCTCAGACAAGCAAATTATTGAAAAACTTAGAAGGGAAATAACTCCATAATTACTTGTGACAGGATTATGGTTCTTGCAATCTGCACTTACTCTCATTGCCCTATATCTATGTGTGAAGTTTCATTTAGTTCTTTTTAAACTTTCATAAATACGTTCCGGACGAAAGTGTGAAGAATGCACGTATGGATAAAGCAGTGACTATATGCTAATCCTTCCAGGAGCATAATAAAGTGATTTATCTTTCTGTGAATTTTGATTCACTTGCTTTTAATAGTAGTTTCTATTCATCTGAGTGATTTAGATATTTGGGCCGATTCTAGAGAGAGCAAAATCCTTTCGGTTCAGTTCAGTTCAATTCTCCTAACGACGTTCCCCAAGTGGCTCAGCGGTATGTAACCATAGTTGCACACACTTGGCGCCATGTGTCCGTCCAAGAGGAAAATCCTGTCTTATAGCCAAATAATTATGGTAAACTTTTTTTGATCCATAGCAGGGCTGCCACTTATCCTCCACTTCAAAATTCACGACTTTTCCCTGATTTGTCCGACATTTTACAGTTTTCCATACCCTGTTTATGGATTTTACTCTCTACTTCAACAGTGCTAACTGCATCACTTGAAAATTGGGGGTTACTCATAATGGAAAGAGATTGTTCCCTGGGGAAGCACTGAGGAGGGCGATCTGCCTGAACTATTTCTCTAAAAATCCTTTCCCCTTGAACAGAATAAGTTTATTTACCGAAGACTGCAGTAGCCATTAATTTTCAAATTCCCTGACTTTTCCCTGACCTGGAAAAAATCATTTTCCAGATATTTTTCCCTGACTGTAGCAACTCTGCATAGATGCTACTGATGACAAGAGGCCCAAATGGGCCTGATATCGCTCACCTGGCTATTGTGCAATGGGACCATTCTGATACAAAACTGGACCAATTCTACTGAGATTTTCTCATTATCACATTTTGCTACTTTTAGTAACAGAGGCCAACTTGCCTGGTCTTTATATATTTACTTTAGAAACACCTCAATGCAAGAATCATTTTGCCACAAATTTCATCTAAATCCATTCAGGGGTTACTGAGATATTGCCAGTTTCACGTTTTGTGCTATTTTTAGTAATGGCAGATGGCGGCCATCTTGGATTGCTAAAATGCAAAAAATCGAAAAGCCTTCATGCAAGGACCATTTTGACACAAATTTGGTCCAATTCCATTGATATTTTCTAATTTTCACATTTTTGCTATTTTAAGTAACTGAGGCCAATATGACTGGTCTATAGTTAGATTTTTTTTTGAAACATCTAAATGCAAGAATCATTTTGACACAAATTTCATCAAAATCCATTCAGTGGTTACTGAGATATTGTTATTATCATGTTTTGTGCTATTTTTAGTAACAGCAGATGGCGGCCATCTTGGAATACCAAAATGCTAAAAATTGAAAAAGCTTAATGAAAGGACCATTCTGCCACAAAATTAGACCAATTCCATTGAGATTTTCTAATTTTCACATTTTTTCTATTTTTAGTAACAGAGGCCAATATGAGTGGTCTACAGTTAGATATTTTTGAAACATCTCAATGCAAGAATAATTTTGACACAAATTTCATCGAAATCCATTCAGCGGTTACT
This sequence comes from Ctena decussata, assembly GCA_963989385.1. NCBI lineage: Eukaryota > Metazoa > Mollusca > Bivalvia > Lucinida > Lucinidae > Ctena > Ctena decussata. The sequence goes on from OZ022507.1 coordinate 77,399,593, forward strand.
GAGATATTGTCATTTTCATGTTGTGTACTATTTTTAGTAACGGCAGATGGTGGCCATCTTGGAATGCCAAATTGCAATTAATCGAAACGACTTCATGCAAGGACCATTCTGACACAAAATTGGTCCAATTCCATTCAAGGGTTCTTGAGTAATTGTCATTTTTATGTTTGTGCTATTTTTAGTAACACCAGATGGCGGCCATCTTGGAATGCCAAATTGCAATTAATCGAAACAGCTTCATGCAAGGAACATTTAACACAAAATTGGTCCAGTTCCATTCAAGGGTTCTTGAGTAATTGTCATTTTTATCTTTGTGCAATTTTTAGTAACGGCCCCCATGGTGGCCATCTTGGATAGTCAACTGGCACAAAATTGAAATTATTCCATTCAAGAACCATTTCTGACCAAATCTGGTCAGAATTGGTTGCATTTTCTTTAGATATTGACATTTGAGCAAAATCGGTCTTGTAAACGCTAAGTACCGGTAGGTCTCTGTGACCTAATTCCACTATAGATTTTTTTTATTTTTACAATTTTTGATATCAAGGTCCCACTAATGTTCCACGCAAACTTTCAACCAAATATACCAAATGGTTCTGGAGAAGAAGTTGATTTTGTTGTTTTTGCTATTTTTAGTAACGGCAGTCATCTTGGATATTTGACCTGACCCAATTTTACAATTTTGAAACCCTGCAGTCTGGTCATGCTCCATGTGAAATTTGAGATCCATGGGTTCAGTGGTTTTAGAGAAGAAGTTGTTTGAAGTTGTTTAAATAGGTCATTTTTTGACATTGGCATTTGAGCGAAATTACACTCGTAAACAGAAAGTAGGTCACTGTGACAAAAATCCGCTACAGATTTTTTTCATTTTTACAATTTTGAATACCAAGGTTTCACTGATGTTCCATGCCATAATTCAGACAAATATACCCAGTGGTTCTGGAGAAGAAGTTTATTTTGTTGTTTTTGCTATTTTTAGTAATGGTGGCCATCTTGGATTTTCAACCTGACCCAATTTTACAATTCTGAGACCCTGGAGTCAGGTCATGCTCCATGTGAAATTTGAGAACCATGGGACCAGTAGTTTTACAGAAGAAGATGTTTGAATATTTGTTTTTAGGTGTTGACGGACAAATTTCGTGACGACGCACTACACACGACGCACGCCGGACACATTGGTATGACAATAGCTCACTATGGCCCTTCGGGCCAGGTGAGCTAAAAATAGGTCCCACCCAGAGCTCTACATAAGAGGGAGTATTTGGTAATAATAAGGGATAATTTTTGTTAATTCTGCATAAAAACATATGCAGGTCCTCTCATCTGAACCGTCTCGCGAGAGGGTCACAACATATGGTTTCAATGAGAAATAAGAAAAATTATCCCTCAATTACCATCAAATACCCCTCTTATCTAGAGCTCTGGTCCCAACTGACCCAAGGATCTCAGCAGATAGCATTTGAGGCTATCATGGATTGACAACAGACCAAAGCCTACACAACAATCTCCCAGAAAGCCCTCTGGTTCGGGGAGCTAAAAAAATTGGAATGACCAGTACCATTTTTATTGTCCTAAAAGATGCAGGTTACTCCTTCCAAAATAATCTCAAAACTCTAAATCCATCTTCGAAGATAGATCTAGATTTTTGGGATTGTTTTGGAAGAGAAAACCTATTAACCAAATTACACTCAATTGATTTTATGATGCATTTGCTGCAAATCCCACCGGATAACAGGGGTATGATAATATAATGTGATATCATGTCACTTTAGGACTGCGCTTGCGCGAATTTTATCAGGGGATGCCTTTAGAAGTGATCTCTGAAGACGGTTGGCCATATGCCAATGTTGGCCATGATAACAGCGTTCAATTGCTTAAATGACATCACCAACTGACGTCATAACGCATTCGCGCCATCAACAAGTTCGCACAAAACTGCGTTTGTTTTCAGTTTGTTCGAGTCTCTTTACGCCGTAAAATTATTTAATAATGCAAGATAAATAGAAAACCATGATAGTGTCTTTTGATATCAAGTTTATCAGGCTCAACCAGAAACATGTCCTACTGGCTCAGCAAGCCTCGCCATTCCTACGCTGTTTCTGGTCTTGCCTGAAAAACTTGATATCAAAACACACTAACATGGTTTTCTATATTTATATATGAGCCGCGACACGAGAAAACCAACAAAGTGGTTGTGCGCCCAGCACAAATTCAGATCAGCCTGGGCATCCGCCCAGTCCGATCACACTCTGCACTTAGCGTTTTAAGGGTAGCTAAGGGTCTAAGCTACCTTCATGTGGACAGTGAGGACTCTGATCAGACTGGGTGGATGCCCAGGCTGATCTGAGTCTGCGCTGGGTGCACAACCACTTTGTTGGTTTTCTCGCATCTCGGCTCATATATGGAATACTGATGGAGAGGGAAAACTCCATCTTATAGCCATAGTACACTTTCTGATGACTTGCACTTGCATATCAGACGTGCAAAAAGATTTGTCATGCCTGGACAAGTCAAAATCATTTATTTGTGCCCAAATCATTTTGGTGAAACTACCGTAATGTTGCATATATATTGGGACACCTAAAAATAATGAATTTTCCATTTGGAACAAATGGAAAATTTATTATTTTAGGTGTCCCAATACTTAAGCACATTAGGGGTAGTGTGCTTTACCATCTTCTAGCACTCTGTACATTCTGCATGTATATTTATTAGAAGGCCTCATGGCAGATTAGTTTTGTAATTAAATGTGCTACCCTCTCAAAATAAAGTCTATTTTTATTATTTTTTTTTCTTTTTAAATATTTACAATCTTGGTGTATTTACTGAAAAGCCCTATAGTAAATCATTTGAATGTAATGTAGTTTTAATTGAAATAATTATGACTTTAAATGACGTCAATACAAACATGCCTCTCTACAGTCTGATTGGACGTTGGCGACGTCATGGACGCTGTTCCCCTGTTAGCAGAAAAACTGGGTGAAAATGCTTTAAACAAGAGGGCCATGAGGCCCTGAGCCGCTCACCTGAGTAAAATGTCAAAGGTAAAATGAGGATCATCAACTGAACAAACCTGATAGTTTGAAACTGTCAAATATGTCCACAACATGCATGCAAAGTTAGAAAAAGATCCATTCAACAGTGATTTTTTTACCCCTGCGTCCTGCGTCTTAGACGCATAATTTTCCCAGAGGACGCAAAATATTTCCTTGGCTGCGTTCCGGGACGCATAAAAATAGCCGATCGGTAGTCCAACTTCCGATTTCGGCTTCGTTTACAAAGCTACTTTCGTTTTAAGAATATAGCAACGGTGCATTAGCAGATTGTTATATTACTGGTAAAAAACAGTACCATAGTCTTTCCTACTCCCGCTAAATACCGAAGTCTACCTGTAATACCAACAATCAATAGTGGTTGTCCAGTACCGGAGGAACATAGTATTATCGACCACGGTGATGTCTTTTACCTAAGTGCAAACTTTTATTAATACACCGGGTCAATAAGTAATCATGCCTCCGAAAAACAAGAAAAAGATCGAACTTGATTCAAAGCAGCAAACATTATTTGGTCTTCTTGGGCAAGACAAACACGCAAGGCCATATGTTGCAGATCATGATGCGACCGATCAAACTTCCGAATCCGAAATGACAACGGATGTCTCCAAATCCAATACGCTGTCTGACAATGAGACAACAGGTGATTTATTTTATTCCTGTGACCACAGGAGCTTGACGTTGGTTATTTTTTACTTATAGGGCTTGTCCTTTGAAGCCCTTTAAGTTTGGGATGCAGAGAAAATATTGCTTTTGCATCCCAGTAAAGATGCAAACCCTTGAGCTTGGGATGCAAAGATTTTAGGTCTTGTGAGTCCTGGGACTCAAAGAAGGAGATTTGTAAAAAAATCACTGATTCAAAACTGTAGAAGTTGATTACACAAACTCTATACTACAAAGTGTGACAAAAGGATGGACAGATGTTCAGACGGCAGACGAGCAAATCTTAATTCCCCCTCACTATCGTCACGGGGGCATAAAAAAATCTGTCCATAATGAAGGCACTTGAGCGATGACAAAGTTTTTCTAAAAATAGCCGCTGTGACCTTGAACTTGACCCCAGAATGCTGAAACGCAAACTTGTCCAAGATATTGCTATACTTATCACTTGTGTGAGGTTAAATCGAAAATGGTCCATAAATGAAAGCACTAGAGCGATGAAAAAGTTTTTCTATTAATAGCCACTGTGACCTTGATACTGATCTTAGGACGCTGAAATGCGAGCTTGTTCTAGATACTGTCATACTAAACATTTGTGTGAAGTTTTAATCCAAATCGGTCCATAAATGAAAGAGCTAGAGGGATGATAGAGTTTTTCTAAAAACAGCCACTGTTACCTTGACCTTGACCTTGACCTCAGAATGCTGAAACGCGAACTTGTCCAAGATATTGTAATACCAATCACTTGTGAGAAATTAAATCAAATTTGGTCCTTAAATGAAGATGCTACAGCGATGACAAAGTTTTTCTAAAAATAGCCACTGTGTCCTTCACCTTGACCCCAGAACGCTAAAACGCAGTCTTGTCCAAGATGTTATCATACTTATCACTTTTGTGAAGTACAATCGAAATCATTCCATAAATGAAGGCACTAAAATGATGACAGTTTTTCTAAAAATAGCCACTGTGACCTTGACATTGACCTTAGGATGCTGAAACGCAAATTTATTCAAGATATTGTCATACTAAACATTTCTGTGAAGTTTTAATCAAAATTGGCCCATAAATGAAGGCGCTAGAGCGATGACAAAGTTTTCTTAAAATAGCCACTGTGACCTTCACCTTGACCTCAGAACGCTGAAATGCGAACTTGTCCAAGATATTGTAATACCAATCACTTGTGTGAAATTAAATCGAATTTGGTCCATAAATGAAGGCGCTAATGCAATGACAATGTTTTTTCTGAAAATAGCCACTGTGACCTTGACCTTGATCCCAGAACGCTGAAATGCAAACTGGTCTAAGATATTGCCATACTTATCACTTGCGTGAAGTTAAATCGAAATCGGTCCACAAATGAAGGGGCTAGAGTGATAACAAAGTTTTTCTAAAAATAGCCACTGTGACCTTGACCTTGACCCCATCATGCTGAAATGCAAACTCGTTCGAGGTAATGTCATACCCAATATTTGTGTGAACTTAAATCAAAATTATATAATAAATGAGGTAGCTAGAGCGATGACAAAAGGTGGACATACGTGCATACATACAAACGTACATACGGGACAGACCCTATATCCCCTCCACAACTTCGTTGTGCGAGGGGATAATAATCCAACCTGGCCCACATTCGAACTGGTCCAAGATGTTTTGGCCATCCTGAATACCTGCAAGTTTCAAGGAGCTGCGATCAAAAATGAAGGAGCTATGGCCCAGACAATATTTTCCCCATTATAAGTCTAAGGGAAAATATTTTATCTTTCAAGGGCAAGTAACTCTAAAAAGAATGATTCAACCTAGTCCAAATTCGAACTGGTCCGAGATGTTTTGGCTGTCTTGAATACCTGCAAGTTTGAAGGAGTTGCGATCATAAATGAAGAAGCTAGGGCCCGGACAACATAATCCCCATTATAAGTCTATGGAAAAATATTAATCGCTCAAGGGCAAGTAACTCTGAAATGAATGATCCAACCTGGCCCAAATTCGAACTGGTCCGAGATGTTTTGACTGTCCTGGATACCTGCAAGTTTGAAGAAGTTGCAATCAAAAATGAAGAAGCTAGGGCCCAGACAACATTTTCTCCATGGTAAGTCTATGGGAAAGTATTTTATCGCTCAAGGGCAAGTAACTCTAAAATGAATGATCCAACCTGGCCCAAATTCAAACTGGTCTGAGATGTTTTGACTGTCCTGGATACCTGCAAGTTTGAAGAAGTTGCGATCAAAAATGAAGAAGCTAGGGCCCGGACAACATTTACTCCATTGTAAGTCTATGGGAAAAATATTTTATCCCTTAAGGGCAAGTAACTCTGAAAAAAATGATCCAACCTGGCCCAAATTCGAACTGGTCCTAGACGTTTTCACTGTCCTGGATACCTGCAGGTTTGAAGAAATTGCGACCAAAAATGAAGACGCTAGGGCCCGGACAACATTTTCCCCATTATAAGTCTATGGGACCTTTCTGTTGCCATGGTAATCACAGTTTTAAACCAATCAGTCTCAAAACTATATCCAATCAATCCCCCACCCCAACTATGCTACACATAAAATTTGATCAAGATTGGCCAGCTTCTTTAGCAGATATTAATGTTTAAAAGTGTGGACGTACGACGCAGGGACGGACGACAGACGACGGACCAAGCCTATACTATAAGCTCACCTTGTGAGCCTTCGGCTCAGGTGAGCTAAAAATATGTGTCAGCTATTTTTCCATGAGGAATCTAATTATGAAATTTCAAAATCCTATGCCTAGTGGTTATTGAACCCAGTAACAGTTACTGCATAAGTATTGAATGTCTGGGGCAATAACTCTGGCATTAATAAATGCAGAGTACCCTAACCTGAAAGTATTTAGCTCATCAATGACTACTACTATACCAAAATCAGCTTCCTGGGTCAAGTGGTTCAAAAGTTGGAAAAATGCCAAATTCAAAAAAGAGCCACAGCTCAAATACTTTTTAAGATATCTTGCTAACAAGATATCCATCTCATTTTTTAAAAGGGGCATCTAAAAATGGGGCTAACTTGGAAAGAGAAAAAAAATATGTGTCAGCTATTTTTCCATGAGGAACCCATAATGAAATTTCAAGTCCCTAGCTGGAAGGGTTCCAAAGTTAAGGCAGGTATGAAAAAGTGTGACACACACACACACACACTCAGACAAACTGAAAGCAATATGCCCCACCTACCTTTTCAAAGTTGGGGGCATAACAAATACAGTAATTTCTGAGCTCTTACCTTTGTAGTCCCAGTTCTTTGGCAAAGGTAAAATTTTTCTCTTTGAAAGGCAACAGGTTGTTATCCTTGTCCATCAAACAAGCAAACCCTACAAAAGTGAATGTCTATTGAGGCCCAGAACAAAACTACCACAATGACCCTAAAATTTCGGACAAAGAAAGTCGGAAAATTCTGAGGATTTTACACACCTTTATGCATCCAAATGATGCTTAGTGAATGGCAAACATTGTAGACCTTGATCAAACTGCTCCTTCTACAATGTTTGCTCAGACATGTCCATCCAAGTGAGATCCTATTCATTACAAAACCATCACAATATAAACTGCGGCACAACACAAGATTCAGTCTTGATGGTAGCTTTGGGCTTTATTTGCATGACCCAAGTTTCATGGCTCTAGCTCTTACAGTTCTTGAAAAAAAAGAGCGAAACACAAAAACACGACAAAAAACTGCCGAGTCCCTGAACCATATATATGTAGGTCAATATTGATGATGGCTTTAAGCTCTACTCTTCCAGATGTAAGCATGACCCAAGTTTCATGGCTCTAGCTCCTTATAGTTCTTGAGTAAATGAGCTAAAAAGAACTCAACAAACTTTTACCCTGCCAATGCCACCGCCACCAACAACGACATCGGAAAAGCAATTCAGATGTCTCGCTTCTGCTTTGCAGGCAAGACAAAAACCAACGTGCAAAGTGCCATGTGCACCCAGTGAAAACTCTGAGGGATCTCCCCAGTCTGATCAGAGTCTTCCCTGTATGCATGGAGCTACCCTAAGCTACCTTTAATGCACACAGTGAAGACTCTTATCAGACTGGGTGGCTGCCCAGACTGACCTGATTTTTCGCTGGGTGCACATGCAACTTTGTTGGTTTTGTAGTGTTGGGGCTCATATTTTGAAACATTCATTCTGTCAAATATATATGCTTGAAATATACAAGGCCATCTATCTTCTAGTTTCACAGAGCCTACCAAATACTATGACTATCCTAGCAAAAAGGAAGCTGTGTTATTGACCAGTGCCCCAGATAAGGGGCAACAGGGATAATTTGGGAATAATTTTCCATAATTCTGCATAAAACCGAACTGTCTCGGCAGGACAGTTCTAATGAGGGGGTTACAACATATCCCTGCACTAAAAAATATGTAAAAATATGTCAGAATTATCTTCAATACCCCATTTTATCTGTAGCATTGATATTCAGTTGGAATTCCACTGGAATGTCTGTGGAATTTTTACTGAAATGCTAGACGATTCAGCTGATTTTTCTACCAGAAAAATAAACCATTCTAGTTGTATTTCACTGCAATTCCACAGGTATTCCACAGGTAAGTTCATCTGAATTATTGAAATTTTTCCACACAATTCCACTGGAAATTCCAGCATAATCCAGTAGTATACCATTCAATTCCAGTGGAATTTCATTGGAACTCAAGTTATTGCTATCCATTCCAGTGGAATTTCATAGTTATTATACAGAAATTTCTTTGGAATACCACTAGAATTTTCAATGAAATTCAGCTGCATTGTAAAGATCCTGCTAAAATATTCTGCTGAACTCCAATGACTGCATAACTATCATTTATAGCAACATTTAAAATAATTATACTTTTTGTTTTGCTCTTGAACAGTGTTTTTTAGATTATTACATATTGTTCGGTAAAAAATTTGTTGATACCAGCCAAAGAAAAAGTTGCCACATGTACCAACACAAGAGGCCCAAATGGGACTGATATCACTCACCTGGCTATTTTGCCACAGGACCATTCAGATACAAAATTGGTCCAATTCCATTGAGATTTTCTCATTTTCCCATTTTGCTATTTTTAGTAACAGAGGCCAATATTCAGGGGTCACTGAGATGTTGTCAGTTTCATGTTTTGTGCTATTTTTAGTAAAGGCAGATGGTAGCCATCTTGGAATGCCAAAATGCAAGAAATCAAAAGGGCTTCATGCAAGGACCATTCTGACACAAAATTGTTATTTTTTTATTAACAGAGGCCAACTTGACTGGTCTATTTTAATTAATTTTTGAAAAATCTCAATGCAAGAATCATTTTGCCACAGATTCCTCAAAATCCATTCAGTGGTTACTGAGATATTGTCATTTTTATGTTTTGTGCTATTTTTAGCAATGGCAGATGGCGCCATCTTAGAAAGCCAAAATGCAAGAAATCGGGTAACAGAAGCCAACTTGACTGGTCTATGTTAATGCATGTACCATTTTGCAACAAATTTTGTCGAAATCCATTCAGTGGTTACTGAGATATTGTCATTTTCATGTTTTGTGCTGTTTTTAGTAATGGCAGATGGCGGCCATCTTGGAATGCCAAATTGAAAGAAATCCAGATGGCTTCATGCAAGGAACATTCTAACACAAAATTGGTCCAATTCCATTCAAAGGTTCTTGAGAAATTGTCATTTTTATGTTTATGCTATTTTAAGTAATGCTCCCCTTGGTGGCCATCATGGGTAGTCAGTTGGCATAAATTTGAAATACACTGGAGCGCCGTTATACCCCGGACCGATATACCACTGGTATCAGTATAACGCGGTTGTCCTGTGTGGCCCATTTTTTTTAACAGATGGCGGATTTTTCGGCCTTTTTAGTCGGTGTTCACGACATTATCATAGAAAATAACCATTAAAAGTTAATTGGGTTGTTTACATAATTCTAATCAACAGCGTGTCAAAAGTTATCCCAGACAATCAAATCCTCAGTTGTCTTGCCAAGGTGTGAACAGTGGTCATGTTTTTAGAAGACTTCAATAATTAGCGCATATCACCTGTCACCAATTGGCAAGCGGAGAAGGTCACCTCATTTACACAATACACAGGCTGACGCTCGGGAAAAGAGCTGTGCGAAGTAGTCACTAATTACTTCAAAAGAAAACATTATAAAAGAATTTTACAAATGGAAAAAACAACAGGAATTCCGCGGAATGCGGTGTCTCGCCTGCTGGCGCTTTGTCACAAAATAGAGCTAAATCAGCAAAGATGTATGCATGAACCAAGTTTCTTGGCTCTAGCCCTTATGGTTTCTGAAAAAACAGACCTAAACCCGAAAACTTGAAAAAAAATTGCAAAGTCAGTCAACCGTAAAATGTTGTAAAGTCTCAATATCGATTGTGACTTTTAGCTCCTCTCTTCAAGATGAATGCATGACCAAAGTTTCATGGCTCTGGCCCTTATTGTTTCTGAGAAACAGACCTCAACGCTAAAACTTGACAAAAAAATTGCAAAGTCAGTCAACCGTAAAATGTATGTTAAGACTCAATATTGATGATGACTTGGAGATTAACTCATCCAGATGTATGCATGAACCAAGTATCATGGCTCTAGCCCTTATAGTTTCTCAGAAAATGACCTAAACGCGAAAACTCGACAAAAAATTGCGAAGTCAGTCAACCGTAAAATGTAGATCAAGACTCAATATTGATGATGGCTTTGAGATCTACTCTTCCAGATGTATGCATGTACCAAGTTTCATGGCTCTAGCCCTTATAGTTTCTGAGAAAATGACCTAAACGCGAAAACTCGACAAAAAATTGCAAAGTCAGTCAACCGTAAAATGTATGTTAAGACTCAATTTTGATGATGACTTTGAGATTAACTCATCCAGATGTATGCATGAACCAAGTATCATGGCTCTAGCCCTTATAGTTTCTCAGAAAATGACCTAAACACAAAAACTCGACAAAAAATTGCAAAGTCAGTCAACCGTAAAATGTAAGTCAAGAATCAATATTGATGATGGCCTTGAGATCTACTCTTCCAGATGTATGTATGTACCAAGTTTCATGGCTCTAGCCCTTATAGTTTCTGAGAAAATGACCTAAACGCGAAAACTCGACAAAAAATTGCGAAGTCAGTCAACCGTAAAATGTAGGTCAAGACTCAATATTGATGATGGCTTTGAGATCTACTCTTCCAGATGTATGCATGTACCAAGTTTCATGGCTCTAGCCCTTATAGTTTCTGAGAAAATGACCTAAACACAAAAACTCGACAGAAGTTTACGCCGCCGACGACACCGGAAAAGCAATACATATGTCTCGCCTCTGCTTCGCAGGCGAGACAAAAACAAAAAAGCTTAAACCCGATTTGATTATCTGTAGGCTGGTTAGAATTAAGGCAACGTCAGTACTCACGATAATAAGTAGTTTTTTTTGTTCGTTCGAAGGTACCTTTTTGCAAGTGTATAAACAAGGGAATTAACTCGAACAAGTCTACTTTTGCTCAATCGGACACCCTCGTCGATATAGGTTTAATTCAGGAGACGGAATTGGCCGAAGTGTTACGATTGTACTTTCGCTTTGTAAATGGTTTTCAACCGTTTAAAAAATGCAGCACATTTTTCACACTAAGTAAGAACATAGGGACTGAAAGGCTACTTCAGTGATGACTTCCGTTGTGTCAGGTAAGCAGTAAACATGTCTATCTACCTGGTTAGCGCTACAAACATGTAAACATGGGAGTTTTGGGTGGGGTATTTCCGCGAAGATCGTTATACCGCGAGATCACTTTTAACGGGGTTCCATTTTATGTTTCCCCGCACCCGCATTATAACGGTGCTCCAGTGTAATTCCATTTAAGGACCATTCTGACAAAATATGACCATAATGCATTTGTTTTCTTGAGATATTGACATTTGAGCAAAATCGGTCTTGTAAACGCTAAGCAGGTCACTGTGACCTAATTCCATTATAGATTTTTCTTATTTTCATAATTTTCAATTCCAAGGTCCCACGAATGTTCCATGCAAACTTTCAACCAATTATATCCAATGGTTCTGGAGAAGAAGTTGATTTTGTTGTTTTTGCTATTTTTAGTAATGGCCGCCATCATGGATTCTCGACCAGAACCAATTTTAAAACCCTGCAGTCTGGTAATGCTCCACATGAAATTTGAGACCCATAGGTTCAGTGGTTTTAAAGAAGAAGTTATTTGAATAAGTTGTTTTTAGACATTGGCATTTGAGCAAAATTACACTTGTTAGTAAGTAAGTAAGTAAGTAAGTAAGTAAATTCTTTATTGTTAGAGGGTGACCCAATTGGTACAACCAATCTTCCTTGGGGCCCTCTTTTACAAGTTAACATATTTACAACACGGCAACAAAATTGTTTCTTAAACATAAGATCATGAATGACTATGGAAACGAGAATGTAAACATAAACATAACAACAAGAATTCCGCGGAATGCTATGTCGCACCTGCATTGCATTTCCACAGTAGTAAAGACTATATAGTTAAAAGAACTTTATGAAAAATGGACAAAAATGCTAGGGTCAACACAATTTTGGACGTAAAATTTTACTAAGTAAGAAGAGCATGAAATATAGGCAAAGGGTAGGAATAACTGCAACATCCCTCATGAACATTCTAATAAAAAACTTTATGCCAGGTGTGATGACTACAGGTATCATACTTTCAGACGAAAGGACTAAAGTGCCAGGGCCGATATATATTTTGGGGTTTAAAATTTTGTGAAGTCAGCAGAGCATGAAATATATGTAAAGGGTAAATTAATTGCATCAGCCCTCAAGAACATTCTAAGAAGAAACTGGATGCCATGTTTGATGATCCTAGGTATCATAAATCGTGAGAAATGGACTTAAGCACTAGCGTGGACATAATTTTGAATATAAAATTTTACTAAGTCTGCAGATCAAGGTATAAATAAGAGCAATAGCCCTCGAAAACATTCTTAGAAAAAGCTTTATGCCAGGTTTGATGACTGTGGGTATCATAATTTGTAAGATATCTACTTAAACACTAGGGTTGACGTAATTATTGAGGGACAGTTTTACAAAGTCAGCAGAGCATAAAATTAAGGTGAAGGTATAAATAAGAGCAACAGTCCTCAAGAACACTCTAAGAAGCTTTATGCCAGGTTTGATGATTGTAAGTATCATAGTTTGCGAGAAATGGACTTAAATGCTAGGGTCGACGCTAGGGTCGACGTCATTGTTGGTGGCCTGTTTTACAAAGTCAGCAGAGCATAAAATACATGGTAAAGGTAAAAATAAGAGCAACAGCCCTCAAGAACATCCTAAGAAGAAGCTTTATGCCAGGTTTGATGACTGTAGGTATCATACTTTGCGAGAAATGGACTTAAATGCTAGAGAGCCTAGGGTCGACGTAATTGTTGACGGACGGACATACGGACGGACGGACATACGGACGGACGGAATGACTGACGGACGGACGGAAAAGTGAACTCCTATATCGCACCTTGCTAAAGCAGGTGCGACAAAAAGTAGGTCACTGCTACAAAACTCCGTCACAGATTTTTTTCAATTTTATAATTTTGATTACCAATGTTCCACTGACGTTTCATGCCAAATTTCAGACAAATATACTAAGTCGTTCTGGAGAAGAAGATGATTTTGTTACATTTGCTATTTTCAGTAATGGCGGCCATCTTGGATATTCAACCTGATCCAATTTTAAAATCAGTCAGGTCATGCTCCATGTGAAATTTCAGAACCATTGGTCCAGTGATTTACAGATAACTACATGTAGTTTTCAATTGTTAACGGACAAAGCACATATGCACGACGAACGCCGGACGCTTTGGTATGACAATAGCTCACCATGGCCCTTCATGCCAGGTGAGCTAATAATACAGGTATGTCTGATGGTGGACTATCCGAGGAACTCCATCATTATATCTGAACCATCAAGGTATTTATAGGCAATTTTCTCACTGACAGTCACTGAAAATTTTAAGTCAAATTAATAAACAAACTTTGGGAAGGGTATACCTGTATAAACTGCAGAAATTGCAAGTCTGAGCAAACAGTGCAAACCCAGATAAGACTAACAGAGCAGTCTGATCAGGGTCTACAATGTTTATGCCATCGTTTGGATGCATTACTGCATTGTAAAACCAAACTGTTCCAGTTTTAGGACAATTATGGTAATTATTTAAGGTTTCTAATTTTTGTGATTTTTACTCTACTTACCAACTTTATACCCATATTCTACTTCCTTATCAGCAGCGAAGTTCCCTTCTCCCAATATTCCACACATCCGATTATATTGCCATTCTTGTGCAGCTGTAAATATATTACACTTGAGCCGCGACACAAGAAAATCGACAAAGTGGTTGTGCACCCAGTGCAGACTCAGATCAGCCTGGGCATCCGCCCAGTCAGATCAGACTCTTCGCTAAGAACTTAAGGGGTAGCTAAGAGTCTAAGCTACTTCTATGCATACAGCGAAGACTCTGATCAGACTGGGCGGATGCCCAGGCTGATCTGAGTCTGCGCTGGGCGCACAACCACATTGTTGGTTTTCTCGCGTCCAAGCTCATTATACTTTTCTAAATCTGCCACATTTCTTCAGTTACAAGATGGAGTTTTTTTCCCTTCCAAAACAATCCTTAAAATCTAAGCCGTTATAAGACAAATCTACACTTTTGGGACTGTCTTGGAAAGGAAAATCCTCCTTATAGCCGAAGTTCATAAGACTGATTTATATATTTGGGATCATTTAGAGGAGAGGAGAGTAACCTGTTTTACAGCTGAATGAATATGATTATCCTGCTCTAGACACTTAATAATGGCAAACTAGAAACTGTTTGTGAAACGCTATGCTCCAAACCATATGCTTGCCACTAAAGGTGTCACAAGTAGAACGGCCGAGGTTGATGAGAGAGAAGTTAATCAGATTATCTACATGCTGATTCCGAGCTATATGCCAAATATATGTATCAATTCCTAGCCTAACTGGTTCTCTTTATTCTTGTTTTAGCTAAATGTCTGAGTTCATAAGTCTAACAAGAGGCCCAAATGGGCCTGATATCGCTCACCTGGCTATTGTGTCCGATACAAAATTGGTCCAGTTCCACTGAGATTTTCTCATTTTCACATTTTGCTACTTTCAGTAACTGAGGCCAACTTGCCTGGTCTTTATATATATTACTTTTGAAACACCTCAATGCAAGAATCATTTTGCCACAAATTTCATCAAAATCCATTCAGGGGTTACTGAGATATTGTCAGTTTCATGATTTGTACTATTTTTAGTAATGCCAGATGGCAGCCATCTTGGAAGGTCAAAATGCAAACTAGAAAATTGTGTCTGTAAGACACTAATGATGCCCCCATGCAGCGCCTGTCACATGACATGTATATCCATAAAGCACCTACAAAGAATCCACTGAAAACATACCCTACCATGTAAAAAATTGCCCAAAATAACTAAGTTCAAAAGGCTGTGATTCTGTCAAAATTAGTTCTAGATTTATCAAAATGACTCATGCATATCTTCAATTATGTCCACAATTTGTAGACAAGGTTTGAAAAAGATCCATTGAAAACTGTGGAGCAAATTGATACATAAACTCAATACTCTACAATGCAAAGATTTCCCTAGAATGACTAAGTTCAAAAGGCCATAATTCTGTCAAAATAAATTCTAAGTCCAACAAAAACCCACATGCACATCTTCAATACATTCACAGAATGTAAGCAAGGTTTGAAAAAGATCCATTGAAAACTGTGAGAGGAGTTGATTACACAAACTCTATACCCTACAATGCAACGATTTGCCTAAAATGACTACGTTCAAAAGGCCGTAATTCTGTCAAAATTAATTCTAGGACCAACAAAATCCCACATGCACATCTTCAATATGTCCAAAACATGTATGCAAGGTTTGAAAAAGATCCATTGAAAACTGTGAGAGGAGTTGATTACACAAACTCTATACCCTACAATGCAAAGATTTGCCTAAAATGACTAAGTTCAAAAGGCCGTAATTCTGTCAAAATTAATTCTAGGTCCAACAAAATCCCACATGCAGATCTTCAATATGTCCCAAACATGTACGCAAGGTTTCAAAAAGATCCATTGAAAACTGTGAGAGAAGTTGATTACACAAACTCTATACCCTACAATACAAAAATTTGCCTAAAATGACTAAGTTCAAAAGGCCGTAATTCTAAAAAAATTATATTTAGCTCCATCAAAAATCCACATGCACATCTTCAATATGTCCACAACATGTATGCAAAGTTTGAAAAAGATCCATTGAAAACTGTGGGAGGAGTTGATTACACAAACTCTATACTATAAAGCGTGACGAACAGACAGACAGACAGACAGACAGATAGGGGCAAATCTTAATGCCCCCTGACTATCGTCATGGGGGCATAAAAATCCAAAAGCTTTTGTGCAAGGACTATTTTGACACAAAATTCGTCCAGTTCCATTGTTATTTTCTAATTTTCATATTTTGCTATTTTAAGTAACAGAGGCCAACATGACGGGTCTATATTTGTTAATTTTTGAAACACCTCAAAGCAAGAATAATTTTGCCACAAATTTTGTCTAAATCCATTTAGAAGTTACTAAGATATTGTTGTTTTTATGTTTTGCGCTATTTTTAGTAATGGCAGATGGCAGCCATCTTGGAATGCCAAAATGCAATATATCGAAAAAACTTAATGAAAGGACCATTCTGACACAAAATTAGTCCAATGCCATTGAGATTTTCTTATTTTCTCATTTTTATCTATTTTTAGCAACAGAGGCCAACATGACTGATCTGTAGTTAGTTATTTTTGAAAAATCTCAATGCAAGAATCATTTTGACACAAATTTTGTCAAAATCCATTCAACGGTTACTGAGATATTGTCATTTCATGTTTTGTGCTATTTTTAGTAACGGCAGATGGCGGCCATCTTGGAATGCCAAATTGCAATTGATCGAAATGGCTTCATGCAAGGAACATTCTGACACAAAATTGGTCCAATTCCAGTCAAGGTCTTAAGTAATTGTCATTTTTATGTTGATGCTATTTTTAGTAACAGCAGATGGTGGCCATCTTGGAATGCCAAATTGCAATTAATCAAAACAGCTTCATGCAAGGAACATTCTGACACAAAATTGGTCCAATTCCTTTCAAGGGTTCTTGAGTAATTGTCATTTTTACCTTTGTGCTATTTTTAGTAACGGCCCCCACGGTGGCCATCTTGGATAGTCAACTGGCACAAAATTGAAATAATTCCATTCAAAGACCGTTTCTGACCAAATCTGGCCAGAATTGATTGCGTTTCCTTGAGATACTGACATATGAGCAAAATCGGTCTTGTAAACGCTAAGTAGGTCACTGTGACCTAATTCCACTATAGATTTTTTTTATTTTTACAATTTTTAATTCCAAGGTCCCATTAATGTTCCATGCAAATTTTCAACCAAATACACCAAATGGTTCTGGAGATGAAGTTGATTTTGCTGTTTTTGCTATTTTTAGTAATGGCGGCCATCTTGCATTCTTGACCAGACCCAATTTTACAATTTTGAAACCCTGCAGTCTGGTCATGTTCCATGAGAAATTTGAGACCCATGGGTTCAGTGGTTTTAGAGAAGAAGTTGTTTGAAGTTGTTTAAATAAGTCATTTTTTGACATTGGCAATTGAGCAAAATTACACTCGTAAACAGAAAGTAGGTCACTGTGACAGAACTCAGCTACAGATTTTTTTCATTTTTACAATTTTGAATAACAAGGTTTCACTGATGTTCCATGCCAAAATTCAGACAAATATACCCAGTGGTTCTCGAGGAGAAGTTGATTTTGTTGTTTTTGCTATTTTCAGTAATGGCGGCCATCTTGGATTTTCAACCTGACCCAATTTTACAATTCTGAGACCCTGGAGCCAGGTCATGCTCCATGTGAAATTTGAGAACCATGGGACCAGTAGTTTTATAGAAGAAGATCTTTGAAATTTTGTTTTTAGGTGTTGACGGACGACGCACGACGCATTGGTATGACAATAGCTCACTATGGCCCTTCGGGCCAGGTGAGCTAAAAATAGGGGAATAACTATGTCAGTACTGGACACAACACAATCTAACCCTTAACAGAGGAGCCAAGGTAGGTCAGTAGGTTAAGCCTTGGCCTGCTGATCTAGTGGTCCTGGGTTTGAGACCTGCTGGGGGGCTGAAATTTTTTTAATTGTAAACAAAGTTTCATTGCACACAGCCTTTCATTATCACCAGCCCACTGTCCTGATATGACTGAAATACTGTTAAAAAGGAAGTAAAATCCCAAATTATCCATCCATCTATCCGTACCTTCAACAGGATGATCCAGGGATACAGACTAGCGGTCACCCACTCGCCCACTGCGAGTAAAAAATCGGCTGGGCGCCTAAAATTAAAATGACAGTCGCCCAGTTTGCGATCGTGAGCTGTCGGTGAGTGTCTGGCATGTTTTCGGCTTGGACTAAAATCCGTCACCTCAAAGGGTATTGCTAACTTCCGCGCCGATATCTGCTAAGAATATTCGGTGTTCCGTCGAACTTGTGTGTTGGATTTTACTCACTATCGAGAAAAACAATATGGCCGCCTCCTCGTAATGTAAAATAGACAGACAGATAGATTTGGCAGCTAAAAATCTTAGCCGTTTATGCATTTTTTGAGCGTAATGTGGAGATACATCGCTAGTGTTTCACACCCGATTGCTGAAAGGAAGCAAAACCCTGAAGAAAGGAGGGTTTACTACAAAGCCTACGGAAATGGTGCAATTCTCGCGCAGATTCTGA
Organism: Ctena decussata; assembly: GCA_963989385.1. NCBI lineage: Eukaryota > Metazoa > Mollusca > Bivalvia > Lucinida > Lucinidae > Ctena > Ctena decussata. Next base: position 77,418,098 of record OZ022507.1, read on the forward strand.
ATAATAGATTCTCACGCTTTAAATGTGGGCCCCTAAATTTCTGGCTGGGCGACTAGTTTTCAGTTTTTAGGGGCCCAGCTAGCTCCTATGAAAAATGAGTTAGTCTGTATCCCTGTGATCGTAATATCAAGGACTAATAGTACAGTAACCAGGTTGCTCAACTGAGTCCATTCATCCTCAGAGTCAAAGGTAAGTTACTAAGGCAAATTGCACAATATGGTCGAATTTTGAATGTGTCTCAAATTTTATGCTTGTCTTAGTTATCAGCAAATTTGATGAAGTTTTAGTAAAAATTGAAAGTTGCTTTGCTTGGGACAAGGTCAAATATGGGTTATTTAAACACTCGAGGGCAAGTAACTCCAAGGCAAAATTTTGAACTGTGATTGAAATGACAATGCAATAAATGAAAATCTTCAGGAACTAGAAAATTGTGTCTGTAAGACACTAATGATGCCCTCCCCCTGCAGCACCTGTCACAGGACATGTACATGCCTAAAGCACCTTTTAAGCTAAATCACTATCTTCAAAGAACTCACTAAAAATATTACACTAACTCCATAACCTATAGTGCAAAAATGCAGCATAAAAAACAAAGTTTGGAAGCCCAAAATTCTGTCAAAATTATTATTATTAATATTTTTTTTTTTATAAAAATCAAAATGCACATCTTCAGTATGACCACCAGAAGTGTTCAATGCCTGAAAAACAGCCACTGAAAATTGTGGGAGGAGTTGATTACACAAAGTACTGATCATACATTGCAAACATATGCCTAAAATGACTAAGTTCCAAAGGCTGTAATTCTGTCAAAATTATTTCTAGCTCCATCATAAATCCACATGCACATCTTCCATATGTCCACAGCAAGTATGCAAGCTTTGTAAAAGATCCACTGAAAACTGTGGAAGAATATGATTACACAAACTCCAGACCCTACCATGCAAAAAAATTTGCCTAAAATGACTAAGTTCAAAAGGCCGTAATTCTGTCAAAATTAATTCTAATTAAATCATAAATCCACATGCACATCTTCAATATGTCCACAAGAGGAAAAGGTCCATTGAAAACTGTGGAAGGAGTTGATTACACAAACTCCATATCCTACAAAGCAAAAATTTGCCTAAAATGACTAAGTTCAAAAAGCCGATATTCTGACAAACTTGATTCTAGCTCCATCAAAAATCTACATGCACATCCTCAATATGTCCACAACTTGTATGCAAAGTTAGAAAAAGATACATTGAAAACTGTGGAAAAAGATACACAAACTCTATACCCTAAAGTGTGACGAACGGACAGACAGACGGATGGATGGACGGACGGATACACAGGGGCAAATCTTAGTGCCCCCTGACTATCGTCACGGGGGCATAACAAAAACTATCAAATCTACCAATAGCTCAGAACACTATCGGTGATAGTTATCCATAGTTGAAAAGACTATCATGATAGCACTATCAAGACTCAGTCACTATCATGACGCATTGATAGTACAATGCATCAATAAATCCCTAATTCTCACTGGGGAACCACTTTGTCCAGGGCTTGACAAATCAAAATTTTGGTAATTAGCTTCTACAAGAAAATGCTGAAATATATAGATCTGTCTTCCCTATATAACTTATACATTTTTCTGGGCAAGTAAGAAAATAATTTACTTGCCCAGCAAAAATGTTCACTTGTCCGGGGCAACCGGGCAATGGATTTGTCAGGCCCTGCTTTGTCACAGACTCTTAAAAACATCTCAGATGTCCCATCCAAGGATCAAACCAGAGACCCTTTGATCCAAAAGTGAACACTCTACCACGTCCCTGTAAAAGTCAGCTTGTACCACCAGGCTGAGTACAAGTGTATGGGATCCACACCAAATGGGATCAACATCAAAATCACCTTTTCCTATTTTCCTTTGAAGTGGGCACTTACTGTAATAATGACCCTAAATATTCAGACAGACAGGTCTGAGCAAACACTGTAGTCCCAGATCAAATGGCTCTTGAAGGAACAGTTTAATCAGGGTCTAAAGCGTTCGCCATTCACTAAGCATCATTTGGATGCATAAGCATGTGTAAAATCCACTTTCCAAGAATTTTCGAACAATAACTGTCTTACTTTCGGGTGTCCGAAATTTTAGGGTCATTACGATAATCATCTCCAAAACTCACCTTTTTCTTTACCTTTGACTAAACATACCTCTGAAATTATCAACAGTAGATAGCAGTTTATTTCTGTCTTCAACAAAAGTTCCCATGAACCATGGTATTTTCATATCTCCCTTGTCAACCACCACACAGCGGTTTATAGCTGCAAGTGCTTCCTTTATTGAGCCAAAGCCGGAACCCTCAGAACCTGGCAAAATAAACATTATACCATTCTGAACTGCAGCACCACAAAACCAACAAGAAAATCGGTGGAACCGATGGATGCTCCCCGAAGGCTTGGAATAGGACAATAGGTATCCTGGTGAAGGAGCGATTTTCTGTGTAAACTAAATGCAATTCAAAATGGAAAAACAGGGTTATGGGTCTTGTGCTCTGCACTTTCTCTTATTGCCCTCTTTCAATGTATGAAGTTTCAATAAGTTCCCTTTAATACTTTTAGAGATATGCACCGGACAAGCTTAATATTGATAAAACTGGAAAGGGAGCTAACTTCGTAAATACTTGTGACAGAGTTACGGTTCTTATGCACTGCACTTCCTCTCATTGTCCGCTATCAATGTGTGAAGTTTCATTTAGTTCCCCCTTATACTTTCAGAGATATGCTCCGGACAAGCAAAATATGCAAAAAAACTGGGAAGGGAGTTAACTTCGTAAATACTTGTGATAGGGTTACGGTTCTTGTGCACTGCACTTCCTCTCACTGTCCTCTATCAATGTGTGAAGTTTCATTTAGTTCCCCCATATACTTTCAGAGATATGCTCCGGACAAGCAAAATATGCAAAAAACTGGGAAGGGAGCTAACTTTGTAAATACTTGTGACAGGGTTACGGTTCTTGTGCACTGCACTTCCTCTCATTGTCCTCTATCAATGTGTGAAGTTTCATTTAGTTCCCCCATATACTTTCAGAGATATGCTCCAGACAAGCAAAATATTGAAACAAGAATTCCGTGGAATGCTTTGTTGCACCTGCATTGCAATTCCACAGTAGCAGAGGTCATGGCCCACTGGTGTTCCATGCAATATTTCAACCAAATATACCAAGTGGTTCTGAAATAGAAGCTGATTTGAATTTGATCTTTCTGAAGCATTGCAGTCTGGTCATGCTCCATATAAAATTTAAGAACAAAAGTGCAGTGGTTTTGGAGAAATTAATTAAATATAGACCTTAACACCAGGGTTAACGTAAATGTGAGCGCTTTTTTGTTGCAATGGCGGCCATCTTGGATTCTGGACCTGGCTGAATTTTACCATTCTGAAGTCTTGCAGTCTGGTCATGCTCTATATGGAATTTGAGAACAATAGGTGCAGTGGTTTTTCATTAAATAGAATTTAACGCCAGAGTTAACGTAAAATTAATGTGAACGGAAATTTGTTGCAATGGCGGCCATCTTGGATTCTGGACCTGGCTGCTTTTTATCATTCTGAGGTCTTGCAGTCTGGTCATGCTCCATGTAAAATTTAAGAAAGATGGGTACAGTGGTTTTTAATTTAATAGAATTTAACGCCAGGGTTAACGTAAAATTAATGTGAACAGAATTTTGTTGCAAAAGCGGCCATCTTGGATTCTCGGCCTGGCTGATTTTTATCATTCTGAGGTCTTGCAGTCTGGTCATGCTCCATGTAAAATTTAAGAACAATGGGTAGAGTGGTTTTTAGTTTAATAGAATTTAACGCCAGGGTTAACGTAAAATTAATGTGAACACAAATTTGTTGCAATGGCGACCATCTTGGATTCTGGACCTGGCTGATTTTTATCATTCTGAGGTCTTGCAGTCTGGTCATGATCCAAATGAAATTTGAGAACCATGGGTGCAGTGGTTTGGGAGAAATCAATATTTAACGCCAGGGTTGATGTAAATGTGAACGGACTGACGGACGGACGGACAGACGGACGGAATGACGGACGGAAAACCGGACGCCTATATCGCACCTTGCTAAAGCAGGTGCTACAAAAACTGGAAAGGGAGCTAACTTTGTAAATACTTGTGACAGGGTTACGGTTCTTGTGCACTGCACTTCCCCTCGTTCTCTATCTATGTGTGAAGTTTCATTTAGTTCCCCCTTATACTTTCAGAGATATGCTCCGGACAAAAGCGTGACGGAAGGACGGACGGACAGACGGACGGATAAAGCGGCAACTATATGCTCACCCTTCAGGGAGCATAATAAAAGGCCATCGGCCAAGTGTCACCCGACGTTTGAAATGTGTCACAAACTGCAGCCCTTTATTCCGTTTCAGAGTAACTGTATGGCCAAAACCAGAAAATATGTGTATAACAGAACCTGGTAAGCAAATAATAACTGAAGCATAAGCAAAGACATATATAGTCTGTTTGCTCCCAAGTGCAAACGGGATTTTGCTTATTTTCTCGAAAACGATGAAAGTTCCATCAAATGTTCCAATATCCTAATGTTTCCTATAACTATACATAACAGAATACGGAAAGTCCAAATTTTTGGATGCTTTTGTAAAATATTTTCCATTGAGCTTAATGTAAAAACTGAGCAGTTTCACTAAAGGGCGTCGTATGCTTGTTAGAACAGCCAAAATATTGTTGATAGCCAATAGCGTAAACTCAGCGTTTACTACAGGCGTGGCGTATATGAATGAAATATACTCAAAAAAAATATTAAAGGGTCAAACTTTTACCCTGCGATTTCTGGAACATTTCAAACATTTGGTAAAATAAATCATTTCTACCTTCCATTTTATTCATTTTGCAAGTTTTATACACATGAAGCTTGAACCTATAGCCTTTGTCTTGACCAAGTTCAAGCTTTAAGTCAAACTACCCCTAAAATTAAAGTTGTTTGAATTCCCATAGAGAATTGATAGTGTGTCAGTTTGGTCGGGAATAACTTCTAAAATTGCTATGAGTTTTAAACTTCTTATAGCTTGCTGACCTTAAAAAGGATTAAACTTGATGACTATCGAGCAATTTTTAAAAAAATCATGAATTCGCGAAATCGAAAATTTTGGTGAATTTGTTCCCTATGGACTTCAAACAACTCTGATTTTGAGGGTAGTGTGAATTGAAGTCTGGACTTGGCTAAGATATAGGCTATATTTTCTAACTTCATGTGTACAAAACTTGTAAACTGAATGAAATGGAAGGTGGAAATGATTTATTTTACCAAATGTTTGAAATGTTCCAGAAATCGCGGGGTAAAAGTTTGACCCTTTAATATTTTTTTCGAGTATAGTAAAATGTATTCACCTGTCCGCACGTGTAACGCATGGTATCACTGGTCAGGTGATACTATGTTGTAAATAAATATTGAACTATTATATTATTTTGCGAGTAAAAATTGTATGTTTTAAAATTTGATAATATATTGGTGAAACAAAAAGTAGAAAAAATGGATATAAAACAAAATTTCAATTAATTATGCAAATTTTGTTCTAGAGATAGCATACATTGATCACATGCTCTAACACGTAAAACTAAACGGGAATTCCAACAGCCAACTTTTACTCCCTTGTAATTAAGAGGTGAAAATGACATATATTAGGTCCTGTTTTTGTATAGAAACTTTTTTATGCAAAACCTCACATTTATGCAAAATTATGATTTTGTTATGTACAGGATGAAAATGAAGAATGAGCAATTCGAAAATCTTTTACCGCTCACCAATTTTGAGAAAATACTGGGGATGCCGTTTGCATTTGGGAGCAAACGGACTATACCCAATTACTGGGCCTCTATGAGGTTATAAAATACTTAAGTTCAGAACTGGGCGTATATGTGTAAAATCAGGTTACTGAAACTTAAGGCCCTTACAGAATGCCCAAAACATCAAGACTGTATACCCAATAATAAAATAACAAGGGCCATAATCCTCCTAATATGAATCTGATGAAAAATGAACAATGCGTTTATGAAAAGTCAGCCCATGAATATGAATAGTTCTTGAGTTATCCTTTTACCTTTAAGTGAATGTCTGTTATCTATGAAAGGGGAATAACTCTGTCACTAATAAATTTAGCATATCCTAACAATAATCAGAAAACTCAATTTACCAAATGCTAATAACATACCAAATTTCAGCTCTCTCGGTCAAACGGTTCAAAAGTTGGAAAAATGCCAAAAATGACAAAGGGCCATAACTTTGTAAAATATATGACAATTGAAATTCCAAAATCAAATGCATATCTTCAGATCATGATGAAACATTCTGCATAATTTCAAGTCAATCTGATAAAAGATGTGGCAGGAGTTGCGGGGACAAGGTCTGAGACAGCAAGGGCCGTAACTCCATCAAAAATGGCTGAAACAAAAATAAAACTAGACAATCACTAAAGGTGATGAATGCCCCCGCCATATGCCTCACTAGAAAAGTAATGTGTTAAAACATATTTGTGTGAAGTTACATCAAAATCTGTCAATAAATAAAGGTGCTAGAGGGATGACTGAGTTTTTCTTAAAAATAGCAACTGTGACCTTGACCTTGGAACTACAACCCTGAAAGGTTAACTTGTCCAAGATATTGTCATACTTATTATATGTGTGAAGTTCTATCAAAATCAGTTAATAAATAAAGGCTCTAGAACCATGACAAAGATTTACATGTACCTATAATAGCATCTGTGACCTTGACCTTGGACCTACAATGATGAAACGTACATTTGTCCCGATATTGTCAAGCTAAATATTTGTGTCAAGTTATGCCAAAATCATTCCAGAGGGATGACAGCATATTTTCTAAAATAGCAAATATGACCTTGACCTTTACCCTGAAATTCTGGATCACGAACTTGTCCTAGATATTGTCACACTAAACATTTGAGTGAAGTTACATCAAAATTGTCAATGAATAGAGGAGTAGAGGAATGATAAAGTTTTTTTCTAAAAATAGCAACTGTGACCTTGACCTTGGACCTGCGGTGCTGAAACAGTAATTTATTCAAGATATTGTTATACTTAACATTTATGTGAAGTTACATCAAAATCGATCTATAAATGAAAGCACTGGAGCAATGCCCTAGTTTTTCTGAAAATAGCAACTGTGACCTTGACCTTCATCCTACAAACCTGAAACGCAAAGTTGTTCAAGGTACTGTCATACCCAATAAAGCTGTGATGTAATACCAAAATCTGTTAATAAATGAGGCCGCTAGAGCGACGATAAAAGGTGAGATTGTATTTAAGCTATGGAAATATGGTCAAAATATGTATGTTATTCAAGGGGACATAATTCTGCAATAAAGACCTGACTGAAAGTTCTGTTTCCTTTATGCACATGTTCAATGCATGTCTGAACTGTGTTGCAAGTTTCAAATCCCTACATCAAATACTTTTGGAGGAGTTGCAGAGACAAGAACAGTACTACAAAGTGTGAAATATGGTCAAAATATGCATGTCATTCAGGGGGATGTAATTCTGCCATAATGACCTGGATCAAAGTTTTGTTTCCTTTATGCACATGTTCAATGCATGTCTGAACTGTGTTACAAGCTTCAAATCCCTACATCATATACAATTGGAGGAGTTGCAGAGACAAGAACAGTACTACAAATGTGAAATATGGTCAAAATATTTATGTTATTCAAGGGGACATAATTCTGCAATAAAGACCTTAATCAAAGTTCTGTTTCCTTTATGCACATGTTCAATGCATGTCTGAACTGTGTTGCAAGTTTCAACTCCCTTCATTAAATACTGTAGGAGGAGTTGCGGAGACAAGAACAGTACTCAAATGTGAAATATGGTTATAATATGTATATTATTCAAGGGGACATAAGTCTGCAACCAAGACCTTAATCAAAGTTCTGTTTCCTTTATGCACATGTTCAATGCATGTCTGAACTGTGTTGCAAGTTTCAACTCCCTATATCAAATACTGTAGGAGGAGTTGCGGAGACAAGAACAGTACTCAGATGTGAAATATGGTCAAAATATGTTTATTATTCAAGGGGACATAATTCTGCAATAAAGATCTTAATCAAAGTTATGTTTCCTTTATGCACTTGTTCAATGCATGTCTGAACTGTGTTCCAAGTTTCAACTCCCTGCATCGAATACTGTAGGAGGAGTTGCGGAGACAAGAACAGTACTACAAAGTGTGACGGACGTACGTATGTACGTACGTATGTACGTACGGAAGGACAAGGGCAAAACTATATGCCCCTCCCCACTTCCTGGCGGGGGCATAAAAACACATGCACATCTTCATATCATATGAATACAATCTGTAAAATTTCAAATCAATCCGATGAAAAACGTAGGAGGAGTTGCGGGGACAAGATTTCGGATGGACGGAAGGACGGACTGACACACGGACGGACGAGGGTCATTTCTATAGTCCCCCTCCACCTATGTCGGGTGACAAACAAAGTGGCATGTGCAGCGAAGACTCATATCAGCCTGCACATCTTCCAAATCCGAACGGTCTTCGCTGTTAGCCTGGAGGTAGCTTATGCCTTAACTACCCTTAATGAGCACACCGAAGACACTGATCAGACTGGGTGGATGGGCAGGCAAATCTGAGTCTCATTAGGTGCACATGCCACTTTTTTGGTTTTGTCGTGTCGGTGCTCATTTTTATAAAATGGTGATTTCTATGCCTAAAATGACCCCCAAATAACTAAATGAGCCGCGACACGAGAAAACCAACAATGTGGTTGTGCGCCCAGCGCCGGCTCAAATCAGCCTGGACATCCGCCCAGTTTGATCAGACTCTTCGTTAAGTGCTTAAAAGATCTCCATGCGGACAGCAAAGACTCTGATCAGACTGGGCGGATGCCCAGGTTGATCTGAGTCTGTGTTGGGCGCACAACCACATTGTTGGTTTTCTCTAGTGTCGCGGCTCAAATCAATCTTATGAAGTTCTGCTTTGAACTGGGTTTTTCAATTCCAAAAACAAATCCAAAAATTTTTTTCCATCTTATAATGGCTCAAGGTTATTGGGACTGTTTTGGAAGGGAAAAAATGCTTCATTTAGATGGATCTAAATTTGCTATTTTGTTGCTTTATGTCCATGGGCTATGGTCATGTTGGGACAGTCAGTTAACCTAACCACACTGTTCCTGGGCAGGCTTAGACTCCTAAGCGTTTAACCAGTATTAAGTGCATATACTTTTGCCAGTAACTGACAAATGCCCTGCTTGAAAATGAAAGTGGGAGGCCAGACCGGGTATTGAAACCCAGGACCTCTGGCTCTTGGGTTAGACGAGCTACCGGCTGTGCTACGCAGCCCGGCTTAGATTTCAGGGATTGTTATAGAAGGGAAAATCCAGCTCAAAGCTTAAATTTCCTAAGAATAAATTGTATATTTTGGTTATTAACCCTTAAAGAGCCAAAAATTAAAGTAGTTTCATTTGCAAACAGAGTAGATCCAGATGAGGTGGCTCATAATGAGCCACTTCATCTGAATCTACACTGTTTGCCCTCTAGTGTTCAAATTCTCAGTATGATATCACTTGGACAAAACATTTTTTGAAATTCTGCAGACGTAAATTCTATTGTCTGCTTTTTGGCGCATTAAGGGTTAATACTGTTTTATAGCCAGATAAATATGGTAAACAGATAAGACTGAGACTAAGGATAAGAAGGGGTTACAGGATTAATTTAAGTGTTTTCTTTCTACTCAGTGGAAACAGTGAAACCAGAGGACCAATGGTCCTGTAGCTCACCTGACACTTGGTCCTGGTATATATTTTCATGCTTTTATTCATGTATATAGCACCAGGGCAGGGGCCCCCTCCCTTGGGGATTAATGTTGAGTCCCAATTCTATATACCAAGCCACAAGGTCACTGGGCCTTTGTTTCTGGACAAAGATTTCTGAAGGGTTTTTATCATAAATGGGTGTGGCGGCCACCATGTTCATACGACCATGACCATCTGAACAAACTTTGATTCGTTTGACCCAGTATTAAAGCTCCATATGAAATACAGTAATCATTTGTATAAACTATGATGGGCCTGAGTGCCCAATGCTACATACCGGTACCAAGTTTCAAGGTTATAGGCCTTTCGGTTCTTGAGAAAAAGACTTTTGAAGAGTTTTTACCATATATGGGCATGGTGGCCATCTTGGTCAAGTGACCAAGACCATCTGAACAAACTATGGTTCCTTTAAACCGGTGAAGCTCCATATGAAATATGGCTTCAATTGACCTTAGTGGCCTCTGAGAAGATGTTTGAAAATGTTGACGGGTGACAGAATCTCAATGACCTTGTACAAAAGTCAAAGAATGACCTTGACCTATAACAACAAAATATCTTCGTCTGGTCATTTAGTCAACCATATATACCAAATATTGCACCTTAGACTTAAATAGTTTCTGAAAAATCCACAGTTTAAGCATTTTCCCATATAAAAGACTACATAATGTACCAAAGTTGACAGTGTCATAAATTAGGTCAAGGTCAACGCACGATCATTTGTATAAACTATGATGGGCTTGAGTGCCCAAAGCTACATACCAAGTTTCAAGGTCATACACCTTTTGGTTCTGGAGAAGATTTTGAAGGGTTTTTACCATATGCGGGCATGGCGGCCATCTTGGTCAAGACCCTAGGAACAAACTTTTATTCCCTGATCACACTTAGACTCCATATGAAATTTTGCTTCAATCAGACCAGTGGTTTCAGAGGAGTAGATGTTTTGAAAATCTTGATGACCGACAGACCGACAAAATGACCTTGACCTTCAGTGACATAATATCTTCATCTGGTCATTTAGTTGACCATATATACCATGTATTGTACCTTAGACTTAAATAGTTTCTGAGAAATCCACTGTATAAGCGTTTTCCCATATAAAAGCCTAATGTACCAAAGTTGACCATGTCGTAAATTAATTCAAGGTCAACGCATGGTCATGATTTGTATAAACTATGATGGGCCAGCATGCCACATACCAAGTTTCAAGGTCATAGGCCTTTTGGTTCTGGAGAAGAAGATTTTTGAAGGGTTTTTACCATATATGGGTATGGCGGCCATCTTGGTCATGTGACCCAGACCCCGGGTATACATACCAAGTTTCAAGGTCATAGGCCTTTTGGTTCTAGAGAAGAAGATTTTTGAAGGGTTTTTACCATATATGGGCATGGTGGCCATCCTGGTCATGTAGCCCAGCCCCCCGGTATTAACTTTAGTTCCCCTATCCCACTGAGACACCATATGAAATTTGGCTTCAATCTCCCCAGTGGTTTCAGAGGAGAAGATGTTTGAAAATCTTGATGACAGACAGACCGACAAAATGACTTTGACCTTCAGTGACATAATATCTTCCTCTGGTCATTTAGTTGACCATATATACCATATATTGTATCTTAGACTTAAATAGTTTCTGAGAAATCCACTATATAAGCGCTTTCCCGCATGCCCAAAGCTACATACCTAGTTTCAAGGTCATAGGCCTTTTCTGGAGAAGAAGATTTTTGAAAGTTTTTTACCATATATGGGCATGGCGGCCATCCTGGTCATGTGACCCAGACCCCGGGTACAAACTTTCGTTCCCCCATCCCACTGAGACTCCATATGAAATTTGGCTTCAGTCGGCCCAGTGGTTTCAGAGGAGAAGATGTTTGAAAATCGTGACGACGGATGGTCCTACGGAATGACCTTGACCTTTAGTGACATGTATCTTCATCTGGTCATTTAGTCGACCATGTATACCAAGTATTGTACCTTAGACTTAAATAGTTTCTGAGAAATCCATTGTTTAAGCGTTTTCCAATATAAAAGCCTAACGTACCAAAGTTGACCATGCCGTAAATTAGGTCAAGGTCAATGCAAGGTCATGATTTGTACAAACTATGATGGGCCGTCATGCCCGATGCTACATACCAAGTTTCAAGGTCATAGGCCTTTTGGTTCTGGAGAAGAAGATTTTTGAAGGGTTTTTACCATATATGGCCATGGCGGCCATCTTGGTCATGTGACCCAGACCCCGGGTATAAACTTTCGTTCCCCCATCCCACTGAGACTCCATATGAAATTTGGCTTCAATCAGCCCAGTGGTTTCAGAGGAGAAGATGTTTGAAAATCTTGACGACCGATGGTCCGAGGGAATGACCTTGACCTTTAGTGACATATATCTTCATCTGGTCATTTAGTCGACCATGTATACCAAGTATTGTTCCTAAAACTTAAATAGTTTCTGAGAAATCCACTGTTTAAGCGTTTTCCAATATAAAAGCCTTACATACCAATGTTGACCATGCCGTAAATTAGGTCAAGGTAAACGCAAGGTCATGATTTGTACAAACTATGATGGGCCGGCATGCTAGATGCTACATACCAAGTTTCAAGGTCACAGGCCTTTTGGTTCTGGAGAAGAAGATTTTTGAAGGGTTTTTACCATATGTGGGCGTGGCGGCCATCTTGGTCATGTGACCCAGATACCCGGAACAAACTTTCGTTCTCCCGACCTAGGTAGGCTCCACATGATATATGGCTTCAATCGGCCCAGTGGTTTCAGAGGAGATGTTTGAAAATGTTGACGACGGACGGACGGACGGACGGACGAGGGATGCCTGGCTATACTATAAGCTCACCTATGAGCCTAAAGGCTCAGGTGAGCTAAAAATGCAAAACCAGTCAACAATAAAATGTAGGTCAATACTCAATATTGATGATAGCTTTGAGATCTACTCTTCCATATATATGCATCAAGCAAGTTTCATGGCTCAAGCCCTTATAGTTTCTGAGAAAATGACCTAAATGCAAAAACTCGACAAAAGTTTACACCAATGACAACACTGGAAAAGCAATACATATGTCTCTCCTCTGCTTCGCAGGCCAGACAACAAATGATCCCCTGCGGTGTGGTCAATTTGGAAGAAATTGTTTCCAGAGGCCAGTGAAATAAAATGTCCTGTCTCCATCAAGAATACCAGGCCCCCTCCAGAATATCAAATGGTTGGTCCCTAACTTGAAATTGCTGTTAACTCGATATGAATTTTCGGCCCAACATGCATATTCAAATGCTTTTTTCAATGCATAACTCGAATTGATTTTGATGCGATTTTGATGGTCAAGGTCCATGATGAGGAGAAAATAAAACAAAGGAGCAACTTAATCTTACCTAATTTCATCCCGTCTTCAGATAAAAATACAGCTATTAAAGTCCATATAAAAATCATTTATCCTCATTAATATATATTATGTAATTATCGATTGATCAGCTAGTCAACAAGAGGGCCATGAGGCCCTGAGCCGCTCACCTGAGTAAAAGGTCAAAGGTAAAATGAGGATCATCAACTGAACAAACCTGATAGTTTGAAACTGTCAAATATGTCCACAACATGCATGCAAAGTTAGAAAAAGATCCATTGAAAACTGTAGAAGTTGATTACACAAACTCTATACTACAAAGTGTGACAAAAGGATGGACAGATGGTCAGACGGCAGACAGGGGCAAATCTTAATGCCCCCTGACTATTGTGATATGGGCATAAAAAATCTGTCCATAAATGAAGGCACTTGAGCGATGACAAAGTTTTTCTAAAAATAGCCGCTGTGACCTTGAACTTGACCCCAGAATGCTGAAACGCAAACTTGTCCAAGATATTGCTATACTTATCACTTGTGTGAGGTTAAATCGAAAATGGACCATAAATGAAAGCACTAGAGCGATGAAAAAGTTTTTCTATTAATAGCCACTGTGACCTTGACATTGATCTTAGGACGCTGAAATAAGAGCTTGTTCTAGATACTGTCATACTAAACATTTGTGTGAAGTTTTAATCAAAATCGGTCAATAAATGAAAGAGCTAGAGGGATGACAGGGTTTTTCTAAAAACAGCCACAGTGACCTTGACCTTGACCTCAGAATGCTGAAATGCGAACTTGTCCAAGATATTGTAATACCAATCACTTGTGTGAAATTAAATCAAATTTGGTGCTTAAATGAAGATGCTACAGCGATGACAAAGCTTTTCTAAAAATAGCCACTGTGTCCTTCACCTTGACCCTAGAACGCTAAAATTCCTTCTTGTCCAAGATATTATCATACTTATCACTTTTGTGAAGTACAATCGAAATCATTCCATAAATGAAGGCACTAAAATGATGACAGAGTTTTTCTAAAAATAGCCACTGTGACCTTGACATTGACCTTAGGATGCTGAAACGCAAACTTATTCCAGATATTGTCATACTAAACATTTCTGTGAAGTTTTAATCAAAATCGGCCCATAAATGAAGGCGCTAGAGCGATGACAAAGTTTTCTTAAAATAGCCACTGTGACCTTGACCTTGACCTCAGAACGCTGAAATGCGAACTTGTCCAAGATATTGTAATACCAATCACTTGTGTGAAATTAAATCGAATTTGGTCCATAAATGAAGGCGCTAATGCAATGACAATGTTTTTTCTAAAAATAGCACTGTGACCTTGACCTTGACCCCAGAACGCTGAAATGCAAACTTGTCTAAGATATTGCCATACTTATCACTTGTGTGAAGTTAAATCGTAATCGGTCCACAAATGAAGGCGCTAGAGTGATAACAAAGTTTTTCTAAAAATAGCCACTGTGACCTTGACCTTGACCTCATCATGCCGAAATGCCAACTCGTTCGAGGTAATGTCATACCCAATATTTGTGTGAACTTATATCAAAATTATATAATAAATGAGGTAGCTAGAGCAAGGTGAACATACGTGCATACATACAAACGTATATACGGGACAGACCCTATATCCCCTCCACAACTTCGTTGTGCGAGGGGATAATAATCCAACCTGGCCCACATTCGAAAAGGGCCGAGATGTTTTGGCCATCATGAATACCTGCAAGTTTCAAGGAGCTGTGATCAAAAATGAAGGAGCTATGGCCAAGATAATATTTTCCCCATTATAAGTCTAAGGGAAAATATTTTATCTTTCAAGGGCAAGTAACTCTAAAAAGAATGATCCAACCTAGCCCAAATTCGAACTGGTCTGAAATGTTTTGGCTGTCTTGAATACCTGCAAGTTTGAAGGTTTTGCGATCATAAATGAAGAAGCTAGGGCCCGGACAACATAATCCCCATTATAAGTCTATGGGAAAATATTTATCGCTCAAGGGCAAGTAACTCTGAAATAAATGATCCAAACTGACCCAAATTCGAACTGGTACGAGATGTTTTGACTGTCCTGGATACCTGCAAGTTTGAAGAAGTTGCGATCAAAAATGAACAAACTAGGGCCCTGACAACATTTTCTCCATGGTAAGTCCATGGGAAAATATTTAATCGCTCAAGGGCAAGTAACTCTAAAATGAATGATCCAACCTGGCCCAAATTTGAACTGGTCCGAGATGTTTTGACTGTCCTGGATACCTGCAAGTTTGAAGAAGTTGCGATCAAAAATGATGAAGCTAGGGCCCGGACAACATTTTCCTGATTGTAAGTCTATGGGAAAATATTTTATCGCTCGAGGGCAAGCAAGTAACTCTGAAATGAATGATCCAACCTGGCCCAAATTCGAACTGGTCCGAGATGTTTTGACTGTTCTGGATACCTGCAAGTTTGAAGAAGTTGCGATCAAAAATGAAGAAGCTAGGGCCCGGACAATATTTTCTCCATTGTAAGTCTATGGGAAAATATTTTACCGCTCAAGGGCAAGTAACTCTGAAAAAAATGATCCAACCTGGCCCAAATTCGAACTGGTCCGAGATGTTTTGACTGTCCTGGATACCTGCAAGTTTGAAGAAGTTGCGATCAAAATGAAGACGCTAGGGCCCGGACAACATTTTCCCCATTATAAGTCAATGGGACCTTTCTGTTGCCATGGTAACCAGAGTTTCAAACCAATCTGTCCAAACACTACATGCAATCAATCCCCCACCCCAACAATGCTACACATAAAATTTGATCAAGATTGGCCTTCTACTTTAGCAGATATTAATGTTTAAAAGTGTGGACGTACGACGTATAACGGACCAAGCCTATACTATAAGCTCACCTTGTGAGCCTTCGGCTCAGGTGAACTAACAAAAGATTATATAACCACATGCATGACACAGTTAGCAAACAACTTTACAGGTATTACGCGCCGTAATTACTCTAAGAGTTGGCAAGCGGTACTCTGCCTCTGATGTACAATTAGCTGTCTCGTTTTATTATCTTTAACGGGTTAACAATAATCGTAAGTTGTGAAATTTTGAGATGATCTTCTCACAATTAGTGTCAATTTGAGCAAATTCCTGCTTGAAGTTGCCGGCTGTGTGCCTACCAGGAAGTCAATAACATATACATGAGTCAACTTATGGACATCATAGCTCCCGGAAAGATTCTTTATAAAGCTGAGTTGAACATGAGGCGCTCACACCTACTTTGGAAGATATAACGTCATGATTTGGTTAGCTCAAAGTACTGCTAACTCGAAGTGATTTGCTCAGTCCCTCAGACTTCGAGATAACGAGTCGCCTGTATTAACTATTTAAGCTCTGGGCCTCATGGTTTCAGAGAAGTTTTTTTAAGTTTTTACCATTACATGCACAAGTCTATGGGAGCTAATGACCCCTGGGGCGTGACCAATTTCGACCTCAGGGGCATGTTTGGCAGGATTTATGTAGGGGACCACCAAACATTGCTACATACTAAATAGCTTAGCTCTGGGCCTCATTGTTTCAGAGAAAAAGATTTTTTAAGTTTTTTCCAATATAAGTCAGTGGGAACTAATGACCCACGGGGTGTGGCCAATTTGGACCTCAGGGGCATGGTTGGCAGGATTTATGTAGGGGACCACTAAACATTGCTACATACTACATATATAAGCTCTGGGCCTCATGGTCTCAGAGAAGATTTTTTAAGATTTTACCATTGTAAGTCTATGGGAGCTAATGACCCCGGGGGCTTGATTGGCAAGATTTATGTAGAGGACCAGTAAACATTGCCATATACTAAATATATAAGCTCTGTGCCTCATGGTCTCAGAGAAGAAGATTTTTGAAGTTTTTCCCATTATGAGTCAATGGGAGCTTTATGTTGCCATGGCAACCAGAGTTCCAAACAGATCTGCCTATAAACCCTATGCAGTCAATCCTCTACCCCAACAATGCTACAACTAAAATTTGATCAAGATTGGCCAGGTGGCTTAGGATATATTAGCATTTAAAAGTGTGGACGCCGACAATGCCGACAGACCATGGCTTCACTATAAGCTCACCTTAACATGTGAGCCAAAAATGTAGAGTTGCTTCCTCTTAAAGTATCCCCATTCAGCTTGATACTGTTTGTTTGAGGTATTTTGGCAATAGCTAATTTACTACATTTTATGCTCTAAGTAATCCCCCCCACCCCACTTCCCCTTTTCATAAAATGCAACACCCCTGGGGCATTTAATAGGATTAATACAGTAACTGAAGAAATATCATATACCGTAATCGACCTTATTAGCGCCCTGTGCGCTTAACTTTTTCAAAATGGTGGCAAATACTTGTAGTAAACTTTCTTTCTTATTAGCGCACATTTTAATAGGTTATTTTATATTGAAAGGCACAAATTCAAAGGTAAAGCATCAGAGAAAAGCTGCTTATAGGCAGCTTTTCTCTGAAGCTTAACCTTTAAATTCATAGAGAAGCTTTAGAAATAAAAAATGATATATTCTGTTGCATTTTCAGCTCTTGTAAACAAGCAAACAAAGGAATAAACCAGTAAAAAAATTGTGCGTTTATAGTCCTATGTCTCAAAAATTGCCATGGTGTGCGCTTATAGGGGCATGTGCGCTAATTAGGAAGAATACGGTACCTATCTGCATCTCTGACAAAGTAACTTACCTGTATCGTCTATGATTTCATCTAACTTTGCCATAGTATCCACATTCAACAGATCTACCAAAGCAGCTTCTGGAAAGATTCCTAGTACGCATAGTGATTCTATGTTGAACACAGTTGTAACAAGACCTCGGTTTTCTGTCAAGATATCCAGTTTTCTTCCAAACACATCTTGTATTTTGTCCTTCAATGGTGCTGTGACCTCCTCTAATTCCACACAAAACCAGTTTCTAGTAATTGATAGTATTTTATCTGCGTATGCTTCATTTACAGGATCTAACTGATCAAAGGCGTCAAGAAGCCTGTGGAATACCCTCCCAGAGATACAACCTGGTGGTATATCCAACTTGAAAAATATATTCAGAAGTCTTTTGAAGTTCTTTCTTTTGTAAAGAATGCTCTCTGGAGCTTTCTCAACTGATCTTATCAAAGTATTCTGGCACAATAATGTTGGTTTTATCATAACTATTTTACTTGACAAAAATAAGAGATTGTCTAGTTCATCATTTGCCTCCGCTGCCCTGAAGTACCTTATCGCACAACACATTTCAAATGCCCTAACAGCCTTCGCAGTTTGGCCATTAAACTTCCCCTGGCTCCTCAGACGAGATACAAGTGAATTCCACTTTCTACCGTCTGCGGCAATGTTTACGAGTCTTATGTAATGTCTGAAACTGCACCTACTTGCATGTTCTGTAACTCTCTCAAGCACTTGAGTGGATGTGTCCAACCATGACTTCTGGGTGATTATATAGTCCAAGATAAGATCTTGATTAAAACTGATCTGCTCTGTATCTATCAATTTAGTTTGGAGGCACACATGTTTATCTTCATCTTGCATAGCACAGTTTGCCAAAAACAAATATAATTTTTTGGACAAAATTCTATAGTCCATCATTTTGTCAAATGTCTGCACAATTTTCTTTTCACAAACTGCCACCAGGTCAGGACTGTTTACCTGCAAATGACCCAAGTAGTCCAAGACATGAGATGTGCTCCACACATCAGCATCCTCTATCATGGTAAGAATCACACTTTCAATTTTCATACGCATTTCAATATCCATGTCAACACATCCTATAAGTCCTACCAATGCTGACAGTCTTTGTGCAATACATAAAGTGTCATCAAAAAATATGTCCAAGCTTCTTTGCTTCATCATGTCTGCCCATGGTAAACCATAAATTCCCATTTTAAATGCACTACCAGCAACCCTAGCAACATCATTACCCATTAAACTATCACAAACATCCATCAAATTAATAATGACTAAGTCTGTGAGCTTTTCTTTGGCTGATGCTAACTCTGAAAATTGCTCTAACTGACTGTGAGATTCAAAAGGGTTGATCAAATTATGTCCATAGTCTGACTCTTTCATTAATTTGATCATATTAGAGCAAAATTTTAGGCACCAACCAGCCAAAAAAGGATCTTTTAGATTATCAGTTGTTTCTGCAATCTTCAAAATTTGCTCTGACAACCAAATTCCAATGTCAATATCAGGTATGTTGACATGGCCCAAAAATATCAAGCTAAATAAATTCTTTCTGTCAGGGTCAATTTCATTCCCATCTTCAATCAATGCTTTCAACCTTGGATATATATATTTCACTATAAGAACATCTGGCCTAGGTAAACTCATTAAGCAGACAGACAAAATGTGTAGCGTACTGACTGTAAATTCTTTATATGGAAAATCATCCAAATGGGAGATAAATGTCACAATGGTTGAACTTGTAGAGTCTACTCCCAGCCATATAAAGCCTGACAAACAAGAAGTAAATTGAGCAGCAGTCATTTCAGGAATTAACTGCACTAAGTTATCTTGAAGTCTTTGGAAGGAAGAAGATTTTCCCAAAAATTCAAACTCTGCAAGTCTGCTATCATTTAATAACAACTTGACGAAGATGCCTGGTACCATTTCATCACCTTCCCAAGATTCATACTGCTGCTGCAAACTGGTGTATATAATCATCTGAAAGAAAAGTTATCCAAATGTGCTTAAACACCGTGACACCTAAAAACCATTAAATTTCCATTTGGGACACCTAAAAATCATTAAATTTCCAAATGGGACACCTAAAAAACGTTAATTTTCCATTTGGAAGAAATGGAAAATTAACAGTTTTAGGTGTCCTTAAAAATCATTAAATTACCATTTGGGACACCAGATAAACATTGATTTTCCATTTGGAAGAAATAAAAAATTAATGGTTTTAAGCTTCCCAGTACCCCTTGACATACCTTGTATGCAGAGGGTATAACAAAGCCTTCCCTAGCTGATCACAGGGATAAAGACTAACAGGGCTCCAGTCCACCACGACAACGAACTTTTGGGCTGGGCCCCTGAGTTTTGAGAGAAAAATTATGCCTATTACCATAATGTAAAATCCCAGTTTTAGACAGTCTGGTCCCCTTAATAAAAGTGCTTAGTCTTTTCCCTGTGATCTGCATTAAGCAACAAAACTTATGATCCAATCCTGTACAATCACCACAACTAAGCTTTGCATTAGTTTTCTTGTCTATTTTGGATTCGTATGACGTCATCGGCCATCCGGACCGATTTGGATTTCAAAATTTCTGTAGCCCTGGTAAACAGTAAACTAAACAAGTAGCCCAAAGGGCAACAATTGCTCACCTGAGAGACATTGTAAACCTATAGGGATATTTAAGATGCTCAAGGGCAGCTAACTCCACAGTCAGTGGTCCAATCAGGCTGATAATTAAACTCATCCAAAACATTATGTATGCCCTCATTTACTATATGCAAGTTTAAAAAGTATCCGATCAGGAGCAAAATAGACAGAGCTGTCAAGGGCAGCTAACTTCGTAGTGGTTGGCCTGATCTGGCCAAAATTTGAACTTGTTTAAGTTAGTATACATTTCCTCATTACCTGCAAGTTTGAAAAGGATCGGATCAGTAGAAACCAAGAAAAAGTGGCGACATTGATTTTTTGGATGCTCAGGGCAGGTACTCCATAGTCAGTCGTGGGATCTAGCCGAAATGCTAACTAATCCAAGCTTTTATGCATATCCTCATTACCTGCAAGTATGAAGAGGATCCGATGAAAAATGAAAATGTGATGACGTTTTCTCCATTATAAGACTATGGGATTTTTTTTCAAACGCTCAAGGGCAGCTACCTCCATAGTCGGTGCTCGAATCCGGCCAAATTTCGAACTCATCCAAGCTCTTATGTATGTCATCATTACCTGCAAGTATGATAAGGATCTAATAAAAAACCTTGATTGCAGCACCCTGAAAGTCAAACTTGCACGAGATATTGTCATGCCCTACATTTGTGTGAATTTATTTTAAAATCCGTTGAGAAATGTAGGTGCTAGAGCGCTGACAAAGTTTTTGTAAAAATAGCCACAGTGACCTTGACCTTGGGCACAGCATCCTGAAAGTCCAACTTGCTCAAGATATTGTCATGCCCTACATTTGTGTGAATTTATTTTAAAATCCATTCAGAAATGTAGGTGCTAGAGCGCTGACAAAGTTTTTCTAAAAATAGCCACAGTGACCTTGACCTTGGGCACAGCACCCAGAAAGTCGAACTTGCTCGAGATATTGTCATGCCCTACATTTGTGTGAATTTATTTTAAAATCCATTGAGAAATGTAGATGCTAGAGCGATGACAAAGTTTTTTTCTAAAAATAGCCCAGTGACCTTGACCTTGGGCGCAGCACCCTGGAAGTCAATCTTGTTTGAGATATTGTCATGCCCTACATTTGTGTGAAGTTGATTTAAAATCTGTTAAGAAATGTAGGCGCTACAGCAATGACCAAGTTTTTTCTAAAAATAGCCCCAGTGACCTTGACCTTGGGTGCAGCACCCTGACAGTCAAACTTGCTCGAGATATTGTCATGCCCTACATTTGTGTGAAGTTATTTTAAAATCTGCTGAGAAATGTAGGTGCTAGAGTGCTGACAAAGTTTTTCTAAAAATAGCCTCAGTGACCTTGACCTTGGGCGCAGCATCCTGAAAGTCGAACTTGCTCGAGATATTGTCATGCCCTACATTTGTGTAAAGTTATTTTAAAATCTGCTGAGAAATGTAGGTGCTAGAGCGCTGACAAAGTTTTTCTAAAAATAGCCACAGTGACCTTGACCTTGGGCGCAGCATCCTGAAAGTCGAATTTGCTCGAGATATTGTCATGCCCTACATTTGTGTGAAGTTATTTTAAAATCAGTTGAGAAATGTAGGCAATACAGCAATGACAAAGTTTTTCTAAAAATATGTGATGACGTTGTTTTCTCCATTATAACACTATGGGATTTTTTTCAAACGCTCAAGGGCAGCTAACTCCGTAGTCTGTGCTCGAATCCGGCCAAATTTCAAACTCATCCAAGCTCTTATGTATGTCATCATTACCTGCAAGTATGATAAGGATCTAAGCAAAATCAGTTGAGAAAACGTGATGACGCCATTTTCCCCATTATAACCCTATGGGCTTTTTTTCAAACGCTCAAGGGCAGCTAACTCTGTAGCCTGTGCTCGAATCCGGCCAAATTTCGAACTCATCCAAGCTCTTGTGTATGTCATCATTACCTGCAA
The DNA here is from genome assembly GCA_963989385.1 of Ctena decussata. Lineage (NCBI taxonomy): Eukaryota > Metazoa > Mollusca > Bivalvia > Lucinida > Lucinidae > Ctena > Ctena decussata. Next base: position 77,440,531 of record OZ022507.1, read on the forward strand.
GTATGATAAGGATCTAATCAAAAACAGTCGAGAAAACGTGATGACGCCATTTTCCCCATTATAACCCTATGGGGGCTATCTGTTGCCATGGAAACCAGAGTTCTGAGCTGATCGGCACCAAAACCTATTGCAGCCTTTCCCCCACCCAAATGATGCTTCAGATAAAATTTGATTGCAATCAGCCCACTGGTCTCTGAGATATTTATGTTTGAAGTGTTGACGCACGCACGCACGGACCCACGGACGGACGACGGCTCGACTCCCATCCTATCAGCTCACCTCTGAGCCTTCGGCTCAGGTGAGCTAATAAGATGAAGAATATTGCTGAATTAGTCTGTATAATGCACTGAAAACAAGCAAATTCGATGAATTTATGTCCCCCGCCTTGGAAACTAGGTCTCCACTGTATATACACTTAAGTGTTTGAGCTGGAAAAGTGGCTAAGTTAAAAATGTGAAAAAAGTAATAAAAAAAATAATCTCAGGATTATATCCAAACCACATGCATATTTTCAGACCATGATCAAAACGCCTGTGAAGTTTCAAAGGAATTGGCATAAAACTGTAGGAGGAGTTGCACACACAAGGTACCAACTATCTATTCACTTTGATAGTAAAAATGTATGAAAAATGGCTGAGTTCAATTTGCGAAAAAAGTAATAAAAAATAATCTCAGGATAATATCCAAACCACATGCATATCTTCAGACAATGATCAAAACACCTGTGAAGTTTCAAAGGAATCGGCATAGAACTGTATGAGGAGTTGCGCACACAAGGTACCCACTGTCTAGTCACTATGATAGTAAAAACGCCTAAAAAATTACTAAGTTCAACTTGTGGAAAAAGTGACAAAAAAAAAATCTCAGGATTATATCCAAACCACATGCGTATCTTCAGACCATGACCAAAACACCTGTGAAGTTTCAAAGGCATCGGCATAAAACTGTATGAGGAGTTGCGCACACAAGGTACCTACTATCTAGTCACTATGATAGTAAAAACGCCTAAAAAATTACTAAGTTCAACTTGTGGAAAAAGTGACAAAAAATAATCTCAGGAATATATCCAAACCACATGCGTATCTTCAGACCATGACCAAAACACCTGTGAAGTTTCAAAGGCATCGGCATAAAACTGTTGGAGGAGTTGCGCACACAAGGTACCCACTATCTAGTCACTTTGATAGTAAAAATGCCTAAAAAATTACTAAGTTCAACTTGTGGAAAAAGTGACAAAAAATAATCTCAGGATTATATCCAAACCACATGCGTATCTTCAGACCATGACAAAAACATCTGTAAAGTTTCGAAAGAATCGGCATAAAACTGTAGGAGGAGTTGCGCACACAAGGTACCTACTACATTAGGGGGACGGAAGGACGGAAATAAGGACGGAAGGACGGATGGACGGAAGGACGGACGGACGGAAGGACGGACGGACGGAAGGACGGAATGCCGAAAACTATGTCCCTCCGCTTTTCTTCGAAAAGGCGGGGGACAATAAATGGACTGTAAACCAGTTGTTTCAAAACTGAAAGTAGAAAGCATGGCGTTGAGTACATAGGCACCTGATTACAGAATTCTACGTTATAACTGGAACTGTCGGAGAATCCCACTATACCCCCGCTTTACTTCTTTAATCAAATGGTATTATTTTCATTACATAAAGTATACAGAGAGGGAATTCATTGTCAACATGTATACCAAATATGAATAAATCCCTTTCAATGTAATACAGAATAAAATGATTTCACATAGACATATAGAAAAATTAATAAATGCATGTAAGACATATATCTTTATCAAGCTGTATACCAAATATGAAGAATATGCAATGAATAGAAATAATTGGATTCTGATATCTTTCCCTCTTCATCTTATTTAGTTTACTGTTACCAGGGCTACAGAAATTTTGAAATCCAAATCGGTCCGGATGGCCGATGACGTCATACGAATCCAAAATAGACAAGAAAACTAATGACTACACTGTGTATTCCACAATCCAAAAAAAGTCACGAAAACTAATGACTATACTGGAGTGCCGTAATAACGCGGATGTCATCGCTGAAGTAGCCATTTAGTCCACATGTTCTTACTTATCGTGCAAAATGCGCTTTAAAGCGCAGAGACAGTCAGACTGAAAGTGAAAGTACACGATCCGACATCCTCGCCGATCTTTACTTATGGAATTGGCCGAAGTATTACGATTGACGTATTTTACTGTATTTGAGTTAATTCCCTTGAAATATGAATATACTTGCAAAAAGGTACCTTCGGACGAAGAAAAAAAAATTTCTGCGCGAGAAATGACGTCGGCTATAAAAAGAACCCTGACCAGACTGCACATAATCAAGTCCAGTTTAAATTTTCTTTTTGCTAGTCAAATTCTTTCCTAATGCTATCTTTGAAAGTATACAATATTCAGTAACCTTACGTTGCACAGCCTTTTTCTGTGCATCGGCACGTGTATGTGTGTTTTACGAGTTGTGCAAAACCTTCGCCGCTGGCCAAAATTGTGACATGTGCTAATTATCGAAGATTTCTAAAATTGAGTCAGTGTTCACACCTTGGCAAGACAATGGACACTTTGTTTATCTGTGATAACTTTTGACAGCAGTGTGTGATTATTGGATTAATAATATGATACATGGCTAAAATCCAGGTGATTATGTCATCATACATGGCAAATCGTGTTTTTTCGGACCGAAAAAAATGTGCCTTATGCCAATTGAATCGGTTTTTCAAACTCAAAATCGGTCCAGACCGACAAAAAATTGGATTTCTGTAGCCCTGCTGTTTACCATGTACATGCATGTACTTGGATTTTCACTCAAAGTGATATGTAAACACAGGTGTGAATTAGGTCTTACAAGCAAATAAATTTTCAAAAACGATCTTTAAAACTTGCACCACCTCACTAAATATTGGGTCAGGAATGTCTGAGCAAACACTATAGACCAAGGCCAGACTGTTCAGGGACTGTAGTAGTATTTCCAATTCTGCCAGCAGTTTTGTGTCAAATTGTTGACAGTCAAATCAGTAAAGGTAAAAGCAACTTAATTTAGGTCTACAATGGCATCCAGGGGCTGACAAATCCATTGCCCGGACGCCCGGGACAAGCTCCAAATATGGCCAGACAAGTGCTATTTCCAGCTCGACGCCCGGCCGGGCAAGTAAAAGAAAATCCCCAACACATAAAAATTTGGAAAGAATAGCTGTAAGCGAGTTCAAAAAGACAGCCGCACTGCTGTTTATAGCTATAATTATCACGATTTTCTCACCTTTAGTTACTGAAAGTTTGTTTATTGTCACCTGTCCGTTAATCCAGTGTAATGGTTACTGACGGTGTTTGCGACACCTGTCAATCATTTAGCGAAATTTCACAACTAGATGTGGACCGTTGACCAATGAGTTTTCTTCTCGGATGCATGATGAGCTTGAGTCAAAATACAGAGTCCAGACAGGTCGGTACTGTTTGATCTACAAAGCGATCTTTATTCTAGAAATTGGGACAACTGAACAGTTAAAAAAAATCAATATTTTTTTTTTTATTGGGTCTAACAGATGAAAGCAGAATGGCAAAACAGTGTAGACTTTGATCAGACTGCTCATATTCAGGAGCAGTCTGATCAAAGTCTACACTGTTTGCTCAGACATATGTCTCAATATTCAGAACTTTTATGGTCATCTATTTGGTATACTGGTATCCTTTGATGTAAAGTGCAAACGACCTGAGTCAACCAGTACAAAGCATGCATTTTTCCTGCCAAATGTCACCTGGACAGTGTATGCTATAAAGATAATAGGAAAGGCTTCCACAGTTACCTTACGTATTTGGATCAAAGTGTAATATTGCTTGGCAACCAGAGTAGTCCCTGATCAGACTGCTCCTAACGTAGTTGGATCAAAGTGTAGTAATGCTTGGCAGTAAGAGTAGACCCTGATCAGACTGCTCCTACAGTATTTGGATCAAAGTGTAGTAATGCTTGGCAGTAAGAGTAGACCCTGATCAGACTGCTCCTACAGTATTTGGATCAAAGTGTAGTAATGCTTGGCAGTAAGAGTAGACCCTGATCAGACTGCTCCTACAGTATTTGGATCAAAGTGTAGTAATGCTTGGCAGTAAGAGTAGACCCTGATCAGACTGCTCCTAAAGTATTTGGATCAAAGTGTAGTAATGCTTGGCAGTAAGAGTAGACCCTGATCAGACTGCTCCTAAAGTATTTGGATCAAAGTGTAGTAATGCTTGGCAGTAAGAGTAGACCCTGATCAGACTGCTCCTACCATATTTGGATCAAAGTGTAATTATACTTGGCAGTCAGAGTTGAAACTGATCAGACTGCTCCTATGCAATTTGAGCAGGGTCTACACTATCTGCCAACATCTTTGTGGTCTATACTCTATACTCATTTCCAAATTTTAGGGAATGTATGATTGATTGTACAGAACACAGGAGCTTGACCTTGAATATTTTTAAAGGGCTTGTCCCTACGATGATAATATTAATGATTATTACTATATTCTATAAGCTGGAGGCGACCCCTTTAACCAGAGGACCCATGGTCCTATATCGCTCACCTGAGCACTGAGGTTATGTTGAAAAAACTTTAAGTTGTCACAACAACAAAACAACATGCCCAACAGCAATAAAACACACCATTTATGTAGAAGATAATATCATAAACATTTATGCAAAAAAGATTCAGCTTTATCCCCCTTTATGGCTTCTGGCAGAAAAAAACCCTGAAAATCTGGCCTTTCGGTTGCAACTGCAACCAATCAAAATCAGGGATTTAGGCAAAATTCATACGGCTGGTAGAGGACTACTCCAGGAACATTTTGTAAAGCTTTTGTCAAAATATCTGCAGTAACACAGAAACAAATGCAATATTTCCAATATCCCTATTGTCAGTCTATGGAAACTCTAAGTTGCCATAACAACATATTCACATGAGCAAAGATAAAATAAAACATAGTTTATGTAGAGGCTAATGTCATTTACATGTATGCAAAGTATCAGCTTCATACCCCTTATGCCTTCTGAGGAGAAGATTTTTGAACATGTTTTTCAAAAATTTAGTCTATATATTGCCATGGCAACCAATCAAATTCAGCGATTTGGTCAAAATTCAACTGAATAGTAGAGGACTACTCAAGAAACATTTCTGTAGAAAAAAATCCAAATAACTGCAGTGAGATAGCAAAAAATTGCAAATTTCCATTTTTCCCATTACAAGTCAATAGAAATTATGTTGCCATAGCAACCAAACTGCTTGAGCAATTGCCATGACAAACAGTAATTATATAGAGGCTAGTACTTAGATCATTTCTGTAAAGTTTGGGCTTTATTGGCCACAGAGTTTCTGCGGAGATGAGTTTTTAATATTTTTCTATTTTTAACTATTCGGTTGCAATGGCAACCAGCCAAATTGTGCAATTTGCCGTAATCTAATATTGCTGGTTGGGGACTATTCAAGGGACATTTCTATGAAAGTTTTGTTAAAATATCTGAAGTGACATAGAAATAAATGCAAATTTTCCATTTTGCCATTATAAGTCTATGGCAACTTTAATTTCCCATAGCAACCAAACTGCTAAAGCAATTGCTAAGAAAAACGGAGGCTAGTACCAAGATCCTTTCTGTAAAGTTTGAGCTTTATTGGTTGCATAGTTTCTGAGGAGATGATTTTTGAATATTTTTTCTATTTTTAACCTTTCGGTTGCCATGGCAACCAGCCAAATTGTGCAATTTACATAAATTTCATGTGGTTGATGGAGGACTACTCAAGGAACATTTCTATAAATGTTCTGTCAAAATATCTGCAGTGACATAGCAATAAATGCAAATTTTCCATTTGCCATTATAAGTCAATGGCAACTTTAAGTTCCCATAGCAACCAAACTGCTAAAGCAATTGCCAAGAAAAACAGTACTTTTATAGAGGCTAGTACCAAGATTCTTTCTGTGAAGTTTGAGCTTTATTGGTTGCATAGTTTCTGAGGAGATGATTTTTGAATATTTTTTCAATTTTTAACCTTTCAGTTGCCATGGCAACCAGCCAAATTGTGCAATTTACATAAATTTCATGTGCTTGATGGAGGACTACTCAAGGAACATTTCTATAGAAGTTTTGTCAAAATATCTGCATACACATAGCAATAAATGCAAATTTTCCATTTTGCCATTATAAGTCAATGGCAACTTTAAGTTCCCATAGCAACCAAACTGCTAAAGCAATTGCCAAGAAAAACAGTACTTTTATAGAGGCTAGTACCAAGATTCTTTCTGTGAAATTTGAGCTTTTTTTGGTTGCATAGTTTCTGAGGAGATGATTTTTGAATATTTTTTCAATTTTTAACCTTTCGGTTGCCATGGCAACCAGCCAAATTGTGCAATTTACATAAATTTCATGTGCTTGATGGAGGACTACTCAAGGAACATTTCTATAGAAGTTTTGTCAAAATATCTGCAGTGAAATAGCAATAAATGCAAATTTTCGATTTTTCCCATACAAGTCAATGGCAACTCTAAGTTGCCATAGTAACCAAAGTTCCAAAGTGATTTGGATAAAAAACAGTATTATTGGTTCCCCCTGCCTATAGATGCTACATATGAAATTTGGTAACAATGGGCCTTGTAGTTTCAGAGGAGATGTCGTTTGAAAATGTTGACGGACGGACGGACGACGGACGACGTACGACGGACGACGGATGCCTGCCTATACTATAAGCTCACCTGTGAGCCTTCGGCTCAGGTGAGCTAAAAATATAACCAACGTCGAGCTCCTGTGGTACAGAAGGGTAACTTTTTGTTTTTGTGTGTGTGTGAAAAATCTGGGCAAGCAATTTTTTTGCCGGACAAGTGAATTTTGTTTTTACTTGTCCTGTGGGCAAGTGGAATTTTTTTTGATTTGTCAGCCCCTGGGCATCTGCTGTAGAGATTGTTTCTGTCAATATTAAAGCTGCCATGATAAGGTATTATATCAATAAGCAGTCAGCTGTAGCAGAATAAGTTTAAATTGTGCTAAAATGGGCAGTCAACCTTAGCAAAAAGTGGACTTGTCGGTTACGCATCAGACCTGTTCTTAAAATTTGTATAAGACCTATAGCTTGAACGATTGTGGAGAAATCTTTGACGAAAAATTTCATTATTCAAAGTACGGAAATGAAGAAAATTGGATAAATACAGGGAAGAATAAGCAGGAGAAGGCTGGTTTGAATTCCCATGATACAACACACCATCATCAACCTCTATGCCAAATATGACCATTCTAACTTGTATGCTTGTGGAGAAATCTTTAACAAAACTAGACAATCACTAAAGGTGATGAATGCCCCCGCCATATGCCTCACTAGATGAGTAATGTGTTAAAACATTTTTGTGTGAAGTTACATCAAAATCTGTCAAAAAATAAAGGTGCTAGAGGGATGACTGAGTTTTTCTTAAAAATAGCAACTGTGACCTTGACCTTGGAACTACAACCCTGAAAGGTTAACTTGTCCAAGATATTGTCATACTTAATATTTGTGTGAAGTTCTATCAAAATCAGTTAATAAATAAAGGCGCTAGAACCATGACAAAGATTTACATGTACCTATAATAGCATCTGTGACCTTGACCTTGGACCTACAATGCTGAAACATAAATTTGTCCCAGATATTGTCAAGCTAAATATTTGTGTCAAGTTATGCCAAAATCATTCCAGAGGGATGACAGCGTATTTTCTAAAAACAGCAAATGTGACCTTGACCTTTACCCTGAAATTCTGGATCACGAACTTGTCCAAGATATTGTCACACTAAACATTTGAGTGAAGATACATCAAAAAAATTGTCCATGAATAGAGAAGTAGAGGATGATAAAGTTTTTTCTAAAAATAGCAACTGTGACCTTGACCTTGGACCTGCGGTGCTGAAACGGTAATTTATTCAAGATATTGTTATACTTAACAGTTATGTGAAGTTACATCAAAATCGATCTATATATGAAAGCGCTGGAGCAATGCCCTAGTTTGTCTGAAAATAGCAACTGTGACCTTGACCTTCATCCTACCAACCTGAAACGCAAAGTTGTTCGAGGATACTGTCATACCCAATAAAGCTGTGATGTAATACCAAAATCGGTTAATAAATGAGGCCGCTAGAGCGACGATAAAAGGTGAGATTGTATTTAAGCTATGGAAATATGGTCAAAATATGTATGTTATTCAAGGGGACATAATTCTGCAATAAAGACCTGACTGAAAGTTCCTGTTTCCTTTATGCACATGTTCAATGCATGTCTGAACTGTGTTGCAAGTTTCAAATCCCTAAATCAAATACTATTGGAGAAGTTGCAGAGACAAGAACAGTACTACAAAGTGTGAAATATGGTCAAAATATGCATGTCATTCAAGGGGATGTAATTCTGCCATAATGACCTGGATCAAAGTTCTGTTTCCTTTATGCACATGTTCAATGCATGTCTGAACTGTGTTACAAGTTTCAAATCCCTACATCAAATACAATTGGAGGATTGCAGAGACAAGAACAGTACTACAAATGTGAAATATGGTCAAAATATTTATGTTATTCAAGGGGACATAATTCTGCAATAAAGACCTTAATCAAAGTTCTGTTTCCTTTATACATATGTTCAATGCATGTCTGAACTGTGTTGCAAGTTTCAACTCCCTACATTAAATACTGTAGGAGGAGTTGCGGAGACAAGAACAGTACTCAAATGTGAAATATGGTTATAATATGTATATCATTCAAGGGGACATAATTCTGCAATCAAGACCTTAATCAAAGTTCTGTTTCCTTTATGCACATGTTCAATGCATGTCTGAACTGTGTTGCAAGTTTCAACTCCCTATATCAAATACTGTAGGAGGAGTTGCGGAGACAAGAACAGTACTCAAATGTGAAATATGGTCATAATATGTATATTATTCAAGGAGACATAATTCTGCAATAAAGATCTTAAGCAAAGTTATGTTTCCTTTATGCACATGTTCAATGCATGTCTGAACTGTGTTGCAAGTTTCAACTCCCTGCATCGAATACTGTAGGAGGAGTTGCGGAGACAAGAACAGTACTACAAAGTGTGACGGACGTACATATGCACGGACGGACAAGGGCAAAACTAAATGCCCCTCCCCACTTCGTGGCGGGGGCATAAAAATTCATTATTCAAAGTATGGAAAGTAAGAAAATTGGACAAATACAGGTAAGAATAAGCAGGAGAAGGCTGGTTTGAAATCCCATGATACAACACACCATCATCAACCTCTATGCCAACTATCACCATCATTCTACCTTGAATGGTTGTGAAGAGATCTTTGACAAAAAATTAAATTATTCAAAGTATGGAAATAAAGAAAATTGGACAAATAAAGGGAAGAAGAAGCTTGAGATGGCTGGTTTGCAATCCCACGATACACCACACTGTCATCAACCTGTGTGCCAAATATGACCATTCTAGCTTGTATGGTTGTGGAGAAATCTTTGACGAAAAATTTTATTACAAGAGAGCCATGATGGCTCTGGATCGCTCACCTGAGTATCCTGTGAACTTAACCTCAGAGATATCCATATGACCGACAGACAGAGTTTCAGAAAGATCAAATGGAAAATGAACCCTTTATTGTGTACCTAAGGGTTTTTTTTATAAGATTTAACCTAATGACCTAGATTTTGACCCCACATGACCCAGTTTCAAACCTGGTCTAGATTTCTTGGATATGAACATTCTGACAAAGTTATCAAAACTGTGCCCTCTAGAGTGTACACAGGGTTTTTCTAAGGTTTAACCTAGTGACCTACTTTTTGACCCAACATGACCAAGTTGCACCCTTGGTCCAGATTTGTTGGAGACAAACATTCTGACAAAGTCACATGAAGATAAGAACAAAACTGTGTCCTCTAAAGCATTCACACTGTTTTTCTAAGAACTGACCTAGTGACCTAGCTTTTGACCTGGCATGGCCCAGTTTCAAATCTGGTATAGATTTCATGAAAATAAACATTCTGACAATGTTTCACGTAAATTGGATCATAACTGTGCCCTCTACAGTGTACACAAGGTTTTTCTGAGATTTGAGCTAGTGACCTAGTTTTTGACCCCATAATACTCATATTCAAATTTGGGCTAGATTTTATATAAATAAACATTCTGACAAAGTTTCATATAGATTGGATCATAACTGTGCCCTCTAGAGTGTGCACAAGGTTTTTCTAAGATTTGACCCAGTGACCTAGTTTTTGACCCCACATGACCCAGTTTCAAAGATGGTCTAGATTTCATTTAGATAAACATTCGGCAAAGTTTCATGATGATTGGATCATAACTGTGCCCTCTGTGTCATTCTAAGATTTATTTCTATTTTTAGCTCTTGCGACCATTATTTTCCGTAAATCCTTCGGCTATTCGCACATATACAGCAATTCCGACTAACGCGACTTGTGACGCTCTTTTTAAAAGCTTAAACTTGAAAATAACCTCCCCTTATCACGTGACTACTTGTATAAAACGGAAGCCGCAAACAGCTGATTCATATTTCTGACAGCGTGGCTGTAAGGTAAGATCGCGACGCTCGTTTTCGAAGTAATTTTGCAATTTCGAAATTTTCTTTTATCTTTTATTGAAACTTTATTGCGTTTGCCAGCTACGGATATAGTCCTAGCATTTTATATTGATTAATTATGGCAAACGAGAGAGACGAAGTCCTTCTCGAAGATTCGAATGATTCGGAGTTCTCGGGTTCGGCCTTGAAGAAGTGGAGCCGCGTAGCGGTCCCATTATTTCTGTTAACAATTCTTTGTCAAAAAAAGAAAGATAAAAAAGGTAAAAAGCCTTCTAAAAGCAGCACGTCGACGATGGCTAAAAGTACCAAAAATAGTAATGAACCCAAGCCGTCGACGTCGTCGGCACCACATGTAAAAGAACGTAGTTCTTTTGAAAAAATGATAGATTCATTTACTGGTGATGAAATTATGCAGTTAAGAAATATTTTGGGCTTTGAAGACAATTATGCAAATGAAGAAGACTTTCAGTCTCTTTATGGAGATAGTTTAGAAAATATGCCAAATTTGCACATTAAAGTTTCTGAGGTCTCTGACCTGGAGCTGGCAACAGCCCGTAAAGTGGCAGGTACAAGTAAACAGTCAAAAAGGGAGCCGTTACAACCTGCAAAGCTAACCCAAAATTTAATTGATGCTATGTTTGAGCTGGCCCAGTCAAAATGAGGAAAATGAAATCTGGGATTTGCCCAAATTAAAAGGAGCAGTTATAAAGGGCTGGCTATTGCTCAGTCTTTGGCAATTTATTAAATGCTAACTAGTATATCTCAGTGTGCTACTGATGAACGTATTGCCAAATATAAAGTCACTGAAAATTGTGACAAGTTATGTAGCCTTATGGTATATAATGAAATTTGGTAAATTATGAACAAAAGGGCTCAGATTTATGACAAATGCTTCTCATATATATACAAAACTTAGTGGCAACTGGTGTTATGCCTATTATTAAACTGTTTGAGTTTGTCAAGCAATAGATTGCTGGTATTTTAGAAGCAAAAACACTTTTCTCAGATGTTATTTATTTGATGGATCAGGTGTTTCATAATTTATCACTAAGAAGGAGATATATGAATAAACCTCATCTCAAAAAGAAATATCAGACTTTGTGCCGGTTTCGGCTAGTTTATTTGGGGATGATATACCCACTGTGATATAGGCATTTCTATTGCCAAAGAAAATAAGAGAATTTCCAAAGTTTTGATTATAGACCCTATAGGGGTAGAGGTACATGTACATTCAGAGGGGGCGTTGATAGAGAAATGACAAGGTATAATAGATTCCAGCCGTACCCTCAGTATTTCCAGTATGGTATGTGTAGACCTAATTATATGTTTCAGAGAGGTTTTCCATGCCAGATATTTGTGTCAGGCAGGGGCAGAAAGCTGACGGTGTCAGCTATTGTTACATTACCCCAAACTGAACAGTATGAATTTAGATCAAGTGAGTCCTTTTGGCAAATTACAATGTTGTCGTGACGCCTCGAAAAAATTACTAATGATCCTTGGATATTATAAATTATCTCTGGTTATTGTATTGATTTTGAGAGTGAACCTGTTCCTTTTAAGATTCCAAAGAAAATTTGATTTTCAGAGGAACAGGATAGATGTTTAGGTTTTGAGATACAAGAAGTATTAAATAAGGGTGCATTTGCCCATTCTGAACATTTGGAAAAAATTTAATATATGTCTAACAATTTCATTGTTTCTAAACCTAATGCCAGATATAGACCAGTTATAAACTTGAAATATCTCAATTTAGTTGTTCATTATGAACATTTTAAGCAGGAGACTTTTTAGTCTGTTTTGAAACTTATTCAAGAGAATGTTTATTTTACAAGTATTGATGTGCAGGATGCATATCTTTTCTGTGTCTATAAATTCAATTTTTTGTCACTGTTTGAAGTTCATTTGAGATGGACAGTTGTTCTATTTTCTTTGTGTCCATTTTGGCATTGTTTTCTAAGATTTAAAGTCTTATTTTTACTTCGTTTAGGCAACAGAATCTCATATGCTCATATTATATTGACGATTCTCTCAATATGGACAAAAATAGAGATGTTTGTCCCTGACATACAATGTCTATAGTTAAGACGTTAGACTCTCTAGGTTTTACTACAAATAGTTAAAACTCGGTGCAGTAAATTGTTTTCTTTGGCTTGGTAATAGATTTTGTTAAATTCCTCTAAGAGATGAAAAAGTGACAAAAATCTTTAATTTAGCAAAAGTTTTGCTGAAAAAAGAAGTGATTGTGGTAAGGTAGCAGGCATCTTTCTTTGGTTTGATTATTAATATCTTTATTGCCAATCCTGAAGCACTATTGCATTAAAGGTGTTTACAAAAAGACAAATTGGTTGGCATGGGTAGTTCAAATTGTTCTGACAATTTTGATAATGAGATGTTTATGTCATCAGACAGTAAGAAAGAGTTTCAGTGGTGGTTAAGTAATGTCCATCACAAGAACGGGATAAGATTAAGACAGAGAACTGTGAATCTGGTTTGTACAACAGATGCCTCTTTTTTAGGCTCTTTAATATGATATTAACTGTGGTAATGGTGCAATCGGTGGAGCTTCAGTTTTTTATTAAGTATCCTGAACTATTAGTCATTTTGGCAGTCTTTATATTCTTCTGTGGGTAGTGTATATTTACATTTTCAGAGTGTCAAAATGTCCCAGTTCTATATATTAATAATATGGGCGGTACGAACTCTCTTGAAATGAATAAACTGGCTGGAACTATTTGGCAGTGTTGTATTGATTGAGATATTTTTGTTTCAACATCACATTTAAGTGGTTCTGAGAATCTTTCACCTGTTTTTCGGAGTAGAAATATTTTAAATTCAACAGAATGGAAGCTTAAAAAAGAGTTTTTTGATTGAGTGTGTAAACAACTTTTTGTTCCGAATGTTAATCAATTTTTGTCCTGGTTAGACAGGCATTTAGATAAGTTTGTTACTTAGTTCCTTGAGGCAGGTTCATATTAAACTGATGCATTTTTCATTTTTCTTGGCAGAATTATAAGCCATGTATTTTTGCACTGTTCAATTTAATAGGTCTGGTTGTGAACAAGATGGTCTCAGATAAAGTAGATTAAGCTTTGCTTATTGTCTTTGGATGTCACTGTCATGGTTTCCATTGTTACGATCTTACATTGTCACCTTGGTGCAGAAGGTCAGTAGCTCCAATTAAAACATTTATTGACTCTTTGCACCAAGGTGACGTCATGATTTCTTTTCCTGTTAGACTGCCCCACCACAGAGTTTTGTTAACCCTTCCTCACAGCAGTCAACTTCATCCACTATCAAAAAGGCTAACGATGGTCGCTGTGATGTTATCAGACAGAGATCGGAGAGTCAAGGAATTTCAAGATCAGCAGCTACCCTCGTCAACTTCAGGAGAGATGGAACCAGAAAACAGTATAGTGTGGTTTGGAAAAAGTGGTATTTTTGCAATATTTTTAGACAAACTAATCCCTTTTATACGTCTGAAGCAAATGGTAGCTTCCTATCTCAATTTTCTTGTGAGTGATGCAAAATTATACTTTGTAGTTAATTCCCATTAACCATGCGGTTGCAGACATCAAACCTTTTTTGACAATGCATGGTGTTGTTTTCCATCCTTCATTTATGGGTTTTTGAAGGGTTTATTCAATTCTTTGTTTCCAAATCCTAACTGAATATATCTTTGGGTCGTTTCTTTGAGGTATTTGAGTCCTCTGGTATCTGTGGAGGAGCTATCAATGAAATTGTGAATTCTGAAGTTAACAGCTATGATAGCTTTTTCTTCAGCTCCAAGAGCTCAAGTTTTAGTTTCATTTTATTAGTCTATATGACTGTTTTGAAAACAAAGTTGTGTCTTATTTCAAATATCTGTTAAAAACTTTGAAACAAGGGAAAAGTTATATTCTTGAGTTGTATCATTATGAAAATGATTTTTTGTGTGTAATGCATACTTTGCTTCTTATATTGTGTATACTAAAAGTCATAGGAAGTCTCTGCAATAGTAAATTTCTTCCAGTTATCCAGTTCGTTCTACCCAGTTAGCACCTGTTAACTGGTTAAAACCTGTGTTACATGATGCTGCTGTTGACTCTAATCAGTTTAAAACCCATTCTTATCGTTCAGCTGCTGTTTCAGCAGCCTATTCTAGAGGCTGTTCTTTAGAGTTGATTCTGAAGTCTGCAGATTGGTCCTCAGCTAGGTATTTCAGAAAAAGTTTTTTGAGGCGTTCTGGGCCAAGAAATATGGACTTTGATAAGGCAGTCATGGCTGCAGGTTGTTTACATACATTTCTTTGGTTTACTGCTTGTGTTTAGGACACATGTTTTGACTGAATATATTTTCAGGAGTAATTTTAGTAGCGTTATGGTATAGTAAGAGTGTATACACTATTAATATATTATGGTTTATGATATTACTTAAAAGAATAGTTTTTGTAACATTATCCTTATTGCTTTTATTTTATGTTTTGTTGTCTAGATTTAAAGTTGCTGTATATGTGCGAATAGCCGAAGGATTTACGGAAAATAATGACCCCTCATCCAAGCGTCCGTGAAGGATGAGGGGCATTATTTGAGTAAAGCCGGAGGCTTGAGCACATATACAACCCTCCCCGGTTTGGAAATTTTGATTTCCGATTGTCAGGTATTGTCCCGACCCATTATGGTTTTGATTTGCTAGACAACAAAACACGTTATTTAAATTTATGAATCAGCTGTTTGCGGCTTCCGTTTTATACAAGTAGTCACGTGATAAGGGGAGGTTATTTTCAAGTTTAAGCTTTTAAAAAGAGCGTCACAAGTCGCGTTAGTCGGAACTGCTGTATATGTGCTCAAGCCTCCGGCTTTACTCAAATAATGCCCCTCATCCTTCACGGACGCTTGGATGAGGGGTCATTTTGTTCAGCAGAGTGGAACCGTTTCAGCAATTTTTGTTTGGGGCCATGAGTAAAAGTATTTCTGTGAATTTTTTTGAAGTCGAGCCATTGGCTTCAGAGACGATGATGTTTAAAGCTTTTTTCTATTTTTAGCTCTGGTGGCCATATTGTTCAGCGGAGCAGAACCGTTTGAGCAATTTGGTAGAGGGTCTCCTAAGAAACATTTCTGTGAAATTATTTCAAAATCGGCCCAGCAGTTTTGGAGAAGTCATTTAAAGGTTTTCTATTTTTAGTTCTGGCGACCAAATTGTTCAGCGGAGCGGAACTGTTTGAGCAATTCTGGTAGAGGGTCTCCTAAGGAACATTTCTGTGAAATTATTTCAAAATCTGCCCAGCAGTTTTGGAGGAAAAGTCGTTTAAAGGTTTTTCTATTTTTAGCTCTGGCGGCCATATTGTTCAGCATAGCAAAACTATTTGAGCAATTTTGGTAGAGAGTCCCCCAAGGAACATTTCTGTGAAATTTTTTCAAATCTGTCCAGTAGTTTTGGAGAAGAAGTCGTTTAAAGCAAAAGTTGACGACGGACAAAGACCGATCACAATAGCTAACAAGAGCTGTCGCCTGACAGCATAGCTCGCCTAAATAGGTGCTTGTCCATCACACAGTCGCTTTGGAGGTGTGGACTTCTATGCATAAAACTTCAGGCAAGCATGTCCATAATGACAACACATTTATAAACAAAAGCTATCTAAGAAATAAGTCTTAAAATAAAATTAAAATAAAAAAATCCACATGAAATTTCAAAGTCCATGAGCTTGAGGTCAAAGAACTAAGCGGTAGGGGTGGGGGTGGGGGTGGGGTTGGGGGGGTTGGGGGGGGGGAGGGGCTAGGATTTAACAAAACCTTGAGCCATTATCTAACATCAGTCCAATTATTAGTATCAGCTGAGTCCATTGTGGCACTGTGAAATTATGTCTTCATAAATATAAAACTTTAACCAAAATCCTTTAGACAAAATTATAAGTCGATGACCTTGACTTCAAGGTCATCCAGTGGGGTAAGTATATAGTGTTTTGTAAAAACTCAAAAAAATGTCTAACATCAGTTCAAGTGTAAACTCTAAATCTCTGCCAAGTATTATGAATCAGTATGCAATTAGAAAACTTTAATAAAGAACAAATTTCCAAAGTCTGTGACCTTGACATCAAGGTCAATGTGTGGGGTTGGGGTAGTACTAGGCAAAACTTTGAACTAATATCTAACTAAAGTGCAAATATAAAAAGAATTCATCACTGGGTTCAGGAGATATGTGTCTTTAAAAGATCCAATCAATAAAAAGACAATTTTCTAAGTCCATGACCTTGACATCAAGGTCACTGAGGGGGTGGGGGTAGTACCTTGCAAAACTTTGGACCAATATCTAACTACAGTGCAAGTATCAAAGGAATCCATCCATGGGTTAAGGAGATATTGGGCTTTAAAAAACTTTAACCAAAACATCCAGTCCAAAAATACTCCCAATTTTCTAAGTCCATGACCTTGACATCAAGGTCATGGAGAGGGGTGGGGGTGGTACTTTGTTAAACTTTGGACCAATATCTACCTACAGTGCAAGTATCAAAAGAATCCATCCATGGGTTAAGGAGATATAGGTCTTTAAAAAACTTTAACCAAAACATCCAATCCGGACGCCGACGCTGACGCTGACGCGGACGCGACCGCAGACGCGGACGCTGACGCCGGGGTGACAACAATAGCTCTTCCTGAACTTTCGTTCAGGCGAGCTAAAAAGGGGACGGACGGAGGGAGGGAAGGACGGAGGGAGGGATGGTCAGAAGGACGGACAGACGGAGGGACGGACAAACAGATGTAAATCAGTAAACCCCCACTTTTTCAAAGCGGGGGTATAATTTTTCAAAGCGGGGGTATAAATAGTTAGTAAAACCTCAGTGTCAATGACTTGGACGGACACCCGGCGCCAGGTGTGTGCAACTATGGTTACGTACCGTTGAGCCACTTGGGTAACGTCGATACGAGAATTGAACAGAACAGAACGGTGTCAATGACATAAAACGACAATCGGTCTGATAGTCCTTTAAGGAACCGGGAACCAGACACACTTCCATTGATTCGAAAATGCAGAGTGAGATGCCTTTAGTTTATACTATTTATATTCATAACGTTGGATTCTGTAATCAGGCGTCTATGGTTGAGTAATGACAATCAGTCCTCAAGTCTAAGATGTTTTGAGCCTGACAGTGCTCCAGATAATTTTTTTTTCAATCAGTACCGTACTGGTCAAAATTTTCTTGGATCAGTATCCACAATTCTGCTTCAGTATTTGCACTGAACCGACAGATGTAACATGAAAACATATTTAATATTAACACTACCTGTCTCAGCAGACACTTCAAGATGTTCCAAACATGTTCTATGCCTCATGTATTTGCGTTAAAAAATTTAATTTTACAGTGCTAATATAATTACGAACTGGGTTCATGCGAATCACATTTGGATTTGAACTGCAATTTTCTACCTACCAGAATGTTTTTCCCTTTTCTACATGCAGTCAAAACCGCACCTGAGATAATAGCTTTTATTATCTCATAGACGCATCTATGATTTTCGGTTGATTTGTCAGTAGGCCTAAAAAAACGCAGAATAAAGGCCTGCTTGTCCTGTTGAGAGATCGAAGCCATGCTAACGATGCTTTCCTACTTTCAGTTTGAATAGACTGGTTTACAGTCCATCTATTTTCCACACATTAGAAAGACTAATTCGGAAGGAAATATTTAGAATCAGTCAGCTTCTCGGTTAGTGCGACGCATAAGGAAGTTCAGCCTAATTGTTAATATTATAATGCAAGCGTCTATGGGAACTCGTCCAGGTGGTACGGATTACCGGAAAAAATGATCCGTATCGACTTGAAAGCATCCGTACCGGGTACCGATAATTTTTTCAATACATCCGTATCGGCCAAAAATGATCCGTAATATACGTAGATACGGACGCTATCTGGAGCACTGGCCTGAAGTGAAATTCGTGGAAAGTTGTTGATGCAATTATGAACAGCTCGAAGTGTCTGCTGAGAAAGGTTCCAAGCAAATGCATTCTTGATCATGTAACACTATTGTTTGGAGTTTCGAACGTGAAATGGGTCCCCGAATGAATTCAGGGGTTTTATTAACCATCTGTCTGTTGGTCCTGGAATAGTGATTTTTGGCTAAGACCAGCTGATTTCTGTATCAGCTGGTCCTCCAGACCAACTAATTTTTATGTTTACCACTAAAAGGTTATAATGAAAACCAGCAGAAACACCGAGATGACCAGTTAAATCAAGTTCATGCTGGTCCTGTGGAGCAGTTGGGTTTTGGACCGTAGCATAAACCCTGGAATTTGCCCATTTGCCAATCGAAGGAGGCTAAGGTAGTGATTATCATTTCTAGTAACACTATTGTTGGGGCATACTCAAGAGCACTGTCATAGCCACCACACACCATGTCTAAAATGGCTACAGAAACCAACTGATAGTCTGTTGATGGTTCTTGATTTCTATCCACATATTTTGAGATCATATTTAAAGTTTTTGGTTCTTGTTATTATTTAGCAGAGAACTTTTTTTTATGTGTGTCATTCAGGTGCATAGCAGTATGACAGCTTAGTGAAATGTTCTTCTGAAAAAATAAATCACAGTTTGTATATCAGTTTCAGTTTGAGATTTACATGCTGTGAAGCAGTCACTGAGTCAGAAGAAGCTTTCACATAGACGGGTCAAGCTTGATAGATCGGAATTAAATATAATTTTGTGTTTTTATGTATATAAAAGAGTGTATTTTCAAACAGTGAAAGCAAAAATAGTATTTTACACGAAAAGTCACAGTCTAAAATACTGTTAAGGTGGTGATTTATGGTAAATGTAAAAATCTGCATAAAACCATAAAAAAGTAACGTATCTCCCTGAAAGTTAGCAGACTTCTTATTTTCGTTGTTCTTTACAGTTTAGAATACAAAATAGACATACATGCTGCTTAAAAAGGTGTTTTTATAAGGAAAGATCAAAGGGTAATTTTCTGCGAATAAATCTGAAAAAATAATATCGTTATTGAAAATTTACATAGTGCTGAAGGTGCATAATTGCATAATGAAGAGCGTCCTAGCAATTATTTATTCCAACTCTTTCTCAAATTGTAATGTAGACCAAATGAAAACAGTAGCTTTTTCTCAATGTTCAACCATGTACAAAGTAAATGTACACTGGACGCATTTATTAAATATAGGGTAGGCAAGCATACCTATGTTAACACCTACAATATAAATAATACATTACTGACATGGTCAGTGGTGTGTAGATGAAATTGTTCAACCTTGTTAAAATAGTATCACCTGTCTCACCTGTGTTTTGACAAAAAAAAATTGGACACAGACTGCATCTTTTTTCATCTGCTCAGCCTGATAATGTGTGAAAGAGTTTGAAAAAATAATTGCTAGGACGCTCTCCATTATGCAACAAGGTATCCTAAGCACCAAGTAAATTTTCAATAATGATATTATTTTTTCAGATTTATTCGCAGAAAATTACCCTTTGATCTTCTTTTATAAAAACACTTTTTAACATTAACAAATGCTGCATTTTGGGATTCTAAATTATGAGAAACAACATAAAGAAGGCATCTGCTAAGTTTTAGAAAGATCAGTGTTATTTTGAGTATTTTATGCATATTTTTGTCTTTGTCCCAAATCAGTGATTATCACCACCTTAAAATGGAACATGTTACATAAATCCATTCAGTGCAAATACTGAAGCAAAATTGTGGATACTGATCCGAGAAAATTTTGACCAGTACGGTACTGATTGAAAAAAAAAATTATCTGGAGCACTGCCACAATATGTAGACAAGGTTTGAAAAAGATCCACTGAAAACTGTGGCACAAACTCCTTACCATACAATGCAAAAATTTCCCTACGATGACTAAGTTCAAAAGGCCGTAATTCATTAAAAAATAATTCTAGGTTCAACAAAAACCCACATGCACATCTTCAACACATTCACAGTAGGTATGCAAGGTTCCAGAAAGATCCATTGAAAAGTGTGGGAGAAGTTCATTACACAAACTCTGTACCTTTCAATGCAAAAATTCCCTAAAATGTCTAAGTTCAAAAGGCCGATATCTATAATACTAAATAATCGAAGTAACGCATAAACTGCAAAATTGGTGGCATTTTCAAGCGTAATTTCTATACTGGTTCTTTCGCATATTGCTATTATTGATAATTTCGGTAAGCGTGTGTTTTAGTTTCACGTAGATTTAAAGAATTTGGGAATTAAATTCGTCTTTCATTTTAAATTCTCCCAAGTATTTTTCTAGAAACTTCGACTATTGGTTGAATTATTTTTGTCAACAATGGGTGCATTTGAGTGAAATTATCATGTACTCGAATACACGTTTTAAGTTAATCCGGACGTTTCGGTTCTGCGTTGTTATATCGGCGCGCTGCTTAGCAAGTCCAAATTTAGCAGGTTCTAATGCAAAAATCCGACCCATGAACGTACGTCATTCCCCATAAATAACGATTTATTTTTGTATTTTTGCTCATATGTCTAAACGGATGAAGAACTAAATGGTCATAGTCCCGACGGCCCTGGCTCGAAACGACCCATTTTCTTCCAGAACGACAGTCAATACGAGTAGCCAATCGAACTCGCCCATTGAAGAATAAAGCTCAACGCACATGGTCTTTCGAAAAGTTGGACGGACACACGGCGCCAAGTGTGTGCGGCTATGGTTATGTACCGCTGAGCCACTTGGGGAACATCGTTAGGAGAATTCAAACTGAACTGAACTTTCGAAAAGACAAAAATTAAAAATGTCTAAGGTTAACACACATGCGCCAGGTAAGAAAGGGCATCTTTTCCAGTGAAGCAGACAAATCAATTTCAATGATTCAACGAAGCTAAATAAGCCTTTAGTCTTCAGAGGGCTTGAATATTTTCCCCAAAAACGTTCCAGGACCCAATTTTTCCAAAAAAAAAATACCCAGGACAGGTCACATACCCAAGATGGCAAACATTTAGATCTATTATGGTAAAAAATTTCAAAAATCTTGGCCGCGTAGTGCAATCGGTAGGGCACCTGACTCATAAGTCAGAGGTCCTGGGTTCGAAACCCCGTCTGGCCACATACTTTCGTTTCTCCTTCCGCTGATTCAAGAAGGGCAGTTGTCAGTTACTGGCGAAAGTATGTGCACTTAGTACTGGTTAACTGTTTAGGAGATCTAAGCCTGCCCAGGAATAGTGTGGTTAGGTTAACTGACCGTCCCGACATGACCTTAGCTGTTTACCGTGGACGTTAAGGATCAAATCAACCAATTCTCCCCCAGAACTACAAATCCTATGATCTTGAAACTTAGCATGTCGCACCAAGGACTCAAAAGCTCAACAAAATTTATATAAATGATGACCCTGGGATGACCTTGATCTGTTTTACGGCATGGTCAACTTTTGAGTCACTTAGGTTTTTCTATACGAAAAAGTGAAAAAAGTTGATTTTTTTTAGAAACAATGCAGTCTGCTACCTGAAAGTTTGTAGATGCAGACAACTAATTAGGTAAATGAAGCTTTAGTGAGTATTCATGGTAAAGGTAATATCTTCACCTGGGCCTAAGGCCATAATTTACATTGAAAAATTAAAACTCGCTTTTTTTATATAAACTTGACCATCATGAAATATTTCCGCGCTTGCGTGGGCTCTTTTCTAGTTCTAACAAAATTAATTCTAGCTCCATCAAAAATCCACATGCACATCTTCAATATGTCCACAACATGTATGCAAAGTTTGAAAAACATCTATTGAAAACTGTGGGAGAAGTTGATTACACAAACTCTATACCCTACAATGCAAAAAATTGCCTAAAATGACTAAGTTCAATAGGCTGTAATTCTGTCAAAATTAATTCTAGCTCCATCAAAAAACCACATGCATATCTCACAAACTCTATAGACTACAATGCAAAAAATTGCCTAGAACGACTAAGTTCCAAAGGCCTTAATTCTATCAAAATTAATTCTAGCTCCATCAAAAATCCATATGCACATCTTCAATATGTCCACAGCATGTATACAAAGTTTGAAAAAGATCCACTAGAAACTGTGGGAGAAGTTGATTGCACAAACTCTATACCATAATTTAAAGTGTGATGAACAGACGGACAGACAGGGGCAAATCTTAATGCCCCCTGACTATCGCCCAAGGGGAAAAACAAGACCTGTCACAGGGACAGGATAGCTCGCCTGACAGCACCCTGCCCATCACATAAAAAACTTTCATGTAAAACTTTAACATTTTGCTAACGCCGCCGCCGCCGCCAATGCCAGGGCTAGTGCAATAGCTCTTCCTGAACTTCGTTCAGGCGAGCTAAAAAGAGTCATAGTTCAAAAAGTACTTGGTCACTATGGCTAAACAAATTTGTTTAGCCACCATGACAAGGTCCCTTGGGAACTAGGACTCTTTTTTGTTTGATAAAAGCCCTTGTATATACATAGTTAACTTGGGTCAAGTATGGACCCAAATGTATCCCCAAATTATCCATGTTGCCCTTTCACATCTGGAGCTCTGGATCATATTATTACCTGCAATTTATGAAGGACTTCCAAATACTGGTCGATATCCAGTTCTTTCCGCTCAATCTTTGGCCCCATCAAGGTCAACACTTCTTCAATAGTATCACAGCCCCTCAACAGGGGCCAAAAGCTCTCATCCTCTGCTACAACAGCATCAGTTTCTATCACGAGTGTTTCTTTACCATGTACAATAACCAAAGGTTTTTCCTTATCATATATGATTTTCACAGGATCCTCTGTATGGAAGCTTTTATCAGCTTCTTCATTACCGGATATTGCAGTTTTGATTTTAGAAATCCAGCTCGAACCTTTGTCTGTGTCTGTTTTTTGTAACACTGCACTAGGAGCCACAAATGACTTGGCAGAAGTTGTTGAAAAAAAATGGTTCTGTACAATATTATTAACATGTTCACTTTTCATGAGTCTCAACAGTCCTCTTTCTAGCCCTGCAATTGTTCCTTGTGTTCTTTGGTGCAAGTTGCTTCTTCTCAACTGACTGTGTTTGACAGCACTGATTTCCCGTTTAACATGACATTTTGTAATTTCCCAAGGAAGTCTAGCTCCCAAATGTCCAGATGATGTTTTGTTCACATGCTGACAGCTCAAGTAAGCGCCATTTGGTTCACAAAGGGCGTCATTTTTCTTCTGATAATCCTGGCAGAAGAAACAACTTCCTGTCACATGGTGTGTATCTCGTATTACAATGGCTGTTTTGTCAAGGCAAGTTTTGGCTCTACATAATGAACCTCTTGCAGAAGCTGACTGGTT
This sequence comes from Ctena decussata, assembly GCA_963989385.1. NCBI lineage: Eukaryota > Metazoa > Mollusca > Bivalvia > Lucinida > Lucinidae > Ctena > Ctena decussata. The sequence goes on from OZ022507.1 coordinate 77,464,350, forward strand.
TAAGTATCTCAGTTTTGAAAACATAGTGAATTCTTCAACAATTCATGTCCATCTAAGGTAGATGCCTATTCAAGCTTGTATCCTGAAAAAAAAATATATATATAACCAGCGGTCCTGTACGTAGCTCACTTGATTGATACCTTACTGTCAACAGACACAATTTGTCACTTTGCTCATTTGCTATAAATCTTAAACCAGTGTTTTCAGAGGGGTGCATAATTCTAATTTAAAATCTCAGTGACCTCAAGCAAAGGTTAAAGAGTGACCTTAACCTTTGGTGACCTTATGTCTTCATGTATTTTCCAATTACATGTATTGTATCTGGCTTTAAAAAATTTCTGTCAAATTCACTGTTTAAGCATTTTCCCATATGCATAAGGAATCAAAGTTGACCCCACCATAAATTAGGTCAAGGTCAATGCAGGGTCATCTTTGAACAAACTTTGTAGGGCCTGAGCCCCTAATGGTGTATACAAAGTTTCAAGGTCATCAGCCTTTCCGTTATGAAGAGAAGAAGACTTTTATAGGATTATTACCATATATTGGCATGGCTGCTATCTTGGTTATGTGACCAAGACCATCTGAACAAATGGGTTCAATTAGCCCAATGGTTTGAAAATGCTGACAGGTGACAGAATCTCAGTGACCTTGAACCAAGGTCTATTCGCAACAATATCTTCATCAGCACATTTAGCTAACGATATACACCAAACTAGAATGAAATAACGTAGTTTCTGAGAAATCCATTGTTTAAACATTTTCCCATGCAGGAATAACATAACGGAAGTTGACCTTGCCATAAATTAGGTCATGGTCAATGCAGGGTCATCATTCAATATTTTGTAGGGCCTGTGTCCCCAATGCTTCATACAAAGTCTAGGTCATTGGCCTTTTGGTTCTGGAGAAGAAGACTTTTAACTCTTTAAGCCCCAGTGACGCAATTAGCAAAATTTGCAAACAGCGTAGATCCTGATGAGGCGGCTCATAATGAGCTGCCTCATCTAGATCTACACTGTTTGCCCTCTAGTCTTTGAATTCTCAATATAAAAAGTCTTGGACAAGGCATTTTTTTAATTTTTGCAGACGTAAATTTTGTCGTCTGCTTTTTGGTAGTGAAAGAGTTAAAGGGTCTAGAGCTTTCAGACAAGGAGAAGTTTTGTGACATTTTCAGGACTTTGGGGAGAAGTTTTGGCCCAAATTTTGAATTTTCCTGTATTATGCCTGGTAATGTCAAAAGGGGCAATCAAAAGTTATGCAAATGGACTCCTTATTGGTAGCAGCCGGACACGAGTGCGGTAAAAGTAAACAAAGCATAAACAGTGACTTTTGGTAATTTTTACATTTATTTCACTGTTTGCAGGTAAATATTCTGACTTCTGGCAAAGTGATTCCCAATAGTTCATATTTCTGCGCAGTAGGAAGAGATAAAGGAAGTGAAAAACTATGAGGTTTGCTTTAGAATTAAATTCTCCTGGATGAGGGGTTGTTGGTTTTTCCGTTTTGACCTCCTTGGATTGAACATGATTTCAGGGCCTTATCGATAAGTTTGGTTAGATAAACATGCTTTACTCGATCATTTTTCATACAATTTAATGCCTATGGTTAGATAAACATGCTTTAGTCGATCATTTTTCATACAATTTAATGCCTAAATAGCATGTCATTGAAATTCTGTATAATAATGTTGATATAGAAAACTAGAATGTGTCCATAGGACACGGATGCCCCAGCCTAAAGCCCTAAGTAAGATGGCGCCTTGTTTAAGTTACTAGCACTTGTAGGATAACTAGGTTCACAAAGGCAGACTTGTGTGGTACATGTTTTATTGTTTTCCTTATGCAGATGTATTGTGCTTCTCAGATGGAGAGGAGTGTGTGGGGGTTGGGGGGGGGGGGGGGGGGGGGGGGGGTTGGAGGAGAGTGTCATGACTGTGATATGTGATAACATTCTGTATTCTGTATCTTATCACAGAAATGGTTGTCATGCAACTTTCCAAAAGAAATAGCCCGGAAACAAGTAACTTTTCAAAAACAAACAAACAAAACCATTTTTATATGTAATGAAGTTGTAAAAGGGCCATAACTCCAAAAGTAATTGGCAGATTTGAACCTGACCTTTATCTTATTATAATATATCTGGGTATAAAATATGAATCCAATACATTAATCTTTTCAAAGATAATGAACAGAAACCAGTTTTTCATACAAAATGAAGTAGAAACAGGGCCACAACTCCCACAATAATAGACGGATTTTACCCAACATCGAACTTGACCTGTATTTTATGATTATATAGCTGTTTATATAATAGGAATCCGATACACTAATCTTTCCAAAAGATAATGAACGGAAACCAGTTTTTCATACAAATGAAGTCAAGAAAGGGCCATAACTTCCATAATAATAGATGGTTTTTACCCAACATCGAACTTGACCTGTATTTTATGATTATTTACCTGTGTACAAAATATGAATTCAATACACCAATGTTTTCAAAAGATAATGAACGGAAACCAGTTTTCATACAAAATCAATCAATAAAGGGCCATAACTCCCACAATAATAGATGGATTTTACCCAACATTGATCTTGACCTGTATTATATGATTATATAACTGTGTATAAAATATGAATTCAATACACTAATGTTTCCAAAAGATATCGTACTGAAACCATTTTTTCATACAAAATGACGTTGAAAAAGGGCCATAACTCCCACAATAATAGATGGATTTTTCCAAACATTAAACTTGACCTGTATTCTATGATTATATACCTGTGTATAAAATATGAATTCAATACACCAATGTTTTCAAAAAAGTGCGAAGGTAAACCATTTTCGTATAGGACGTACTTACGTACGTTCAGGACAGGACAGGATGTACGTGCGGACAGCGGTGATACTATATGCCCTCCCCACCCTCTGCCCCCATTTTTAATGGCAAGGGCATAACAATGGAAAAAATTATGACTTACGATATCGACTCCCCCTCAGCTGCTCCCCCTTATGGGCCAGTTACACATTACGGGTCAACTAGGTATATACGCCCAACATCCGATGAACAATGGATTAAGCTTAGAGTGTCTGCTGGAAGAGTGTTGGTAAAAGGCTCGAACATTATATCAACATGATAGACAATCAAAACCACTCCATGTGAAAAGTCTTCAGCCCGAAGTAAAGTGTTTTTGAGACTGATTCTTTTCCTTTCTCTCAAAAGGAAATTGGGACAATCATACTGCATGGTTTGAAATCATTGCAGGAGTCATCATGTGTCTGAAGATGAAACAGTAAATTAGCTGTATTTCCATGCCTAAAAAAGCCAGTCAGGAAATATCACTGTACCTTCCAACCCCACGATTGATCTATGTTTTTAACTTAATCAGTGATAAAATGGATTGTCTGCCATATGACCAAAGATGGCCTCCATGCCGATATATGGTAAAAGATGTACAGTAGAACTTCAATGGCTAAAACTCTGATGGCTCGTTAGCCCTGCCTGGCTAGAACTCCTTCCTGGGTCCCTAGAGGTCAATTTATATAGAAACCAACCCTGGATGGCTAGAACTACCCTTGGCTGGAACTAAATTTCATGGTCCAAAGCCTGTTTGAACCATTGAAGTTCTACTGTATACAGAATCAGTCTTCAAAGCATTTTTTTAATTACGTGTCAGAACCTGATGTTAGGTGAGCGTTTACAGGACCACTGGTCCTCTGGTTAGCTTTGTTCATTCCTTAGGGGTGGTTGGGTGGTGCGATGGTGCTGTGTATAACTTCCGGTGCCAGTACGTCCTACTGATTTGGAGCAATGTAGGAAAAGGGCCTACTGTGCTTGCAGCAGGAGAGGGTGGGGGTTATTTGGATATTTTTCTCTCGTCTATCATTTCTCTTCTTTCTCCCTCTCTCTGGAAGACGGCCTGATACAGACTGAAATACTGGTGTTCATGAGTCACACTTTTCTAATCAGAAGCCAGTGTTTCTAATCTTACAGTAATTGTACAGTAAAATATAGTTATTTTAAGGTAGACGAATACTGAATAGAAATATTGGCGGGGCATTCAAACCATTATACCGTCTAAATAACCCAAAGAGCTATAAAACATTCGGGTAAGAAAAAAACAATTTTCACCGTTTTGTTTTCCTAAAAAACAATATTTTGTATTTCTACATACTTTTTTTACACATTTTCCATTAAAATTCATATCTCTAGCACATGAATGCACTTTCATTTCAGCAAATCATATAATCTGTAATATAGGATATTTGAAACAAACTGATAACAAAAAATTGCAGTTTTCTTGTTAATACCGTAATCGACCCATTTACCGCACATGCCCCTATAACCGCACACCAAGGCCATTTCCGGACAAACTGCACAAGCGCACACTGCTTTTTCTTTGAAACTCTCACAAAACCCATTAATTAACAGGGAACTCATGAAAAGTGTAAACACAAAGTATTTCCAGTCCTACCCGTGTTGCCTCTTTCCAGTCACCCTGCATTTCATTGTTCTGAGTATGCGGTTATTAAATACACATGATGTGTATATCCTCTTAGAGAAAAATAACCTAAAATTTATGCCTAACTGATAAAATTTATGCCTAACTGATAATCAGACCAGATGTTTTCGCCATCCCCTAATTATCTGGACACTGCAGGTATCGGCTAAACATGCTCTGTGAACTACTTTTGCCATTTCTCTGGTTCCCGGTTAATAATATAGGTAATTCAAGCATATAGTATTTGTTATCAGCGGTGCTACTGAAATCTGATTCACGGTATTAGTGCGCCGATTAAAGAACGTTCTCATAAAATACTCTAGAAAATCGCGTATTAAATAATAAAGTTTCGTCTACTTTTATTCTAAATACAGTCAGTGTGTTTGAAGACATATTTGTGAAGTATCACACGAAAATAAGTTTGCAATACAACTGGAACTATTTTTTATAAAGGCTATAAAACAGGGAATACTGTTTCGCTGGTTCCCATGCCATTACAAAATTGTTATATTACAAAATGCTTAAATTTTAACGTAGAAATCCGTTCAAAACGCCTAAACAACATAGCTTTTAACGAGGATTTCGATTTTCTAGTTTATATCAAGATTAGGATGCGGGATATTTATGTTTTACTTTTAACTAGAGAAAATCGGTTAACAGCGATATCTTTACCACCTGGGGCACTGCTGCGAAGTTGCATAATTCTGTACCATTTATTGGTATACCGGAGGATTATACGACCAGTTTCATTAGAAACACATGTGAAATCGATACCCCGAGTAACCCGAGTTTATATAGCAGTAAATCGGGTCGGTCGGGGTCAATTCTCTAAGAGCATGTACACGGCATGTTTTAACCACATCTTTTTGTTGCAATTTTGAAAAAGTTAAGCGCACGGTGCGGTAAATGGGTCGATTACGGTAAGTATATTTTTACATTCTTTGAAAAAATGCAAGAAAATTGAATTTCATGAAAAACGTCATGAAAAATATCATCAATCGATGGGGCATGCTTATGCATATTATTTTAGTAAAACTTACATCATATGTTAAAGAATAAAACAAAAAAACAAACATTTCACCGTTTTGTTTCCTAGAAAAACAATGTTTAAGTTCAAAATATCCCCAAAACAGACTGCCCAAATTCTGCACCTGCTGCAAGCACAGCCGGTCCTTGCCCTATTATTTATTTTCCTGTTATTCGGTTCTACCACAGAGTAATGTCGACAAAAATGCGCAGATGGAATGGAAACTGTGAAGATCTTGATCATTCTGGTTCCTAAGGAACAGTCTGATCTCAGCTTCCACTGTTTGTACAGACCTATATGCCCGAAAACTTAGGATCTTTACGGTAGATAAATATTGTAAGTGTATATTATAACTGTATATACTCCACAGTTAGTTGATTTGATGATGAACAATAACTCTGTTTGTTTTTTAAACAAGCAAGAACAGAGTTCTTCCGGGATCGTCCACCTTAAACCAAAAACAATCAATCAATCAATCACTCAATTGTTCATTCCTTACATGTTAAAACATCTGGCCCGGTTGTGAGGCAAGGCCACTTGGGACGCAAACGACACCGAGATCGACCCCAACCGTCTGGCACGTTCTTTCGTGAAGAATTGGGTATGATTTTTTTTGGCCATTCTTCCTCTTCCACTGATTCAAATAGAGCAGGTGTTAATGGCGAAAGAATGTGCACTAAGTACTGGTAAACTGCCTCTGGCAGGCTTGCCAAGGAACAGTTTGGTTAAGATAACTGACCACGCTCGATATGACCTTAAACATGTCTAAGGGTCGTAAAACCCCTTTGTAATATGAATTACAGTATTTGCAGGAACTCGACCAGATCTTATAACAACGAGTTGGATGAGAACTCGACTGCAACGGAATTGGTTGAAGCCATTTTTGGGTTGGAATATGTAGAGAATTTCATGTCATATTTGCAATCTGTCAGAATGAGTTGTCGGATATTTTGAGGAAAGCTACTGAAAAAGCAAGTTTGTCATTGCAATGTTGCCAAGGTTGGCTGGGAAATACCGGTGGCGGGAATTCCCAGTGGTAATTACCGGTAATTCCCGTCCTGGGAAATACTCCAAATTTGGCCAAAGTGGGAAATACTGGGAAATATGAATTTTTTTAGCTGTTTCTCCAAACATATTTCATTGAATATAAGTTGATGGCACATATTTGTTATCATTTATATACATATAATGCAAATAAGGTTATAAATTCCAGGACTGGTCCATGACAGAGGGCACAGCAGATGATTCTTGGTTGTTTCAAAGGCCATAATTTCAAAGAAAACTGCCTTTGAAATTCTTATTTATAAAAAAGAAAGACTGTAAAATCCCTTCTTCAATCACTTAACAGAGTTTCAACACTGTATTTCTAAACACACAATCTTTTTATCATTTAGTTCTCATAAAAAGCCATATATTTAACCTGCAGTAAAACCTTTTTTCCCTGGTTTATCACTTCTATTAGACCATAGCTTTCTGTACATTTGTTTAATCTGTTCTTAAGTTTGGTCATACCAAAATATGAAAGAACCATGTGAAAGTCCCAAAGCTGGGCATAGATTCACAACTATTTCACAAAAAAAGAGTGTGAACCATACTCCAGTTTCTTGCATGTATCTCAGAGTTTGTCACCTGATTAATTAAACAATCAAGTGTGGACATTGTGGTTTAATGGTTACCTGATGAAGTAATGTCTTATTTTTTCCCCCAAAGGCCTCTCAAGAGAATATCTATCTTATTAACTATGCTTCATATAGTAAGTAATGACCAAACACCACTGAAGGTGTGAAAAATAATTGTTTTGATTCAACAGACAGGTAACAATTACTGTATGTACTTTTAAACTAAAAGTGTTATAAAAACTTATCAATAGACAGGGACAACTGTACATGTTGACTTATGAGGGCAATGGACATTTATATGTCTGTGCCTAAATAAATTTCTTTTGACTTGACTTGACTTGACTTATCTTCAGACAGCTCGTATAAGAAAATAATTTGATTGTATATGCAGATTTAGACAATATTTTATCTGTATCTTTATTTAATGATTCAATAAAGGGATGTTAAATTATCTTTTGCTTTGCATATATAGTGGTATGGCTGTTATAAAATATAATTAAACTTTTTAGATGGTGAGGGACCAATTTCCCAGTAATTCCCGGGAATTACCAGTATTTCCCGGGAATTACCAGTATTTCCCACCGTCCTGGGAAATATGAGTATTTCCCGCCTTTTTGCCAACCTTGAATGTTGCCCTTGCGGGGTGAAATAAGAAACCGCCGTCAGGCAACAACATGTTAAAATGCCACTTTTTCGACTTGTGCAGCTCCTTTTTAAAGATTAATTTATGTCTTTATTATTTTAGCTCCAAAGAAGCAAACACTTTTCATGTCTTAGTTATTCTAGCTCCAAAGAAGCAAACTTTTCATGGCTTCACTGTTCTGTTAGCCACTGCAACAAAGTTTCACAAGAGGGCAGCTCCCTAAGCCTAAGTACCGTATATGCAGTAATTTTTGCGGGTTCAAATTTTCGCGGTTAAGGGTCAAGAACATAAACATTAATTTTCGAAATTTTTAATTTTCGGGGTTAGCAACATGGGCAAAAAGCAAAACTATTTCTTTTTCAATTGGGCCAGTTCGTTCAATAACCTGCGGCAGGGCTGCCGCAGGTTAATGAACGAACTGGCTCAAGTGAAAAAAGTACCATCAATTAACGAAGCAAACAGAAACAAAATATATGAACACTGTGTCTACAGAAGATACTTTGTAAGAAACAGGAAATTATTTCTCGATTTTAATATTCGTGATTTTTATTTGACCCTGAAATACCGCGAATAATGGAACACCGCAAAAATTATCTTGTATACGGTAGTCAAACTCTGGGCAGTGCTTATTTACCACATTCCTGTTTAGGTACCTCCAGGCTCGAAAGCACGACTGAAGAAGCCATCTGATCAGGATCTACACTGTTGCAAGGTGGGATATATTTAGATTCAGCAGGTAAAGGTTTAATTCATTGTGTCCTGTTTCAGAGAAAACGCAGAGATGTGTATCTATCAGTGACCACGACAACACTACAGTCTCCAGATTCACCAAAATCCCAATCTAGTCAGCCTGCCATGACGAACTTCATTAACTTTGCAAACACAGAAAGATATCCAGAGGTACCATAGAAATATAAGGTTCCTAAAATAGACATGAAGATATCTAGGACAGGTCAAAATAAAGAGGCTTGTAATCAAAATCATTTTCATGTAGTATAAGACTGTAGAGTCTGGACTACTAGAGATATGAAAGTTCAGCATAAACTATTGGTTAATGAAATTTCCATTTTTATTGAAAAGTATTCAAAAGTATTTCAATACATTTGCAATGTATTTGTATTTCTATTTAAATACATTCATAAACAAGAGGGCCATGAGGCCCTGAATCACTCACCTGAGTATGGTAGACATGTAGGTCATGTGACCTAAACTGCTTGATAAATTTTCATTCCATCAGCCCCTGGAGGCTGTGTATGATATTTGGTAAAATTAGCCCAGTGGCTTTTGAGAAGACGTCTTAAACTGTCAAAATATGCGAGAAATATGGGGGGGAGGGGGGCAACCAGAAATGAATTTCAACTTGCCCGCCAAAATTTCAACTTGCCCCCACTGTGTTTCATTGCAATTAAAGGTTTACATGTCATTTTCTTCCGAAGTCAAATAAGTAAACATAGTTCAAAGATGCTCTCCTTTTCTAAGACACTAGGCATGAATTCATTAGCCTCAGAGATGACTGACCAACAGTTTTGATCACAGCTGCCTAATTATTTTCACAGGGCTACTTTGACTGGGATTCTTTTTATTTTTCTTATCAAAACCATATATTGGTGGGTTTTAAACTTCTCATGCAAAACTTAAAAAAAAAAGATAAACAAAATCAGTTTCCAGAATTTTATCTCCGAGAATTTCAGGTTGTCCAGGGGGCAACCTTTCAAGGCTATCAGCTTGCCCCCAAGCAAATTTAACCTGTGTCCGGCAAGTGGGCATTTGCTTAATTCTAACACTGCAATTGGCCCAGTGGCTTTCAAGGAGAAGTGTGAAATTGTCAAAATATGAGAGACCAGGGTCAAAGGTCAAAAAATGACTTTGACCTCTTGTAAAATCTATCACACCATCTTATATTAATGCAATGTTCACTCTTAGACCTATTAATGAAACTCTTCTATCTCTCAGGTCAGTAGATACATCAAATTATCAAACTCCAAGGCCACAAAAAGAAATTTTTTAGCAAAGTTTAATCTACTCTGGACCAGTCATCTGGATAATTTACCAGCTTGGTTAGGAAAATTCGGACTCTGTTTATTCTTTTCATAAACGCTGCATAAAATGGATGATTGATTGATTTGATGCTTAACGTCCCGGGTAAACAGCTAAGGTCATGTCGGGACTGTCAGTTAACCTAACCATGCTATTCCTGGGCAAGCTTAGACCTCCTAAGCAGTTAATCAGTACTAAGTGCACATACTGGATGAAATGTCCATAAACAAGTAAGTCACTAACACTTGAACATAAATATCAAAAATTATTTACTCCTTTTTTTATGTAAATTTATTTGTATATTTTCCATGTAAATATATATTGTTTGTTTTATGCACTTCAATTCCTCCTTTTTTATGTAAATTTATTTGTATATTTTCCATGTAAGTATATATTGTTTGTTTTATGCACTTCAATTACTATCAGTTTATGTGATGGGATCTCTGTGTGTGTGACTGATATTGTTATATTTTTGTTTAAGTTTATATACCGTAATCGCCCCATTTACCTCACGGTGCGCTTTAACTTTTTCAAAACTGCAACAAAAAGGTGTGGTTAAAAACATTTCTAACAAGTAAATTCATTGAATTTATTTCCCCCGCCAAAATGGCTGATTTGTTTATGGCTTATTTTCAGTTTGATAAAATTTTGTTCACTGGTTACTTAGTTATGACTGAAGCTATGGATTTTAAATCAAGGGGCAATAACCCATGTATAAGTGAGGCCATTCTAAACAACTTGCTTCAGCATCATCTTGCTGTGATGATATCTGTTTATATAAAGCTTCGAGATTTTTTTTTCATTTGCAACTTACTTATGGCTTATTTGTGTATTTCAAATCAAATCAAGGACAGTAACTCATGCATTACTGAAGCCATCATGACAAAACTTAACGTTAAGAGTCATGCTTTGATGATACATAATTGTTTTAAGTTTCGTGAAACTCCGTTCACTGGTTATTTAGTTATGACTCAATTTGTCTATTTTAAAGCAATTCAAGGGCATTAACTTATGCATTACTAAAGCTAGTCCAACAAAACTTTAGACGCATCACCCTGTTAAAACAATACATATTTAGTATAAGTTTCATAGAATTCCATTCATTGATTACTTAGTTATAGCTAAATTTGTTGATTTTAAATTGATTCAAGGGCATTAAATCATGCACTACTGATGTCATTCTGACAAAACTTTATGTGCACAACTGTTTAATAGTGATACACATTTATTATAAGTTTCATGAAATTCTGATAATTGGTTACTTAGTTATGGCTCATTTTATCATTTCTAAAGTAATTCAAGGGCAATAAATCAGACACTACTGAAGCCAGCGTGACGAACTTCATGTGCATCAGTGCCTAATAGTGATATACATTTATTATAAGTTTCATGAAATTCTGATAATTGGTTACTTAGTTATGGCTCATTTTATCATTTTGAAAGCAATTCAAGGGCAATAACTCATGCACTAATGAGCCAGTGTGATGAAACTTCGCGTGCATCAGCGCCTTATAGTGATATACATTTATTATAAGTGTCATGAAATTCTGTTCAATAGTTACTTAGTAATGGCTCCGGAAGGACGGACGGACATACAGAAAACTATATCCCTCTGCCTTCGGCGGAGGATAATAACCACACACTCAGAACGAAAAAAAAAACGAAATAGTCTTGGCAGAAACAAATTCACCTTACCTTGATAAATGGTTCATATGGTAATAAAACATGGAAATGAGAGTAATTAGATAGACGAGAATGATTTACCTACCAATTATCCAATACTTCCGAAAGAATGAAAACAATCAGCTGTTTCTACAACAGGGGTGGAAAGCAATCAGACATCCTCGCCGATATCTTCGATATTGTTTAATTCAGGATACAGAATTGGCCCAAGTTACGATTGCGGTAGAAAGGTCAGCTCAGACCCTATTTTCAGCCATGTCCAATCAAATTTCAAGACCTTGCAAATTGGTTAAATGTGACGAACAGATTAAAATACGAACAAAATTTTATTATCAATTTTATTATCAATATACCTTCAGCTTATGGTGGTGATTTATGGTAAATATAAAAATCTGCATAAAACCATTAAAAGTAACGTATCTCCCTGAAAGTTAGCAGACTTCTTATTTTTGTTGTTCTTTACAGTTTAGAATACAAAATAGGCGTACATGCTGCTTAAAAAGTGTTTTTATAAGGAAAGATCAAAGGGTAATTTTCTGCGAATAAATCTGAAAAAAATAATAACGTTATAGAAAATTTACGTAGTGCTGAAGATGCATTACTGCATAATGAAGAGCGTCCTAGCAATTATTTATTCCAACTCTTTCTCAAATTGTAATGTAGACCGGATGAAAACAGTAGCTTTTTCTCAAATGTTCAACCATGTACAAAGTAAATGTACACTGGGCACATTTATTAAATATAGGGTAGGCAAGCATACCTATGTTAACACCTACAATATTAATAATACATTACTGACATGATCAGTGGTGTGTTGATGAAATTGTTCAACCTTGTTAAAATAGTATCACCTGTCTCACCTGTGTGTTTTGACAAAAAAATTTGGACACAGACTGCATCTTTTTTCATCTGCTCTGCCTGATAATGTGTGAAAGAGTTTGAAAAAATAATTGCTAGGACGCTCTCCATTATGCCACAAGATACTCTAAGCACTAATTATATTTTCATTAATGATATTATTTTTTCAGATTTATTCGCAAAAAATTACCCTTTGATTTTCTCTTATAAAAACACTTTTAACCATGAACAAATGCTGCATTTTGGGATTCTAAATTATGAGAAACAACATAAAGAAGGCATCTGCTAAGTTTTGGAAAGATAAGTGTTATAATGAGTATTATATGCAGATTTTTGTCTTTGTCCCAAATCAGTGATTATCACCACCTTAAAACCAACTGTGTAAGACTGAATCTTCTTCCCTTTGTGTGAGGAAGCAGAGACAATATCGGCCATTGTCTACTTTAAAGATGTTAAGGAAAATCGAAAGTTATGAAAGTTCCGTTATTTCGTTGTACTTTCTCAAATTCCGTCTGAAAACAGAAGTCATAAATTGGTGGCCCTAAAATGGTAAATCCTGCGCATAAACATCACACGTGACTGCACCACGTGTTTGAAATATGGCACAATCACTCGACAGTGTCCATTCTTTAGATTTCAAATCAGTTATCAGTGGATATCATGTGTATCAAAATGTCTGGACACCACAGTTAAATGAGGAATTATCTTGTAAGATAAAAACATCTAATAAGTACGATAAACATGCAGTTGCTTTTAAGTGAAAGATGAGCAAATCGTTGGACATGTACCACAGATGAACTCAAAAGTGGCAGCATCCTATATTCGTAGAGGAACAATTAAATGCAAGGTGACTGGTAAGAGACAACATGGAGTAGGTCTGGAAATACCGTGTGTTTATACTTTTCAAGAGACAGAAAAGGATACAAAAGCCTTGAGGTCACTGTTGAAACAGTAATGGTAAGTTGAACTTGATGCTTTTTGTGAGATTAGAAAGGAACAAGAGCTCCGCAAGCGGGGCAATATACGCCCATTTCTGAATGTTTTTTTGCACCGTTTCATCCTTGTCTACATTGCTATCAAGTTTATCAAGACAAATGTTTTTTTTGCACTGTTTCATCCTTGTCTACATTGCTATCAAGTTTATCAAGACATTCCAAACACTAAGATTCTCAAAAGAAAAGCCTTAAAATACTAATCAAAGGGATGTAACTAAAAAAAATAAGGAAGGGGAAGCAATTATTCTTTTATTAGACATACTGTCTCAACCTAATACACATTGCTATAAAGTTCCATCAAGATATTCCATACGGTTACCTAGTAATGACTTGCCCAAGAATAGCCGGAGAAATTAATCAAAGGGATGTTACTCCATAAATAAGGAAGGGGGAGCAATTATTCTTATATAAGACACACAGCCCCAACCTAATACACATTGCTATAAATTTTCATCAAGATATTCCATACGGTTGCCTACTTATCGCTTGCATAAGAATAGCCTTAGAAAATATTCAAAGGGAGGTTACTCCAAAAATAAGTAAGGCGAGGCAATCATTCTTATATGTGACATATTGTGTCAACCTAATATACATCACTATCAAGTTTCATCTAAATAGTCCAAAAGGTTAGTTAGATATGAGGCGTACAAATATAGTCTGACAAAATAATCAAAGGGAGGTAACTCAAAATCTAAGTCAAGGGGAGTAACCATTCTTGTATGAGACACGTTGTCTTAACCTCACAAACATTGTTATAAAGTTTCATCATGATATTCCAAAGAGTAACCAAGTTATGGAATGCTAAAGAATTGCCATACAAACTGCCATAACGCGTTTTTTCAAAGGGCTGTAACTCCGCTAAAAATCATCAGAGCAAAATTTCCATATAAAATGCGCTACTCCACATCGTAGTCTTACTGTTTACAAACTTTCAGCTTAATTGGATGAAAATTATAGGAGGAGTTATCCGGAAACGAACACCCCAAAAATTCTAAGTAAAGGGCTGTAACTCCGCTAAAAATCACTGGAGCGTAACCTCGAAACGATATGCCCTGGTCCACCTCATAGTCTTACTATATACCAAGTTTCAGCTCGATCAGATGTAAACTGTAGGAGGACTTATCCGGAAACGAAAAGTTTACGCCGGACCGACGGATGGACAGACGGATGGACGCCAGCGCCATAACAATATACGTCCCGTTTTTCAAACGGGCATGTAAAAAGCAGTGTGCGCTTGAGCATTTTTTTCCGGAAATGGCCTTGGTGTGCGGTTATAGGGGCATGTGCGGTAAATGGGGCGATTACGGTAATGCATTATGTCTTTTTTTTTCAGTTTCTGCTTGTATGTACTTATCTGTAGTTAGGGAGGGCCTCATGGAAGATTATTTTTTGCTAAATCTAGAAATAAAGTCTATTATTATTTTATTATTATGCATAAATTTTTATGTATTCATTAAGATCACTGTAAAGTGTATATACCAATTTTCAGGTCAAAATCTTCAAGTTTCCAAGAAATCTTATGTTCTAGCATTTTTCCATATAAAGGCTCGAGAAAGCAAATTTGACCTTACAGTTGACTGACTTTGCAATTTTTTGTTGAGTTTTCACGTTTAGGTCATTTTTTTAGAAACTATGAGGGCTAGAGCCATGAAACTTGGTTCATGCATCCATCTGGAAGAGTAAATCTCGAAGCAATCATCATTATTGAGTCTTGACCTACATTTTACAGTTGACTGACTTTGCAAATTTTTATGTCGAGTTTTTGCATTTAGCTCTGTTTCTCAGAAACTATAAGGGCTAGAGCCATGAAACTTGGGTCATGCATTTCTCTGGAAGAGAAGAGCTCAAAGTCATCATCAATACTGACTCTCTACCAACATTTTGCGGTTGACTGACTTTGCAATTTTTTGTCAAGTTTTCGGGTTTAGATCTGTTTCTCAGAAACTATAAGGGCTAGAGCCAAGAAACTTGGTTCATGCATACATCTTTGCTGATTTAGCTCTGTTTTGTGACAAAGCGCCAGCAGGCCAGCCACCGCATTCCGCTGAATTCTTGTGTGAGATACCCAGTGTCCTGCTTGGCACTCTTTGCTGCAATACTTAATAAATCTGCAGCAGCCTGTACAGCGTCTCAGGTCAGCTTTATTTCCTCAGGAATACCGTAACACGCTCTTCAACATCTCCTTGGGGCTCAGAACTGTTGACTGTACTTTCTTTAACACAGGTAGGTGTGTCTACACGGCTTTTTATCTTTAGGATATATTGTTGCTGGGGCGATCTGGGTATCAGATATCACCTTCCTGTTATAGGGATATATCCCTGACTGCTTGAATCCACCAATGATGTTTTCTGGACAAAAGGCTTTAAGGTAAAGTTTGGCTGTTTAGATGTGCTATTTCATATCTACTGATGGGCAGACCCGGATTCTTCTGCAGGTACCTGTGACATTCTTTTTAGTACTGACTTTTAAGTGGTCCAAACACACATATCTAGAGGCTGGGTCAGATGGCTAGTGTGTGGAGGAAGAACAAATAATGTAACATTTCTCTTTTAAGCCCATTTCTCTTTTTTGCCCCCCCCCCCTGTTTTATGGTGGTTTTTAGCAAGCAGAACATAAAAGCAGCTTTTTTATCAAATATTAATTATTCATTAATGATATTTCGATATAAAAAAAAATAACTAAAATAATTATCCACTTGATAACATTAGCTAAATAAAAGTGAAAAATCAAACACATGAAAAAATCTATTGCGATGACACCTAAATGCTTCCGTAAATTTTCCTTACTGGCGGGAAGCCTTCCCAGGAAGTCATGTGTTGTTTTGATTACATTCATGAATATTGATGTGCAGACTATGTCTAGCTGTCAAAACCGGATAGATTTATCAAAAATATTCAAGGGAAATATGGGTAATTATGCAACAGGGGTTGGAAGGTAGGTAGCTTATAGTTGTTTTGGTGTAGAAAAATATTTTTTCATTCACAACTCATTGAGAAACGAAACATCTTGGAAGATTTTCTCAGGTAGGTGGAGCGTAGCCCTCAGTTCACCGATTTGCATACATAAAAAATCAGTTGATGGTGCGACGGTTTGTTTATCCGGAAAATACCGGTTACCGTGAGCGTATGATTACCCCGGGCGAATGGAGTTGGAGTATAAGAGTTATGGTTGACCATCACAAATGTGCCTGATGGAAAACTGTAAGTCCCCAGACTGCTGATTGAGAACTTCAGATCATTAAATACTTCCTTCAGACTGGTGGAAGAATTATGTAGAAAGAATAAGATTGAAATATTTGGTCTAACAGAAATTTGGCATCCAGGTTCTGTAATAACAGATGCAGTAAAGAAAGGTTATCATTGGATTTACACGGAGAGAGTAGCAAGAAGAGTAGCAAGAAGAGGTGGAGGTGCAGGGGCCGTATTCATAAAGCCACTTAAAGTTGTTGCTATGCGGTTGCTAAGGCTAAATATCTATAAAGGAGATTCCCTACAACTATGAAATTTGGTCTGGAGGAACAGTCTTTTAAGACTGTTCCTCCAGACCAAATTTCATAGTTGTAGGGAATCTCGAACATAGAAATTTACCCTTAGCAACAGCATAGCAACGACTTAAGACGGCCCCAGGAGTTATGGTGTCAAAAACACTCAAGTGTTTTGATAGGAAAGATTTATTTAATAAAGATCTGAATGCGGTAGGGTGCAACATTTACACTACTGATAGTTCATTTGTATTTGGTTCAGTATATATACCACCAGATAATATCAATAAAGCAAAGCTATTCCTGGAAGTGGTGTCAAAGCTGTTGAGTCAAAAACTTCCAATCATTATTTCAGGGGATTTTAATGCACACCATCAGGGATGGGGAGATATTAGCAGCAACAGACTGGGAGACTTAATGTTTAATGACCTAGTTACTAAAGATATAAATGTGGTAAATAATGATAAACCAACAAGAAAGAATCATACTAGTTAGTGCTTCGATTTGTGGCAAAGTAAGTCAATGGAAGGTAGCGGAAGAAGTTTTTTTAATACAGACCACAAGCTAGTTTCATTTGAATTTGGAGATAAGGTAGTGGAAGAAATATCTGAGAGGTGGGACTGCAGTAAGTTAAGTTGGTCAGAATGGGAGAAGGCTTGCCAAGAAAAGGTGGAAGAGTGGATCAATCAAAATCGTCCAGATACAGATCTATATAAACACAGAATATGAGGACTTGGTAAAGATCATTCTATCAACAGCTGATGAGATTATAAAAAAGAAAAGAGTTTGTCAGCATAGCAAAGGGTGGTGGAATGTGGATCTATCTAAACTAGAAAATGTGTTTATGAAACACTATGCCCCCAACCATATGCTTGTCTCTAGAGAAGGTTCATCCAATAATGCTTGTACCTTTGTACAATAGGCTTACAATGCACTAAGTCGAAAAAGGGGCTTAACTCAGTCAAAAATTTACGAATTGTTTTCTAAAGTTAATCAGGTCATCTACACCTTGGGCAATATCAACCTGCAAAAATCATTATCCTAGCATCAGGGGTTCTCCAGATATTTTGTTCACAAGCTTCCATAGGCAAATAATGCATTAAGTTGAAAAAGGGGCATAACTCAATCCAAAATTTACAAATTATTTTCAAAAGTTAATCAGGTCATCTACATCACAGGCAGTATCTTCCTGCATAAAATCATGCTCCTAGCATCAGGGGTTCTGGAGATATTTTGTTCACAAGGTTCCATAGGCTTACAATGCACTAAGTCAAAAAAGGGGCATAACTTTGTCAAAAATTCACCAATGTGTTTCAAAAGTTAATCAGGTCATCTACACCTTGGGCATTCTCATCCTGCAAAACCTCATGATCCTAGCATCAGGGGTTCTGGAGATATTTTGTTCACAAGTTTCCACAGGCTAAGTCGAAAAAGGGGCATAACTCTGGAAATACATTGCCAGCGGAAAAATAAAAAAATACGGGTCTGCTTATTTTCCATACTGATCACGTGTATAAAGTTTCAAGTTCCTAGCTCTTATTGTTCTTGACTATATGTAAGGGTACCTTTGTACCATAGGCTTCAATGCACTAAGTCGAAAAAGGGGAATAACTTGATCAAAAATTCACAATTTTTTTTCAAAAGTTAATGAGGTCATCTACACCACAGGCAGTATCTTCCTGCAAAAAAATCATGCTCCTAGCTTCAGGGGTTCTTGAGATATTTTGTTCACAAGGTTCCAGAGGCTTACAATGCACTAAGTCGAAAAAGGGGCATAACTCGGTCAAAAATTCATGAATTTGTTTCAAAAGTTAATCAGGTCATCTACACCTTGGGCATTCTCATCTTGCAAAGCCTCATGATCCTAGCATCAGGGGTTCTTGAGATATTTTGTTCACAAGGTTCCACAGGCTCAGTCGATAAAGGGGCATAACTCTGGAAATACATTGCCGGCGGAAAAATAAAAAAATAAGGGTCTGCTTATTTTCCATACTGATCATGTGTATAAAGTTTCAAGTTCCTAGCTCTTATTGTTCTTACCTATATGTAAGGGTACCTTTGTACCATAGGCCTCAATGAACTAAGTCGAAAAAGGGGAATAACTCGATAAAAAATTCACAAATTTTTTTCAAAAGTTAATCAGGTCATCTACACCACAGGCAGTATCTTCCTGCATATAATCATGCTCCTAGCTTCAGGGGTTCTTGAGATATTTTGTTCACAAGGTTCCATAGGCTTACAATGCACTAAGTCAGAAAAGGGGCATAACTCGGTCAAAAATTCACAAATTTGTTTCAAAAGTTAATCAGGTCATCTACACCTTGGGCATTCTCATCTTGCAAAGCCTCATGATCCTAGCAGCAGGGGTCCTTGAGATATTTTGTTCACAAGGTTCCACAGGCTAAGTCGAAAAAGGGGCATAACTCTGGAAATTCATTGCCGGCGGAAAAATAAAAAAATACGGGTCTGCTTATTTTCCATACTGATCATGTGTATAAAGTTTCAAGTTCCTAGCTCTTATTGTTCTTGACTATATGTAAGGGTACCTTTGTACCATAGGTCTCAATGCACTAAGTCGAAAAAGGGGAATAACTTGATAAAAAATTCACGAATTTTTTTCAAAAGTTAATCAGGTCATCTACACCACAGGCAGTATCTTCCTGCAAAAAATCATGCTCCTAGCTTCAGGGGTTCTTGAGATATTTTGTTCACAAGGTTCCATAGGCTTACAATGCACTAAGTCGAAAAAGGGACATAACTCGGTCAAATATTCACAAATTTGTTTCAAAGGTTAATCAGGTCATCTACACCTTGAGCATTCTCATCCTGCAAAACCTCATGATCCTAGCATCAGGGGTTTTTGAGATATTTTGTTCACAAGGTTCCACAGGCTAAGTCGAAAAAGGGGCATAACTCTTGAAATATGTGACCTGCGGAAAAAAGAAAAAACACGTGTTCGCTTATTTTTCATACTGATCATGTGTATAAAGTTTCAAGCTCCTAGCTCTTACGGTTCTTGAGTTATAGATAGAGGACAGACGGACAGACGGACAGACGGACGGACGGACAGACGGACAGGCCCAAACCAATATGCCCCCACAATTTCTCCGAAATTAGGGGCATAAAAATCAAAGGCTGTTTAAAAGAGCAAAACGTGAGTTTCAGAGGAGGAGTGACCCAGCTAGTAGGAAAAAATATGAAGAGATGTTGAAAGAGTTTAAGATTGAAGAAGGCAATGCAAAAGCTCAGTTTCTGGAAAATATTGTTAAGAAAATGGACCCAAGAAAGCCTAAACAGTTTTGGAATTCTGTTAATAAGGTGTTGAAGAGAAAATATAAAGCAGCTGTGCAGCCTATTAAGAGAGAAAATGGCTCCATAGCAGTGTCTGGTGAAGAGATTTGTGCAGAAATGTTGAAAAGATACGGAAAAGAAAACTTAGATGTATGTGATTATGATACAGAATGGTATAATAGTGTGGAAAGAGAAGTTCAAGAATTGCAAGAGAATACAAAGTGTGAATTACAGAGTAAGACCCCAGTAGAGAGCAGAATTTTGAGAATTCATTTAACAGAGGAGGAGGTTAGGTCAGCAATCTCATTAGCAAGTATCAACTCTGCACCTTCACCCGAAGAGAAGATCTTTACCATTATGATAAAGAGGGGAGGAGATGCATTGGTCAAGGCAATCACATACATAGTACAACAAGAAAATCGGTGGAACTGATGGATGCTCCCCGAAGGCTTGGAATAGGAAAATGGGGATCCTGGTGAAGGAGTGATTTTCTGTGTAAACAATACTTTTTAGAGAAATGCTCTAGACATGCTTACAACTGAGAAAAAAATAAGAAGGGAAGTACTCCAAAATAACTCGGGATAGTTTTGGTTCTTCTGCTCTGCACTTCTTGTCATTGCCCTCTATTAACGATATGTGAAGTTTCATTCATGTTCTCTTATATATGTATAGAGATATACTCCGGACAAGCTAAATAACTGAAAAAATTAGAACTAGAAAATGTGTTTATGAAACACTATGCCCCCAACCATATGCTTGTCTCTAGAAAAGGTTCATCCAATAATGCTTGTACCTTTGTACTATAGGCTTACAATGCACTAAGTCGAAAAAGGGGCTTAACTCAGTCAAAAATTTACGAATTGTTTTCGAAAGTTAATCAGGTCATCTACACCTTGGGCAATATCAACCTGCAAAAATCATGATCCTAGCATCAGGGGTTCTCCAGATATTTTGTTCACAAGCTTCCATAGGCAAATAATGCACTAAGTTGAAAAAGGGGCATAACTCAATCCAAAATTTACAATTTATTTTCAAAAGTTAATCAGGTCATCTACACCACAGGCAGTATCTTCCTGCATAAAATCATGCTCCTAGCATCAGGTGTTCTTGAGATATTTTGTTCACAAGGTTCCATAGACTTACAATGCACTAAGTCGAAAAAGGGGCATAACTCAATAAAAAATTCATGATTTCTTTTCAAAAGTTAATCAGGTCATCTACACCACAGGCAGTATCTTCCTGCAAAAAATCATGCTCCTAACATCAGGGGTTCTTGAGATATTTTGTTCACAAGGTTCCATAGGCTTACAATGCACTAAGTCGAAAAAGGGGCATAACTTTGTCAAAAATTCACGAATTTGTTTCAAAAGTTAATCAGGTCATCTACACCTTGGGCATTCTCATCCTGCAAAACCTCATGATCCTAGCATCAGGGGTTCTTGAGATATTTTGTTACAAGTTTCCACAGGCTAAGTCGAAAAAGGGGCATAACTCTGGAAATACACGACCGGCGGAAAAATAAAAAAATACCGTTATTTATACGGGTCGGCTTATTTTCCATCCTGATCATGTGTATAAAGTTTCAAGTTCCTAGCTCTTATTGTTCATGACTATATGTAAGGGTACCTTTGTACCATAGGCTTCAATGCACTAAGTCGAAAAAGGGGAATAACTTGATCAAAAATTCACGATTTTTTTTCAAGTTTCAAGTTCCTAGCTCTTATTGTTCTTGACTATATGTAAGGGTACCTTTGTACCATAGGCCTCAATGCACTAAGTCGAAAAAGGGGAATAACTAGATAAAAAATTCACGAATTTTTTTCAAAAGTTAATCAGGTCATCTACACCGCAGGCAGTATCTTCCTGCAAATATTTATGCTCCTAGCTTCAGGGGTTCTTGAGATATTTTGTTCACAAGGTTCCATCGGCTTACAACGCACTAAGTTGAAAAAGGGGCATAACTTTGTCAAAAATTCACGAATTTGTTTCAAAAGTTAATCAGGTCATCTACACCTTGGGCATTCTCATCTTGCAAAGCCTCATGATCCTAGCATCAGGGGTTCTTGAGATATTTTGTTCACAAGGTTCCACAGGCTAAGTCGAAAAAGGGGCATAACTCTGGAAATACATTGCCGGCGGAAAAATAAAAAAATACGGGTCTGCTTATTTTCCATACTGATCATGTGTATGAAGTTTCAAGTTCCTAGCTCTTATTGTTCTTGACTATGTGTAAGGGTACCTTTGTACCATAGTCCTCAATGCACTAAGTCGAAAAAGGGGAATAACTCGATCAAAAATTCACGATTTTTTTTCAAAAGTTAATCAGGTCATCTACACCACAGGCAGTATCTTCCTGCAAAAAATCATGCTCCTAGCTTCAGGGGTTCTTGAGATATTTTGTTCACAAGGTTCCATAGGCTTACAATGCACTAAGTCGAAAAAGGGGCATAACTCAGTCAAAAATTCACAAATTTGTTTCAAAAGTTAATCAGGTCATCTACACCTTGGGCATTCTCATCCTGCAAAACCTCATGATCCTAGCATCAGGGGTTCTTGAGATATTTTGTTCACAAGGTTCCACAGGCTAAGTCGAAAAAGGGCCATAACTCTTGAAATATGTGACCCGCGGAAAAAAGAAAAAACACGTGTTCGCTTACTTTTCATACTGATCATGTGTATAAAGTTTCAAGCTCCTAGCTCTTACGGTTCTTGAGTTAGAGGACAGACGGACAGGCCCAAACCAATATGCCCCAACAATTTCTACGAAATTGGGGGCATAAAAATTAGGAAGGGCATTAACTTTGCAATAACTAAAGGTAATGTTATAGTTCTTATGATCTACACTTCCTTTCATTACCCACTATCGATGTGTGAAATGTCATTTAGCTTCCTTCAATACTTCCTAAGATATGCTCTATACAAGCAAAATAAAGCAAAAATTAAGAAGGGAGCTAACTTAGTAAATATTTATGACAGAGTTATGGATCTTGTGTTCTGCACTTTCAATCATTGCCCTCTATTAGTGTGGGAAGTTTCATTAAGTTCCCATTTATACTTTTGGAGATATGCACCAGACAAACTTAATATTGAAAAAATAGCCATCAGAGGAGATGGCAAATCCCCCGACCGAAGACCCCCATGGGCCTTGGTAAAAAGGGTGCACTTCAAAACACATATTAGTAATATATTGTCATTCTTTTATGCTTCTGATTGACATTAACCTGTTAACAGATGCATGATTAACACTCAGACTAAAACAGTATGCTTGACTGCTAAAAAGAGGTAATATCTCAAACAGCCACCATATACACAAATGTATAGCATACGATACATTCAACTTTCAAAATGTGTGAATAACTTCTAAAGTACAAGCCCTAAAAACCTAATTTTGAGCTCTCTAGTAAGTGAATTTGGACAAAGAATCCAAATCTGGATTTTTTTTTTTTTTTTTGGGGGGGGTGGGGTGGGGGGCGTGGGGGTGGGGTTGGGCCCAGCGTGCGGGAATGTGGAGGGGTCAGAGAGAGATATGAACACAGATAAGATATCACAGCATGATCATCAATATTCTAAAAGGTACACGGTTATTCAAATTCTGGAGCTGGCTAGGGTTATACAGATATAGAGCAGAGACTCAAACAGCAGCTCAAACTACCAAAGGGAAATAACTCACAGAGACTGAGAGTATAAAAGCAAGAGTTATCATTCATGTATGAGACAAATTGTCATGACCTGTTCTGCATTTCTGTGAAGTATCGTAAAAATATTTCAAAAGGTATTCAAGCTATGAAGCGGACACCTAAAATCATCAAAGGGAAATAACTCAAAAAGTAAGAAAGCAAGAGTTGTCATTCTTGTTCACGACACATCATCATGACCTGTTCTACACAGGGCTCCGGAAAACCGGATTTTTTTCGGTCCCAGACCAATATTCAGAAATTGGGACCGATTGGAAACAGCCCAAAGCCCCAAAAAATCGGTCCCATACTGGCCCAATACTTAGGAAATTTTCTCCGATTCTTCCGATAATTATTACATACGGCCGTTTGATCTTGTCCCGACGTATGAAATATCGCCACTGTCTTTAAAATTCTAGCACGTGTCATAACTAATCGGATTAACGCAGGTGTTAGCCAGGCGAAAAGCCCGCCTACGGGCCAATCAAGATTGTCCGTATGGAGCACTGAACCACATGTCGGACCGCCTACTTGTCAATAACGAGTATCATAATGACGCGCACTCTTACGACAGTCTGCAAAACAAATTGACTGGGCTTTGGGATGAAAGTTGTCCATCTTTTTTCACGATCGCGAGAATGTAACTTACCTGTATGTGTAGGGCGTATGCCGACTTCAAAAGTTTGTGAATGTATCCATAACAGATGAATACTGACGAATGTATTGACAAAGTCTGTCCGAAACTCATTCATATTTGCATTTGCCCTTGCAACGGATAGTCTTTCATGTTCCATACTGTCTGCAATGGAGTTTTTAGGAATACGAACTTATTCCGCGAAAAGTGTAGATTCAAAACGAAGATACATTGTTAATATTAATAGTCACTATTTCCAACGCGTTATGGTCTACGCTCTGGTAAAAATATACAATGTTTTGAATAATGGAACTAAAAAATATGAAAAATGGAAACGTCCATTTCACCGATTTCCTAGTTGTATTGTCATATCGTCATGCAGACCAGTGCGAAAATAATGCCGATCAGTGCACAAAATAGTAAAGATAAAAGACACCGCTGTGTGCTCCTACATGTATCATGTACATATTTTTTCATTTGGATATATACCATCCGTTTATAAAAGGGGTCTTTCCGCTGCGTGTTCAGTACAGGGAACTAAAAATGACTTTGCATTTAACACGTGCCGTACGCAATGTCATTTTAACTGACTACGTGAGTAAACGTGAGTAAAACTGTATGACGGCTAAAGGTACCTAAGTACACACACAGATGACTAACAATCGTATCAGCCAGCGCAACTAAGCAGTCAGACCGGTCTTACTTGTTCGCATCTAACATGAGCTAGTCAATATACACGTTCCGTAAGTCACCATTTCCGACGCGGCCCATTCGGCAGCAGTGGAGGGGAAATTATGCAATTTGGGTACGTTAAACAGTACAGTCATCATAACTTGGACGAGTTAATGCTCAGGACTTACGTATTGTTCACAAACAAACAGGAATGGCTGTCGATTTTAATGCAAGACGATTGAACAGGTTGTCTCCCCTGTCCATCTGTCAATCAAGTGTGATGTCTTCTATCACGTCCGCTTTGCCTACGAACACGTTCTAGTCTACATGCATAGCTAAACGTTTTAAAATGTTTGAAACCAAGAACTACACCAAACACAACAATGTACGACCATTGTACGGAAATCGGGATTAATTCATATAACTTCGCTTGTTGTCATTAGTTTTCATGACAGGTATCAAATTTTTTTCCAACGGAAATAAGTTAGGTGATGACGTCATCGGCTGGACCGATTTATTTTTTAATATTTCCCGAGCCCTGTTTCTACATATCTGTGAAGTATCATGAAAATATTCCAAAAGGTATTCAAGTTATAGAGCGGACACGAAATCACACCTAAAACCATCAAGGGGAAATAACTCAAAAAGTAAGAAAGCAGGAGTTGTCATTCTTGTTCGCTACATATCGTCATGACCTGTTCTACATATCTGTGAAGTATCACCAAAATATTCCAAAAGGTATTCAAGTTATAGAGCGGACACGAAATCACACCTAAAATGATCAAGGGAAATAACTAAAAAAGTAAGTAAGCAAGAGTTGCCATTCTTGTTCGCGACACACCATCATGACCTGTTCTACATATCTGTGATATATCATGAGAATATTCCAAAGGGTATTCTAGTTACAAAGCGGACACGAATCTGCCAAAAAATCACCAAAGGGGAGATAATTCAAAAAGTACAATGGCAAGAGTTACCATTCTTGTACGCGACACGGCGTCATGACCTGTTCTACACGCCTGGTAAACTATCACAGGTACCTCCGCGGAGGTACCGATAAAATGTTGTGACAGGCATCCGGAGCTACCTGTGACGGACCAAAAATAAACAAAAAACGGTAGGTATTCGTCTTTTTTGATAAAATACATTATAACCAGGGGGTTATAGAAAATCAAAGAATGCTATTCGACCCTTATATGCATTAAGTTTTGTCACACAGTATATCCCCGGGAACTTTACATATATACAGAAGATATGACTTCTGAAGTGGCTTTAAGGTCAGGCGAAAGTACTCAAAACAAGAACAAATCGGCTGTTTTAGGTCCTAAATGCACTTTTCTTGCATAAGAATCTGTTGATCTGGATACACCGACGTAAAGTAAACCCCCTTGCCCAAATATATAAGCCAATAAACTCCAAATAAGGCTGGATCGGTAAAAAACAACTGGAGGTGCCTGTGACGGAATGGAGGTGCCTGTGATGTAAGAAAATATAGCGAAAATCTGGAGATTTATAGCGGTTGCAAATACATGTATTGATATTCTTCATCTCTAGACCACTGCCTTGAAAGAATCGTTCATTCAACGTCGCAATTTAATCTATCATAATGCGAGTATCAAGCATAGTTTTGTTAAAACGACAGACAATGGTCATGAACTTATACAATCAGATTCTACATCCTGCTCTCAAAACCAAGATGGAAGTAAGTATACGTTGACAATACATGTAGTTCATAAAAGACACGCATGGTAAACCGAATAAAGAGCTCTTTCCCAGACATGTGGAAATTCACCTACCCCAAATGAAAACAACGCTAACTTCTGTTTTACCTATTTTATATTTTAAATTACAAAAGTAACCAGAAAGCAAAGTGGGCAGCTGTACAGGTGACCTTACTGCCAGAAGACTACAGACAAGCGGACATAAGAACACGTAACATTGATGCTTCACAACAGAAATCCAAAATCCAAAGCAGATCATCACAAAGAGTTATTGTCCGTTTAGTTTCCGTATCTGTTAGTCAAACATTGACGAGTTGTACGTAGCTGTTGAAAATTTACTGCCTAATTCAGTGTTAGAATAGTTATGAAATGCGCTTAAATAAGAGGCAGCGTTTTTGTGAATGGTGATGACTGCCTGTTAGTAATTCCAAATAGTTAGAAATTGTCGAGGTCACACGCCATGCTAGCTACTCGAAACGTTTGCAAAAAAGATGACTTTTATGTAGTAGAAGTGCTCTTTTGTTACCAAATTTGATGCAGTGGCTGTTCGGAGACTTTGAATTACACGTTATTTACAGTAAGATTCCGATCACTTCAATATACTAAACGGTGTAATATTGAGAACATGTCACCTGCCGATGATGTAATCTGTAGGCCTTACGGATGTATTTGGATTCTAGCGCCAACAATTCAAAACTACCCAGACTGAATCACTTGTAGCACTTATCACTCCAGTTACCACAAAGTTAACACATACAGCGAGCGTCATGCGACACATGCGAGTGACACATGTGAGGTACCAAAAGGATCAACACTATAGATACCTGTAGTACGCGTATGCCTGTTGACGGGTATCGGCAATTTTGACAATTTGACACACCATACGTGTAGCTGGCATGACGTGTGACCTCGACAATTTCTGACAAGTTGGAACGACTCATAGCCAGCACATCCCGATCACAGTCATCACCAGTCACAAAATGTTGACTCTTATTTAAGCACACATTTAATAACGATTCTAACACTGAATTAGGCAGTTAATTTTCAGCAACTATGTGAAATTCGTCAATGTTTGACTAACAGAAGCGGAAACAAATTGGGCAATAACTCATTGAGATGGTGTTTTAGAAATTTTAACATGGAATTTCATGATATACGCATTATGATAGCTTAATGGGACGTTGAATGAATGATTCTTTCCAGGCAGTGGTTTAGAGAAGATGTCAGTATTTCCAGCTGCAATAACTATTCAGATTTTCATTATATTTGCTTACATCACAGGCACCTCCACACCATTGCAGGCACCTCCAGCTGTTGTTTTGAAAAAATCAAGCCTTATTTGTAGTCAATCGACATTTACGTTTGAGCAAGGAGGTTACCTTAACACCAGTGTGCCGAGAAGAACAGATTCGTATGCAAGATCACTGCAGTTAAGGCCCAAAACGGCCGAATTCTTTATGTTTTGAGTACTGTGGGCTGACAACAAAACCACTTCAAAAGTCGTATCTTTGGTTAGTATGGAAAGTTCAGGGGGATATAATGTGTGACAAAACTTTATGTCTATAAGGGTCGAATAGCACTTTTTGATTTTTAATAAACTCCCTGGTTATTTTATAATTTGTCAAAAAAAGAGGAAAACCTACCGTTTGTTGTCATTTTTTGGAAGTCACAGGCAGCTCCAGGTGCCTGTCACAACTTTTTATCGGTACCTCCGCCGGAGGTACCTGTGATAGTTTACCAGGCGTGGTTCTACATAACTGTGAAGTATCATGAAAATATTCCAAAGGGTATTCAAGATATAGAGCGGACAAGAAAGTGTTTACGGACAGATGGATGCCAGGCTCATCGCTATATCCCCCGAACCTTTCGGTCGGGGGATAAAAAACTGAAAAGGGAGCTAACTTCGTAAATACTTATGAGAGGGTTACCATTCTTGTGCACTGCACTTCCTCTAATTGTCCTCTATTAATGTGTGAAGTTTCATTTAGTTCCCCCTAATAGTTTCAGAGATAGGCTCCGGACAAGCAAAATATTGAAAAAAATGAGAATGGAGCTAACTTTGTAAATACTTATCACTGGGTGGGAGCGTACAGTACAAGTGACCGGTTGTCCCTATCTGTATAGTGGACGCATCTTTGTCCCAATATGTCGGGTAAGTTTCAAAATTGTTTATTTTTGTGTTTTAAAATCATTGAGTGTAGGTAGAACAGCTTGCTCGACAAGCCTTAATACAGATCTTTTCGACATGTCACCTTAATTTTCTGTAAATTGTTATGATATGCTTTATTTTTACATTTAATTTTAGAAAATCATTACTCTACTTTCGATTTCGAAATCTGCGCCGGTACCATTTCTTCAAATTTTGCCATCAATTCTATATGAAACAACCGTGTTTTCTTTAGAAATATTTTATGGTGTATTTAGGTTCAGGATTATTTAATCTTGTTAGATATCATGCTAGGTAAGGGCAATTATTTTCAAAGAAAACAAAAGAGGGGTCAAACACTATTCTGTATCGTGGGTCGTAAAACCGATTGTCAGTGAGACATCCCATACAGTCAGAAAAATTTGGGGATGCTCAGCTTTGCTTGTCTTGTGGATTCGTCCCGTACTTAAAGGATACTTATCATGGGTAAATCTCTTAATAGATCATAAATCTATCTTAAAAAGGGACTAACTAACATTTTTTTCGAATTAAAACGCTAACTCGGCAGATTTTCTGGTTACACGTGACGTGATCTGATTACAAACACCAGTGATTTGCAGATGAAAATACGAATTTAGAGCAAAGAAAGCAACATCTAGCCATCTCCAAAGATGACCATAATGGAAAACATAAATAGAGAAAACACTCTTACCAAGTGGTTTACATCCAAACAATAAAAGAAAACACATTTCACACAAACACACCCTGAAGGTCATAACAACGGACAAAGATTTGCCCACTATACACATCGGACAACGGTGCACATGTACTGTACGCTCCCAACCAGTGCTTATGAGAGAGTTACCATTCTTGTGCACTGCATTTCCTCTCATTGTCCTCTATCAATGTGTGAAGTTTCATTTAGTTCCCCCTTATAGTTTTAGAGATATGCTCCGGACAAGCAAAATATTGAAAAACTGGGAAGGGAGCTAACTATGTAAATACTTGCGACAGGGTTACAGTTCTTGTGCACTGCACTTCCTCTAATTGTCCTCTACTATTGTGTGAAGTTTCATTTAGTTCCCCCTAATAGTTTCAGAGATATGCTCTGGACAAGCAAAATATTGAAAAAACTGGAAAGGGACCTGGTGTTAGGGATAAAGGAAGTACTCTGGGAGGCTCAAAATAAAAGTATAGATGTTCAAGCACACTGGAGGTGTCTTGGTCATATGAACATTCCTGTGAATGACCTGGCAGATAAATTTGCTAAAGAAGCTGCTACAGAAGTAGAAAGTAGCACATTTTTAAGGTGAAAATGCGTAAAAGTGCATTAGAATGGGGTAACTGTATTGAAAATTGTCACTTGGGGAGGTAAATTGTCGGTTTTATGGTCGCAAATTTCCGACCATAAAACCGACGATTTATACCTCCCCGAATGACAATTTTGAGTACAGTTATCCCCTAAATCAACGCCGATTCAACGTCATGACATGGATCAACGTTGATTCAACGTCTGTTACAACTAGTTACTACATATCACACCATTCCATTCGGATGGGAAAGAAAAATAGTTTTTAGCCATCAGATCCTATCAATTTTCACTTATATCTGTTATGTTTTCCTCCAGCTCTGTGCAATTTTTGGAGATTACATTTCATGATAGATGTATGACTGCAATTTTACGTCCTTTTCAGCAGTATTTCAGTCAAGTCAGGACGATTGGAGGGTGATAAAAAAAGGTTGTGTTCAGTGGAACACTGTTTACATTTGGGAAGACTTCAGCCTCGGCGGAGCTCTGACCCGGTGCTGTTAGATCAGTAGGCCATCGCTGAACATACAGCTACCGGGGCTCCGACTGAATCTCAAATTGCACTTGTTGACCACCTGTTATTCTCTTTCTTTCTTTCTTTTTTTTTTTTAAAGAGAAGTAAAAATACCCATAAATTGTACAAATAACAAACATCTTTTTTTCAGAGGAAATGAAATCAAGAACTTTCCTGATTCTTATTACTGACATTTTATGCAAAATATCAAAAAATTAAAGGATATCGAAATATAGACTACCACATGGATGATTTTATCCACCATATACAATTGTTTTTCATGCACGAGCGAGTGTGGCTCAGTTGTAAACAACAGCTTAAAAAGAATGTGTATTGACAACACCAACGGAAACTGGCGCACTTTACCTGCTAAAAAATACGATCCTGCTCGTTCTGTACATATATATAGTCTTTTAGTCAAACATGTTAAAGGACCCATTGCTCTATCAGCATGAAAAAATTTATCATGAGGCATCGCTGCAAGCTTCTCACTGTAGTTTCGTAATTGTAAATGATCGTCATTAGCCAGCTTTTAAAAGTTAAAATATCCTTGAGTTTAACAAAAAAGGTTTGAAAACTTATTTGGGTCATACGAGTTGGCAACTAAAATGACCTACTTTCGATTTCATAAAATGATAAAAATACAATGTACAGGCGTGGAGTCTCAACCACTATCCCGCCTATGTTGATAGCATTGCTAGACGGGAAACCAAAACAGGAAATTGTATTTTGTGTAGCGATTTGTAATTTTTCAAAAACCTTTTTCTCTACTTTTTGCCAGTTATGTAACTCAATATATGCACGCCAACCCACATTTTACCACCAAACGTGAAGGTTGAACAGCTTTTTACCATGATTTGAGTTTAGGCGTTTTTACCGCTGATAGGACTATGGAGACTTTAAATAAACTCTGATATAGCCTGATCCTTCCGTTAAAGCCTTTCCGATGGCTTATTTTCGATTTGCTTCGAAAGCAGAGATCATCGACATGCCTGAGCACCGCCAGCAGCATGCAAAAAGGATAATCACACCATCAAAAGAAGTAGTTTGGTGAAATTAATGAAAAATAATACTGGTGCATATATTAATTTTTATAACGTCTTAAATCTTCTTTGTTTTATCTACTTAGATCAAATATTGAAGTTTCTTGGGAAACTTCTGGAAAAATTCACGATCTTTCTGCACCAAGAAAGAGGCAGGGGATAAATACATTGGTAATAATGCTCGTGTTTTGGGAATTTCAACAAGACGAAGTTTACACAGTCGCCGACATCTGTTTTTATTTTACACAGTGAGCGAAATTGAAGGGACAATAAATGAATCGAAAAAAGTAAGACATAAGATATATAAATGTTCTATATCCTGGGGCCTGCATCTGGCGCAATCAAGATTTCAATCACGTCATCTAAACGTTTATTTTCATTGTTTACATTTTAAGGACATCACCAATATGGCCGCGCTGTGTTTTGAGCAGTCAACATTGAATGTTATTTGATATTTCATTACTAGGGAAGTAATTAAAAAATGTAAGGCTGGTCTGCAATAATACAGACAATGGACAAAATAGTAGAGACAAATTTGTCTTCAGCAATGAGTCTTAAATAATCAAACGACTGCAAGCTGTTTTCCAAACTGGATCTTTTCAAAGCTAGCACTTGGTATGGTGTCACAGCCTCATGTTTTGCCAAAAGAGAACATTCAGTATCAAGGTTATTTTGGCATATATGTTATATAAAATAACTATTGTTGTAATCGTTGTAAATAGGCCCTACGGCCGCAATGACTCTCGGGTAATTTCTTCTTCGTAAATGTCAATACTACAGTAACTGCTCGCAAGTAATGTATTGGTGGTGCGCGGTTTTAATTTTGATATCCTAGAGTATTCTAAATTCGTGAGGCTAAGCTCCCTATCAACATTCCTGAAAAGAACTCAATAAAATGCAAATGAATGTGTCACTTATCCAAAAGACTTATCCTTATTTCTTTCTTCCCACTATCACTGGATAGTTGCTTAGTCCCGGTAGGCGGTGATTTTTTCTGACAATGGTCCCGGATTTTTGCCAAATTGTCAATGATTTTTTCTCTGTGACGTCATAATAGAAAACTGATGCAACAAAATGGTGAATTTTGTCAATTAAACCATTAGTTTTACAAATCTTAAGCGTATTCCTGGTAGATCTTAAGCAGATTAGATATAATACAAAGTTTAACGTTGTCAACAGACAAATTAAAGGAAAACACTCATTTAAATATGAACAGACTTAAAATTATAGCTCTTGATTAGCGATTAAATTTGGTGAAAATTTCATGAAAATCGGACTTAAAATAAGAGAGATATGAAGATTTGAAAAACTCAAAATGGCGGTCTCGGAGGCCGCCATTTTGGAAATTCCTGTCACGTGATAAATATTCAAATCTAGAATAAGAGCATAAATTGCTTACTTTGAAAGTATATTTAGTTTTAGTTGTTTCTTTATGAAGTAAAATATAGATTTATGCATTTCATTTATCTACAGTTTGTTTCAAACTAAAGTTATTTAGGATTCTCATTTCTGACTGTGAGTTTATGACGTCATTTACTCTCAGATTTGCTGGTTCCCAGATCAACATTTTAATATCTTTAAACTGTCATACCTTTCTTATTTTAAATCCGATTTTCATGAAATTTTCGGCAAATTTCATGTTATATTAGATTCTTTAATTTGAGTCCAACATGCATTTTAGTGAGTGTTTTCCTTTAAACCCGGAAATTTTCATTTAGGGTACATCTTTTGAGAAACTGTCTGCTATGTCTATGTCTTCGAAGTTTACCATGGAGAAAAGCTATTTTTAACCATAAATCGGTGTTGAGAAACATATTATATCACTTTTTGATACTTTACAATAATATAAATGGGTCTATCAGCTGATTTTAAGTTTTCATAAGTCCCGGATTTTTTCCTACAAGTCCCGGATTCGCTCCTACAATAGATTTTAGGCGCCTGATTTTTTCTGACAACGCAAACTACAAAATGAGTAGTCAGTATGATACTTTATTATTGCTTACAGATTGAATAGCAAGATTTAAGCATGTCCCAAACTTTTATTGTGGTGCGTAAATTGAAGACGAAATACTTGTTGGTCATTAAAGGACCAGCCTTTTTTTTTATATACAGGCCATTCTATTGCTCAATATATAAAAATGTACAATGGAATATCATGTAGTAAAGACCTGAGTAACCTTAGTGAGATTAAAACAATATTTAGTGGCCTCCCCAATTCAGGCGAGACTGCTCTACTAACTCTACCAAATGAATGACATGGCCACATGGTCGTCCAATGCCAGGATAGCTCAGTTGGCAGAGCTGCACTGATCATTGCCTAACTTTTTACCTCAGTAGGACCAAGAAGGTTGGAGATTTGAGTTCCGCCCCGGCCAGGTGTTTTTCTCACTTAGGCGGCGTAGAAGATTTACATGTTTTCTTCAAACTTGTGTGTGTGTGTGTGTGTTTGTGTGTGTTATTCCATTTAGCATCAATCTTTCCATTTGTACTGTCCTTGGTGTACAAAAGCCACCTGTTCCTCACTATAGCGTAGTTTATCTTAGACTTAATAATTCTGAAAGCAGTTCACATTTCCAGCCGGAGCTGGAGCACCGCTGCTCAGTAGGTTAAACGCTGGCTTGCTGATCTAGCGGTCCCGGGTTCGATCCCCGCTTGAGGTGCGCATCTTTTCAAACGTAAACGGGGTTCCATTGCACACAGCCTTTTATTATCACCCTCCTATCGTCCTGATATGACTGAAATACTGTTGAAACGGAAGTAAAATCCCAAGTCATCCATCCATCCAGCCAGTACTTCTCTTGAGGGCCTGTACAGTTTTGTATACTGCACTGCAAAACTTGAATAGAAAAAGTTCTGAAAAGTAAGATCCTTTGAAAACAAGGAAAACACCAAAGAAATGAAAAAAGCAGAGTCGGTTTAACTGCGGCTGTCCATGACCAGTCATGAAATGTGCAACTCTGGCCATGCCCCTAGCAGCAGCTGCTGTATTATTTAAAATGTGTCGAAATGAAATAAGTGATTCCAAAGGCTGGTTGGTTGATTTGATGCTTAACGTCCACGGTAAACAACTATGGTCATGTCGGGACGGTCAGTTAACCTAACCACACTATTCCTGGGCAGGCTTAGACCTCCTAAGCGGTTAACCAGTACTAAGTGCACATACTTTCCAAAGGACCAAAACTTATACAATCTACACTATGACTGAATACCTGGGCACCATTAAGGGCCGTCACACGGTACTTAACACCAGTTTCAGTGAAGTTTCAATAAAATGTGCAAACCCAGCCATGCCCCTAGCAGAATGACTCGAAATGAAATCATTGATTCAAAAGGACTAGAAATTATATAATCTGCACTATGATGGTGTACGTGGAGGCTTAACGGCCGCCGCACAGCACCTCCAGCATCTGTGAAGTTAAATAAGACTTGAAATGTTAAAGTGTTTGGAAGCAAGAAATGGTCCGAAAGAATGAAAAAAGCAGACTCTGTTTATTGAATCTGCACTTGAACAGAGGACTCAAGTATACAAAGACTTATGGTGTTATGTCTTTTACGTATTTCTTGCTTCTAAAGGGTCCATATTTTCGATTTCATCATCATGATATTAAGGCATACATGACAGAAATGATTTTGATGTTCATTCGGTGAAGTAAAATTAGTTTCCACACTGAAAAAAGATCTAATTGCTGATACTATACTGCTAGTTTTAGACTCTGAAATGCAGTATAAGTGGTAGGAAAAAATCCGGGACACTGTAGGAAAAAATCCGGGACACTAAAGCCGTTGTAGGAAAATATCATTGACATTTGCAGTAATTTTCGTCCTTGGTTTGCCGCGGCTATTTCATAAAGAAAACTATAACAAACGACGAAATACACCAATAAAATGCTCAAGCAAACAGCCTGATTGCAAAAGATCCCAAGAAAGTATTCAAAATAAGTTTGTTT
The DNA here is from genome assembly GCA_963989385.1 of Ctena decussata. Classification (NCBI taxonomy): domain Eukaryota; kingdom Metazoa; phylum Mollusca; class Bivalvia; order Lucinida; family Lucinidae; genus Ctena; species Ctena decussata. The sequence goes on from OZ022507.1 coordinate 77,500,140, forward strand.
ACTTACATTATTGCTCTGTCACGCTTATGAGACATAGATTGTCAGAAAAAATCACTGCCTACCGGGACTAAGCAACCACCCAGTGACTATTCAAAAACTTTGTAAACAATTTTTGAGTTGAAAATAACTTGAAATTCACATGCATATGTTCCAATGAATATCGCCACCATCGGAATTTTAAATTCGTGACGTTATCCTGGCAGCTGGTTGATTACAAGGCCACACCTGTTAATTTTCTAGTTTCTGTGACATTTGCAATTACCTACATTTGGCAAACTTTTAAAAACTTAGTTTGGTTATTTTAAAAGTAAAAAGTATGCAAAGACCAGGAACTGAAACAATCAAAATCCAAATCCAGCCCTCAAACCATAGTTGGAAACAACTAAGATTACAAATAATCAAGATACAGAGAACATATGGCCAACCGAGTGAGCAGCTTGTTCCCAAAAGGTGGCCACTCAGCAACCCAACCGAACCAAAAATAATAAGAACATACATAAGGTAAAACATCACAGAAACTCTGACACCAAAAACAGGCAACAGAGAACCACAACAGAACTACCGCCTTGGAACGGTCAGTAATGAATTACTGGGGGGCTTAAATCGATTTTACAGGCCCAACCTCACCCTCAGTTTCTGAAGTGGTACAAAACATTTAGTTGGTTGTTCCGTTCGCATGATAACCCTCTAACTCGTCAATGAATCATCACGGTAAACACATAAATCAAATTTCAACACCATGAAGAAGCAAAGACGAGGACTCAACAGATACAACGGGCCGCCTGACAGGTGGAGATCCCTGTCCTGCCAAACGACCCCACTGGAAATCTGAAGCAAAAGAAGGTCACCAGTTGAGCCCCGGTGGACCAAGCAACAGACAAAAAGGCTCCGGTCCCAACCAACTAAAATATATAGCTTTAGGTCGGGGCCATCATAGAGTCTGACGACCGATCCCCCGGTGTGCAATTAAAGAGTGCAGCAAAGTTATCAACCGTGATTGGGTTAATCACTAAGCATGCAGACTGTCGCATAACATTTAAATTATAGCCAATACGTTTGTGACGTATTATTATTTTTTGGAATTGATCAGAAAAATCAGTCCTACCCTTAATCTTTTTGAATTTGTATACTAAGTCACCATAAAATTCTGGTTCCGATAGGCCTTGGTGTAAAAGAAATTTTAATCCGACATCAAATTTTGAAACCAATTCATGGTGTCTGCGATAGAATTTAGAAAAAGCCTTTCTAAGCTTATGATACCGATAGCCCTGTTGAAGAAGTTTAGCAGTTAAACATTTATTTCGAGCATTTAAGTCATCTACATGACTACACACTCTAGCAAATCTTATAAGTTGAGAAATATACACTCCATAAGAGGGACGACGTGGAACGTCACCATAAAAGACTGCAAAATGATTGTTTTTAAAAAAGAAGGTAGAATATAAATTTTCAAAAAAAAACGCATAGCAAAAAAAACAAAATATATTGAACTAAAAACGCCAGGGAAGCAAAGAATTAGCAAATACGATCCACAGCTTATATTGGGGCAGATATACATAGGGTTTTCTAAAAAAATTCTTTTCCCGTCTGCTCAAAAATCCTGATTTCTTTTCACAAAATATAAAAGATTTCATTACTTGTAAATAAGGACCCTCACTGACTTAAATCGCAAAAAGAATTTTGTGCTGTCCTATATTCTCATACAAAATCATGTGACATTAGCAGCCATATTGTAAACAAACAGACGATGTCTTTGCAGTAAATGTCAGTGTAGATATTAAGTTTTACACTACTTTTATTATCCTCTTGACTGGGAATAGTGAAAATATGGATTTTATAAACTTTTTGTGGTGAATGTGTATATCTGACCTTTCTGAAATGCATTTTGATGATGATACTTTGAATTCATTTCTTTAGACAATGACAAGGCTTTTGACAGCAGTTTTTAATCTGTGGCGGCAAAATCACGTAAGAAAAACGTGGGAATAATTACGTCACGAAATTAGAATATTCACGAATTTGGAATACTCGACGATACTTAAGCCGATTTTATGAATCTTCTTAACTCTACTGATTGGTGAGATGTAACTCTTTTAGGTATAAATATTGATTTTATGTTAAGTTTTGATGACCATGTGTCTGAAATGTGTAAAAAGGCATAAAAATAATTAGCTGTCTTAAAGCGCCTGGGAAGATTTTTAACTAAACAAGGGAAAATGACCATTTACAATTCTTTTATCGTATCAAATTTTAATTATTGCCCCATGGCTTGGCATTTTTGTAGCACTGCCAGCATGAACAAAATAGAAAAAGTTCAGGAGAGGGCATTGCGCTTCATCAATAACGATTTCACGTCATCTTTAGAAGAGCTGCTGATAACAACTAACACTGTTCCCTTACATGTAAGAAGGATGAGACAGATGGCATGTGAAGTTTACAAGATTGTTAATGATATTTCTCCTTCTTACATTAAGGACCTGATAACTATAAAAAATTCATCTTATAATTTCAGGAGTGAAAAGCAAGCCACTCAGCCACAGGTGAAGAGTACGAGGTACGGTTTGCAGTCATTTCGCTATGAGGCAGCTCGGATATGGAACAGCCTACCAAACAGTATGAGATTGGCCGAGTCCTACCCTCAGTTCAGGAGACTGCTCCATACCTGGGATGGCCTTATTTGCAAATGTCGGACATGTTCAGTTTAAATTTTATGTTTGTTTTAAATTTCAGTTTTCTTAATTTTGAGACCCTTAGTACTTCCTTTGTGCTGCCATCCCCCTTTCGTTTTCGTATTCAGGATGATTTATTTCATCCTTTTGGTCCACTTATACCCCTTTTCGCATTTCTTCAAAGGTTGTACTTGTGGGTACTTAATAAGTTTTATTCGTTTTAATTGTTTACATGTTTTGTATTAGCTTTGATGTATCTTAATCTGCATTTCTTAGTCTATCTATCCTGTTTTATTCTTGTCTTATCTGATCTTACCCTCCTATATGTATATTTGTATATTGTTTAATATGTAGTATGTTGCATGCTGTGATACTACAGTGTTAGAAATAAGCAATTGCCCACTTGCCCCGACACGGGTTAAATTTGCTGGGGGCAAGCTGATAGTCTTGGAAGGTTGCCCCCTGGACAACCTGAATTTTTGGGAGATATAAGTGTGGAAAATAATTTTGCTTCATGCCTTTTTTGAAGTTTTGCATGAGAAGTTTGAAACCCACCAACACAGTGTTTTGAAGGTGAAAAAAAAAGAATCCCAGTCAAACTAGTGCTGTGAAAATGATAAGGCAGCTGTGATCAAAACTGTTGATCAGTAATGCTGGTAATCTCTGAACTTCAGTAATTCATGCTTAGTATCTTAGAAAGGAAGAGCATTATTGGGCTATGTTTACTTACGTTACTTTGGAAAAAAAGAAAGAAAGATAAACGGTTTAATTGCAATGAAATTATACAGGGGGGGGGGGGGGGGGGGGGGGGGGGGGAAGCTGAAATCTTGGGGGGCAAGTTGAAATTCAGTTCAGGTTGCCCCCAGGGCAAGTTGCTGTCTGGGCCTTATATCTTACACTGTACTATGATTATGATTATGTACATGTATATTTAAATTTGCATGACTGTTTTATTGCATGCATTTCTGTTGTTTTACTTTTGTTTGTCAAAGGAAAAGCCCTACTGGGCTTATGTTATCATGTTACTCATATTCGACAAAAAATAAAATTTCCACGTCTATGTCTATGTCTTCTTGACTTCTCAAGGAAGTCCTCAAAAATTTCACTGATAAGTCGTTGTTCGTGGAATTCGTCTTTTTGCTTTATTGTAAGGAATAAATCCACTGACCACATATTTAATATTTAACGATGTGAAGGGCAGCATCTCACTTCTTCTTCATCAATATGCCATTATACTGCTGGCTATGGTCACGTGTGCTGTATACTCTTCTTTGTACTTCCCTCTATGTGCTTTTACACTTGATGTAGCATAATTTGCCCATGCGTGAGGTTCATAAAGATTAAAAGAAACATTAAAGAAATCCCTATCTATTTGTAAAATCTGCCTGTCTGTTTGATGTATTGTAGTGTGGCCTCAATGAGTTGTTTTTCTGCATCTGAACTGATGTCTTCAAGATTACCGGAAAGCACTTTCATATCAACATTTCCACAAGTGATTCCTTCAGATTTCAGCACTCTTAGTACTTCATTCTTCAATTCACTTCTGGGAGCAATGTATTCATCACACTCAACAAGCTAGTTCTGACGAAATGCCGTCAGAGAAGTCAAGCCACATTGTGACAGTCCATCTCTGGGACGACATTTATGTATCAGCAATGTAAAACATCGCACTGCTTGAACTGTTCTTAGAGATGAAGTTGTTAGTTTTCAGAGAGCTAATACTTGTTACAGTCGAGACAAATACTAAAGTCCTTTAATATTATTATTATTTATTTTGGTCTATTGATGGGGATTTTATGGCCAAAATTTTCAGATTTTGGCCACATTCTAATGCAGTGAACTGAATAGTTACAAATATATAAACTGTATAAAAGTAGCAAAAAATCATTAAAATATGGGTTAAAATAACCTGGTAGTATCGATAATTGCACATCGCTGATGTACTTAAGTATCAAGTTGCTACCATAACAGGCAATCTATTCATCTATCTCTTACAAAAATCTATACCCGAGTCTAACAAGATTGGGGACGTGTACATACGCACACGATCAAGTACACATACGCAGACAATCTGAATGCAATATACAGTGACTGACTAGAATTTTAGGGTAATCAGGCACTAGAGGTACGTAGCGATTAGCTTATTAGATAATGGACATTAATCATTCTTTTGTAGTACCACTGTTTCTTTAGACAAAAAATGCAGAGTTTCCGAGAATTTCCATGTGCACCTGGGTGGCACGGAATATGCCTAATATGTTTTAAGCATTTGATCAGAACACGTCAGAATGACTTTTTAGTTTGAGTTTCATATGAAAAATTCATCAAAATGACGTACAACAGAAAATGATCGTCTAAACACTTCTTAAACGTTGGGTACAGAGGAAAGGGTATTTAGATTATAAAATTTCACCGCAAAGGGTGGGATATCCACCCTGATCAAATCAGATTTCCTGTACAGCATAGGCACTTGTTTCTCAAGAGGAGCTATAAGAGTAAGGGCATTTTTGTGTTGCAAGAGATGCAATAATAGTGGGGATGTGTTTATATGAAACAAGTGATGTACAGGTAAAGCTATGAAAAAAAATTCAGTCAGTTGACTAGAATTCCCGAACATGCATTTTCATTTAGGAGCTACTAAAGGGTATTGTGTATGTTATTCTGCTGCACAATAATAGTATATGGCTCAAATAATGATTTTCGCCAAATAAGCACTTCATGTTAAAACCCCAAAAGTGAAGTATCTGTGTTGGAAAACTATATTTATTTATATATAGTTTGTTTCGGTAAAACACATGCATTCAGTATTTTCGTGTTTTTACGTATTTTGTTGGTGTGATTAGACATTGCATATTATATATCATTTGTCTTCATCTTTAGACATACATTTTACCGCTAAGAGGGCATTTATGGGATTTTAACTCCCAACGCGGTTATTCTATCGCTGGTACGGATAACACATTTTACCTACTTTGAATTCGACTTTTTGTGTTTATAGTCTCAACTAGATCAGACTTTTGTATTTTCTTAGTGGGTTTGAAATGATTAGTCCTATATGTAACTATTTCAATGCCTTAACATTATTTACTTTGATGCTTCATACATGTTCAGCCATTAATAAAATTCCAATGGGCTTTATGCGGATGCGGGTTACACTTCTTATCTATTCTCCCTTATCGTTCTGGTATTTCTATGGACCGAATCCAAAGTACTCATGTCCTTTATTACTTGAGCATCTAGATCTAGTCCCATGTTTCAATTCATAATTATTATCTAGTAATATCTACATGAGACTGTTATCAGACAGGTTTTAAGCTTTCTTTCTCGTATAATCGATTCTTTATTCATCAGTAAGCAATTAAAACACCAAACGCATCACATAAAAACTTGGACTCATAATAATATATAGTCAAGCCGTCTTGCTGCTTGACTACAAAAGGAAGTGTTCTAATGACTCTGTTACACCACAGTAGGGGAGAGTCGGGTAACTTCGGACAGGCGGGTAAATTCAGACATATACTCCAGTCTCACGTTACCGGTGGTTCCAAGGTTCCGGTGTAAATATATATTTCACGTGATTTTGTAATAAGCGCCACCTACAGTTTGTTGACATAATCGCTCCAGTAACCAGAAAGTCGCTCTTCCATGTCACAAGCTTTTTGGAGAAAAATGTCAAGATTATTGGTAAGTACTTCAATTCTTTTATTGAAATTCAGTAAAACTTCCATTTTCAGATCTATCTCCACCCCGTACTCCAAAAATACCCCTCTAGATTTTTAAAAAAGTAATTCACAATATTTTTCTAGTGGCAAAGTATCGTCTGACAGTTGGTGACGTCACTCAGTAACACAAAGTCACGTTATTACCATATTTGGAAAAGGAGCTGGGAACCGGAAAGTATGGGAAGCCGTTACAGTAAAAATAGAGAGTTTTTAAACTTGACAAAATGCATACTCTTTATCTCTGCAAAAACTCCTATTTTGACTCCAGAGGAGCTTCAGTCATAAATATTTCTGAATCTACATATAAGTGGAAGTATGATTCTGTTAAATAAACAAGTTTTATTGCAGCTGGAAGAAGAGAAATGTGCACTTTGCTTGATATATTACCATGATAGGTAGGTAGGGTATTTATGCAAATTTAATTTGCATAAATTTCACATGTTTGCCACACTTCTATTTTCAGGATACACAGACAAAGAAAAGAAAGTTGCAGTATGACAGGGCAAACTTGCAGAGAGCTTTTGAAGCTACACAGAGAGGAACCTCTGTCTACAGGGCGGCCAGAGATTACCGTGTACCAGAATCCACACTCAGAGATAGGACACTAGGCCTAGTGCAGCTAGATACTACCTTAGGATTTGATACCTTGTTCACTCATGATGAAGAAGAGAAACTTGTCGCCCATATAACATACATGGCTGAAATTGGATATGGCTATAACAAAGCATCTATTCAATACATGGCTAAAGATTTTGCTGATTCTCTAGGAAAGATGGTCAAAGCAAAAGAATCATTAAGCAACAACTGGTTCTATGGATTCATCAAAAGATGGCCAAATCTTAAGATTACCAAGCCTCAAAAGTTATCACTTTCAAGAGCCAAATCAGCATCTAGAGAAGCCCTTGACAATTACTACAAGGAACTTGCTTCAGTGTTGACAAATAATGGTCTGAGAGACAAGCCCCAGTGTATTTTCAATATTGATGAGACCGGTGTTAATGCTGAACATTCACCACCCAAAATAGTTTGTGACAAAAATACTGTACCCCAGAATATAACATCATCCCGTTCCTCCACAGTCACTATCATTGCTGCCAGAAATGCCATAGGAAATAATGTACCGCCGTATTATGTTTTCCCGGGTCAGCGCTGGAACGATGATTTTTTGAAGGGAGCATGTTCAGGTTCGGCTGGAGAAATGTCCAAGTCTGGGTGGTCAAACTCAAGTGTCTTCCAGAATTATTTGACAAAACATTTTGCAAAATATGTGAAATTGCCTGGAGACAAGTCTACTGTACCAGTCCTCATACTGTACAATGGGCATAGATCACATATCTCCCTGACTTTAGCTGAATGGGCCAAACAGAATAACGTGATATTGTTTGTACTCCCCCCACACTCAAGTCATGTAACTCAACCTTTGGACGTTGGCGTATTTGGCCCATTTAAGTCCATGTATTATACAGAGTGCCAGAGTTATCTAAAGAGAAATCCTGGAATGAGTATTTCAAAATACCAAATTGCAGAACTTACTTCCAAGCCTTATCTAAAAGCTCTATCAGCAGAGAATTTGATATCTGCATTCCGCAGGACCGGTATTCATCCCTTTGATAATAAGGTCATTACAGACTCACAAGTTGCTCCTGCTAAAATTTACATCAATGAAGAGAAACTGGCAGGTCAGTCAAGTGAAATAGAAGAAACATCATCAAGTGAGAAAGTCTTAGAGAAAGTACCAGCAGCAAGTGAAAATGCTCAAGGACCTCATGAGGAAAAACAACCATTGGCCACTTCTGCTACTACGGAAGTTCAAGCACCAGATTTTTTCCAGTCCAGGACAATAACAAAAGCAATACCTAAGAAAGCAGTTAAAAGATTTGTACCACCATTCTTGGCTGGAAGTCTGATGAAAAAATGTAACACAGAGATTCTCAAATCGCAGCAAGTGAAAGTGCCACCAGCAAAAAGGTCAAAGAGTTTTGAGGGAAGCAAAGTTACAGAAATGAAATTGACAAGGAAATCAGCAAAGACAGAAAAAGAGCCACAACCAAGTACCTCAGGAACAAATAAAAATGGGAAGCCGTTGGAATTACTGTCAGAAGAAAGTGCAAATAGTGATAGTGATGTTGAAGTTTCAGAGGAGGAAAAATGTTGTATATGCCATAAATGGGAACCTGAAGATCTTAGAGGAAGTGTGTACATTAGTTCGGTTAACTGGGGGAAATGTGACTTCTGCCCACATTGGACACACCTCAAAACATGCACAGATGTCAGAGTTCTGAGGAGGGATAGTGTATTTAGGTGTCCACACTGTCCCCCCGCCAAGTCTAACTAAACAAAAAACACATTAATAACTGTAAATATGTTATTTTATAGTTTAAAGTTGTTTTAAATTTGATTTCAAGGTGTTAATATCTTTAAATTTTGACTGAAAGTTTTTATTAATATGTGGTGAAAAACTTTTAAACAAATCAAGACTTTTGAACTAAATGGCTTCCCATACTTGAACATTTTTATGCTAACACCGGAACCGTGGTACTCTCCCCTGATTTTAGAAAATACAATATGGCGCCAAGCTGACGGGCTGTACAAACAGTTAGAGGCTGATGTCTTACTTTGATTGACATGTATGTTTAGAGGATAGATTAAGGAAAAACTGTGAAAAAAATTTTGGAAGGTAAGTTTTAGCTTTCATTTGTTTGTTCGTTGTAAACATTAAGCACACCGGTACCTTGGAACTCCAGGCTACCATTGCAAACAGTGAAAATCCAGATGATGAGACGGCTCATAATGAGCCGTCTCATCAGGATTTTCTCTGTTTGCCCGGTTAATTTTGTTTTAATTCCAAAGAACTAACATATAAAGGAAATCGTTGTAACAATGTCAGTGTCCGAATTTCCCCCCATGTCCGAAGTTATCCGACTCTCCCCTAGTCACACTGTTTTGTCTGATTTTTATCTACATGAGATCTGTGGTCATTTAGCAGTGTATGGCCACAGATCAAATGATTTAACTCCCTTAATGATCTCACTCCCTTACCCCATCCACTCGAATATCTCGTGTCTGTGACGGCTAGGCCTTAAAAAAGGGCCACACAATCGCTGCTGGGAATGGTTGTTAACGGACCACAAGATGAATTTAACTGATAGCTGTAAAACTCTCTTTTTTTACCGAAAGCTGTAGCAATGTCAGTGAATGGAATCGAACATCGACGGAATATAACGAGAGTATTGCAAAACCATGAAAACCATGACTGCCGCCTGCCCTTAGTTTTACTTGATTAGTTATTCAAAAGCGTAAAAGACCTGTGCGGCGATGTTTGGGTAAACCAACCGCGCTCGGTCCTACTAAACGCTGCTAAGCCATTACAAAGACACCCAAAGACTCGTAAATCTTGGAGAAAGTACTATTGAGACGTACAGAGTCCACGTTATGTGGTCAACAGTCCAGATTCCAGCGAGGATTTACTAAGAATGCAGCTCTGATTGTGTCAGAAGTACAATACGAAGCGAAGTGTAATAAGCAGAATCTTCATCTGGTAACCCTGGACGCCTGTAAAGCTTTTGACGTGGTCTGGCAGGACTCACTTCTGCGGAAGATTTACCTGGCCGGGATAGATGGATCCCTGTGGCTAACACTGTCTAGCTTGTACAATGGGGCAGCGTCTGCAGTAAAGTGGATGGGCCATCTCTCAAACCCGTTTCTGGTGCAACAAGGCGTGCACCAGGGTGGAATTCTGTCCACCCTTCATTACAAGTTATATAACAATAACCTGCTACATATGCTGGAGGACCTGAACATGGGGGCATTTATTGGCCACATAAACTGCAGTGCTCCGACGTGTGCCGACGATGTTGCTCTTCTGGGTTTGTGTAGGCGCCATCTCTGGGAGCTAGTAGATGTTGTGTCTTTTTACAAGGGAAGAGAGAGGTATCTTATCAACGCACAGAAGTCTGTGGAGGTGGTATTGAGTAAGGGCGGAAAAACGCTTGAGGCAGAACAGGTTACTCTTGATAATATCCCTATTCCCCAGGAGCGGGAGACAGTGCATTTGGGGATTGATAGGAATCTGAAGGCATGTAGTAACATTGATAAGAAGGCGCAGCTGGGAAGAAGGACTATGTATTCTCTAATGGGTGCTGGGGCCTATGGAAACTCAGGGTTGAACCCCCTTGTCTCTTCAAAGATGTGGAAAACGTTTGCACTCCCACGAATGTTATATGGGTTGGAGGTATGCAGCCTGAGGATGAAAGATGTTGAGGTCTTGGAAGCCGTGCAAAGAGGGATCCTGAGGAGGATTCAGTGTCTGCCTGAACGTGTGGCAAATGTTGCTGTCTACGGTCTTTTGGGTGTACGTCCCATAGAACAGGAGTTAGACCTTAGAAAACTTTCCCTGTTCGCATCCGTATTGTTTGATGAAGCCTCCTTGGAACATGAAATTCTTCAAAGACAGTTGGCTGTAAGGGAAATCAATTCAGACAGCTGGTTTATGCAGTGTAATGTGCTTCTTCATAAATATGGCCTCCCAAATGTTTTCTGTGTCAGAAATGCATTTCACTCTAAGCAGGCCCTTAAGGCAGCGATTAAAGATGGGGTGGATGGATATGTGTCGGAACAGTGGCAAATTGAAGCATCTGCTAAGTCTTCCCTAAGGTACCTTAACATTGAAGTATGTGGGGTGGGTAGAGTGCACAATTCTTGGAGGTTGGTTAGTAATAGTGTTAGGGACGTGCGTAGGGTGCAAATAAAGGTAAAGCTGCTTACTGATACATATGTTCTGCAGTCGCATCGCTCGAAGTATAAAAAATCCACCGTGTCTCCTACCTGTCCCCTATGTAAGAACGCGCCTGAGGATCTGAAGCACTTTCTTCTTGACTGTTCCCTGTTGCATTCTATTAGGGTGGGGTGTATCTCTGGGTTGAAGAGCCTGCTGGTTGGGGTAGTCCCGGAGCATGCGGACCAGTATCTAGCTGATAGTGAGATGCTGTGCCGCATTATCATGGACTGCACAGTGTTGGACGCTTTTGTTGGTGAGGAGCTTCTGGACGGGTTCCAGAGTGAAATGGAGACCTTGAGTAGGAACCTATGCTTTGCGCTCCACTTGAAAAGAACCACTTTATTGAATGAAACAAATTAGAGGCTGTATCAGGACTCCTGTCATGGGTGGGTCATGGGGATGTTTATGGAGTGGCATTTTTTGGGGGTTTGTGGGATTAAGTGGGGTATGTGCACGTGTTGTGGCCCCTGACCAGGGCATCCTCGCCGAGGGTACACTGATGGGGAGCCTTAACATGGATTCTTTTAGGGAGATGCGTTGGATACCTTGCCGATGACTTGCAGATGGCTGAAGTGCTGATGTTATTCGTATCCTTATACAGCTGTGCTGTCTGCTTGTGGAGTTGAGCATTAGTTAAAGTCGTATACAAATTGATTTAGTGCCTCGCTCTCCTCTTGCATGGAGTCTCAGTGTTTAATGAAATTAGATGTTCTGTGGTTCAGGGGTCCAGCCTTAGGTAGGGTTGGAGATGTACAGGAGATACGGCGGTTTGATGTTTAGGGGGATACATATGTTGTGGCCCCTTTTCTAGGCATTCTGTATGAGGCAGCTTTGATGAGGGGCTACATGATATGTCGTATTTTGAATGGATTGGGGTGTTTGATTACCCCAGAATTTGCACCTGGCTGGAGCCCTGATGATTGGATATTTAAACCAGTATACAACCAGCTGCATGCGTTGCAGTAAATATTAATACATCAACCTAAATAATAATATTAGATTATTAATACATCAACCTTTTTTTTTTTTTTTTTTGAGGATCTTATGCGTATGTCGAGCTGTAACTTCTTAGCTGTTGAGGGTTAGTGTAAATATGGTGTTGGGTAACCCATTATGGCTGAGACTTTGTTGGTCGAGATAGTGCATGTGGATCACAGTTGTCAAGGAGGGCTATAGAGTGAGGGCCTACAGGATGCTGCGATCATCATTGGATCTTCTCTTCTCCTTTTAATCCTGCGGTGCTGGACTCATTTCTTGTGGTGCGGATTTGTGCTGCTGCCTATACTTCTAATCACAGCATAACATTTAATACTACACATATTCAATTATTCTGGTGGATGGAGCGACTATACTTATGAAGGCTAAATCTTTGTGATGAAAATGCCGCGTGAACGCTGCCCGGTGTATTTCAACTGCCCTTCGATTACTAAAGACGTTCAGTGGTAGATACAGACTGGTGCATGCTGCCTCGTACTGTAAAAGTTTTTAGTCAGCTCTTTACTCCAGAAGAATACGTATAACTACGGTGACCCTAACAAGGGTGGAACTCCTTAGTACAAGTTACAAGTTACTCGTAAAGACATATCTATCTATCTATGTTTACTGCCTCACCTACTCTACTGAGTGTTATGCACAGGGTTAGTAAGAATAAAAGTAAACAAGATACAAGATACAAGATACAAGAAGTTTATTACGAATTTTCTCCCACATAGGAGCACCTACAAAGGGTAATAGATAATGGAGTAACTAAATATACTCAAGGCAAGAAATCCAAATGACAGATCATATCAGGAACAAAAAGACTGATATGCACGCTTAGGTACTTACAAGTACAATTTGAGGTGAAAGGGTGCACCCCTTAGGGGGACAAACTTTGTCATTTAGACAGCTGCTTCCCCTCCCAAAGCCAATCCTCTCATATGGGAAGAATTTGTTCCCCTAGGAACAAACTCCTCCACCGAGAGCAGAGCCCCCTGAAAAGGGCTGCGATAGTTACGGAAACTGACAGGAAGTCACAATAAGACGCCCTCTGTAAAATGGCAGAAAAAAGAGATATGGAAGCGCACCCTTCCATCCTACATGCCATGAGCAACGACAGACATTCCATATTCGAGAGTTCATTGGACACCGTATACTTTATGATAAAACATGAAATAATATGCAAGGGGAAACCTTTAAGGGAAGCAACACTGCCATTCATTTCAGCCTCCCTTTTTTCATAGGGCCAACTTCTAGAGGAAAGAACATGATCCTCCCGTAGCAAATTCCTTCCCCCAAGAGCAGACCCTATCCCTGAAGGGTTACAGTAACCAGAAAAGCAAACAGGAAGCCAGAAAAGTTACCTCCCTGTAAACATGGGGGAAGGATATAGAGGTGTACCAACACACCACAAAGCATGCAAAGTGATATATGCATTACTATACCTTGATTGTGACATTTATAGTTAAACATACATATACATAAAGCAATGTTATTGTCAGAATAATATGGTCAAATTAATACAGCAGATCCTCGTTCCACATGGCATGTAAAAACAGTCATACTGAGAGTACTATACAGAGCCCTAGATGAGAGGGAGTATTTGGCGATAATCAGGGATAACTCTCGTTAGCTCTGGATAAAATCACGTTGTGACCCCTCATCTGAACAGTCTCGACGAGACGGTTCAGATGAGGGGCCACAACATATGGTTTCAATGAGAAACAAAGAAAACCATCCCCAATCATCACCAAATACCCCTCCCATCTAAAGCTCTGACTATACCAATAAACTAGCCAGTTCTTCATATATATTCATTGCTGCCTCAAGTAATCCCACTGATTAACTAGTAGAACAAGGACAATTCACTTATCCAAGTTTAAATGAATAAAACTGGAAAGCTCTTGTAAGACACTCTCATCTTCACAATTTAAAAGCCAGAACTATTTGGCAAAATTATCCATTACTGTAAAATTTTTACATTTATCTTGTACTAGGCTGAGAAAAGAGCCCCTGGTAGCGTCAAAAGCTGGGCATTCGAGTAAAAAGTGTATCTCATTACCTAAAGCACCCATTGAACATTTACAGCATGTACGATCAGCCCTGTCAATTCTTAAATATCTTCCTACTTCTACTCTTAATCTGTGGGATGAAATACGAAGTCTAGTGACATCTCTTCTATATGGGAAACTTAGAGACTGCAAGTACTTTTCAAACCCAAAATTACTTTTTATTTTGGTATATGTGTCCAGTTTACCAACAGAGTATGTCTGTTTTGTAGAATACCATTCGTTCAAATACTTTTCCTTTAAAATTTTTGATAAGTTTTTATCAAATGTAGATTTTTTCATAACAGCTGACCTGGAAAGCGGTATATAAAGAAGATGTGACAGTTCCTTTATTGAGCTAAACCATGAATTACTATTTCCATCAATAGTTTTGGAACATTCCAATGCATCAAACAATAATGAATTGTGATCAACATTTTCAAGGCGATGCCAATATTTTGACACGGTTTTAACAATATCTAAATAGAATGGAAACCTCCCCAGTTCAGACATAACTGCAAAATTGGTACTCTTTCGGTGTACACCAAGAATGAATTTAGCAAATTTTACATGCAGTTTTTCAGGCTCTATATTATTAAATATCTTATCAAAAGAAATTCCATTTCGAAACTTAGAGCTTGCTGGGTTAAATACTCCCCAGATTTCACTGCCATATAAAAGGATTTGCTTAACAGTATGGTCAAATATATGTAAACTTGTCTTAAGACAAGGATGTAAATTCAGAATAGTTTTACATAACTTAAAATATGCTTTCAACCCTTTTTTGTATAGTTCAGACTTGGCATACGAAAAGGAACCAGATGCCGAAAAGTATAAACCCAGATATCGATATGAGGAAACACATTCAATGATCTTATTTTGAAATACAAAATTGGATTTAAATCCTTTTCCTGCTTTGTTGAAAATGATAATCTTAGTTTTGTCAATATTAACGTTGAGACACCAGTCAGCACAATAAGCCTCAAGTCGCTTCAGTTTTTTTTGTAAGCCAATAGCTGATTCGGACAGAATAACAACATCATCTGCATACATCAGACAATGGAAATCTACATTATGTAATCTTATCGGGTCTGGACAAGATAGAAAATATTTTGGTAAATCATTTATAAAAATCTTAAAAAAGTTTGGACTGAGTACATCACCTTGCCGTACCCCAACGCCCACCTTGAAAGCCTCTGTTAGACCATTACCTACACGTACACATGACTGACAACTGTTATACATATTCTTGATAATATTATAAAATTTTGTTCCTCTCCTAATTCAAGAAGTTTCAATCTGAGGCCTTCGTGAATAACTGTGTCAAAGGCTTTACGGAAGTCTACAAAACAAGCATACAATCTTCCACCTGCTTTACTGCAATACTTTTCAATGAGGGTTTTTAAAATAAACATATGATCAGCCGTACGGGCATTTTTAGTAAAACCAATCTGACACTGGTCAATTATGCTGTTATCTACAAGGTTGGCCGGGAAATACCGGTGGCGGGAATTCCCAGTGGTAATTACCGGTAATTACCGTCCTGGGAAATACTCCCAATTTGGCCAAAGTGGGAAATACTGGGAAATATGAACTTTTAGAGCTATTTTCTCAAAATATTCTATCACATTTCTTTAAATTTAAGTTGATAGCACATATTTGTTATCCCTTATATTCATATCATGCAAAGAAACTTGTAAATTCCAGGACTAGTCCATGCTAGAGGACACAGCAGATGATTCTTGGTTGTGTCAAAGGCTATAATTTCAAAGAAAATTGCCTTTAAAATTCTTATTTATAAAAATAACAGACTGTAAAATCCTTTCTTTAATCACTTAACAGTAGTTTTTCAGCACTGTATTTGTAAACTCAAAATCTTATTATCATTTGGTTCTCATACAAATTTATATACTAATCTGAGCTGCAGTTTTACTTGAACATTTTTGCCTCCTTAGGTTCTCAGACAAGGAGAATTAATTTTGGATTTTCTATACATGTGTTTAATACACTTTGATTCTCACTCAGCTCGAAATTGGGAGAAGCCAGTCAGCTAAAGGAGAAAATTTCTCCTACTTCTCCCTCTAGGCTGACCCTTGCTGGTTTATCACTGCCAAAGACCGTAGCTTTCTGCAGGCTAACTTAATCTGTTCTTAAGTTTGATCTTACCCCAATTTGACAGAACCCTGTGAGGGTCTTCAAACCTGGGCATAGATTCACAACTACTTCACAAAAAAGAGTGTGTGCCATGTTCCAGTTTCTTGCATGTATTCCTGAGTTTGTCATCTGATTAATTAGACAATGATGTGTGGACATTGTAGTCCAAAGGTTAACTGATGAAGTCCTGTAATGTCTTTTTTCCCCAAGGGCTTCTCAAGAGAATATCTATTTTATATTTTTGTTGTTGAATGAAAAATAAACTTTGATTAAAAAAGTCATAACAATAACTATGCTTCCTATTGTAAGTAATGACCAAACACCACTGAAGGTGTGAAAAATAATTGAATTGTCTTGATTCAACTGACAGGTGACAATTACTGTAGGTTCTTCTAATCTCAGTGTGTTGTAACAACTACTTGATAGACAGAGACAACTGTACATGCAGACTCATCCTCGCCCAGTTCGTATAAGAAAATAATTTGATTGCATATGCAGATCTAGAAAATATTTTATCTGTATCCTTGTTTGATGTTTAAATAAAGGGTTGTTTAATTATTTTTTGCTTTGCATATGTAGTTTTATGGCTGTTATAGAACATATTTAGAACTTTGTAGGGGAGAGAGACCAATTTCCCAGTAATTCCCGGGAATTACCAGTAATTCCCGGGAATTACCAGTATTTCCCGCCGTCCTGGGAAATATGAGTATTTCCCGCCTTTTTGCCAACCTTGGTTATCTATAAGGAAGCTATCTAATCTATTATTGAGTACTGTATTAAAAACTAGTAACTGATATTCCTCTATAATTTGAGGGATCAGAAGAATCATTTGATTTATGTATGGGGGTAATATACCCATTAGACCATTGCGAAGGATACTGCCCACTTGATAGACAAGAATTGAAAAGTTTAAGGAAACATAACCCCAAGGAACCTTGTCCCGCCTTAAGCATCTCATTGGAAATTGAGTCCAGTCCAACAGCTTTATTGTTTTTCAGGTTGTTAATAGCTTTGTAAACTTCGTCAATTTTGATAAGATTATCTAAATTATTAAAAACTGTTTGACTTTCTAATTCCTGCACTAGATGATGCAGCTGTGAAGCTCTATCTTTGAATTCCTCATCAAGCTTTCCCAAGGATTCAAAATGAGAAACCCAAGATTCAGGCTTAATATTCTCGGCAGTTGTATTATTGTCACACTTTTCATTTCTAAGCATGTCTATCAATTTCCAGTATTCCTTCGGATTCTCCTAGTGTAAATTTTCAATTTGTTCTAGCAGCTGCTTTTTAAACTGTCTCTCTTTAAATTTTTTTGATTTATTGTATAACCTGTGAAGTTTGTAGTATCTACCTCTAACACATGGGTCGTTAGGAAACATAGAATATAATTTTCCATTTGCTATTACACAATTACGCAATCTCTTAAGATCTAAATCAAACCATTTTTTGTGCTTCTTTAAGTTTTTCTTGGAGCTAGTTTTACTATGTTTCTTTAAAGAAATGTTTGCTGCATCAGAAATAATACTATTTAATAGACTGGCAGCATTCTCTGTATCTGTGATGGGCAAATTCATGAAATCTGTGATATTGTTTTGTGTTTTCACAGACTGAAGAGCTAACTGAAATTCTGTGACTGAGTTGTCATTCCATATGTATTTTAGTGGTAAAGGGTTCAGATGACAAACATTATTAGAACAACTAAACCTGGCTAACATACCCCATGATAATTTGCTATGACAATCGCTTAATGTTGCTACAAAATCGGAAACATGAAAATACAATATCTGTTCGAGAATTGATAGGGATACAATGGTATAGTCTACTACACTGCATCCATTAGGAGTGAAACAGGTGTGCCGCCCCAGCATGTCACCAAAACATCTGCCATTAAGAATTCTCAGCTGATTACCGATGCAAATATCTAGTAGGGTTCTACCCCTTGCATCTACACAGACATCCTTGCTTTGTCTAAGCACAGGGCTCTTATCAACATTATAACTATGACAAACAGGAATATGATCTGTTCCATCATTTGCAATAAAATCTTCTTGAGAACCAGTTCTTGCATTCAAATCTCCACAAATCATAATGTCCCCTTTATTTTTATATAATAAAATATCGTTTTCAAGCAAGTCTAGTAGATCCTGTTGCATGTTATTAACATATGTAGATTGACCAGGAGGTATGTATGCAAGACAAAGGAACAAGTCATTTTGAAAATGAAAAAACGTTTTGTCAAATTCCACCCATTGATACTCAGTAGAAGTAGTTTTGAGAAAGGAGACATATGGGCGTATGTTTAATTGGGTTAGAATTGCTAATCCTCCATAGAACCTACCGTTAGTAGATTTTGCTCGACATATAGGGAAATAATGAAATCCCTCGACTGATACATTTTTGTCATACCCAACATGTGTCTCAGCCAACAAAACAATGTCATATTGTTTGATTTCTGACAGGAACAGATCATCTTCCAATTTATCGTGAAGACCTCCAACATTCCAAAAACAAAACCTCAGTTCAGTACGATTCTGACTTACAAATGTTTTAGACTTCATAATGCTATAATACAGCCTAATTAAGCCAAAGTACTAATACAAATTCTTGTATCTTACAGATTTAAGTAACTTTCAATAAACTGCAATTACTGAACAAGAAAAAGAACAATAACTCAAATACAAAAAAGAAATTACAGTGATACCTTATTACAAATTGTAGCCCTTCTTCGTCTTAAATTTGAGTCACAACCAACTTAATATGAGTGATATAATCTACCACTGACTGCACAAATAATTTAGATTATGTAGCTATAACACTTGCTGAGTAAACTTTCAGACTATTCACAACCAGAACAGACTCACTAAATTACAGTCACAACCAACTTCACTATCATATGATAGTACAATGTAAAGATTTTGTATATTATCAGAGTAATTCTATATAGCGGCTGATAACGGCTGACAATTAAAAATTGCACAGTTTGCATTATTAGGCTCTACAATTTTAGTATACAAAACACAGAAACGACAAATTGTATTCTTATGGTAGCTTAGCTTTTCAAAGATTTTCTATTGCTAATACCATTTATTATGGGCTAAACAATATATTTGATTCTTATATTCTATGGAATAAAATATCAGAAGCTATAACTCTTATTCTTATGGTAGCTTAGCTTTTCAAAGGTTTTCTATTGCAAATACTATTTATTATTGGCTAAACAATGTATTTGCTTCTTTTATTTTATGGAATAAAATATCAGGGCTACAGGTTCAACAAAAAACTGTATACAATGACTAGACTGTTGCGATTATATTAGTCGCGACCCTCCTGAGGTATCAAGGACGAAAGGTGACTAGACTTTAGACCTGCCTTTAAGCAGGATAGATGACTAGACTTTAATCACTCAGTCCCTTGAGGTATTAAAATAAAAAAAAAATAAAAAAAATAAAAATAAAAAAGTGATTTTGTTTTCTTTATAAAGAAAAAAGCAGTGAAAAAAGAGAACAAACAACACTGTAACAGCAATCCCCTAACTCTGACTAAACCATCTCGATCTGCCTCTACCACCACGACCACCTCTCCGATTCAGGAAATAACCAGGAGGAATGAATGAAAATGGGAAGTTTAAGCTATTTGAAGCATTAAAGCCACGCATCCCTGGCTTTCTAGCTCTACTGTTGTTTTGTTTAGTTTCTAACCCAAGACAAATGTGCATAACCGACTTTATGTTAGCAGCAAGCCTTGAAGTGCCTTGGTCAGATAAATGGTATAAGTCCTTGTCTAAAAAATTATGAACCGGTTCCCCATTCATAAAAAAATTGGAATTGTCACACAAACTAATATTAGCAGTACCAAGGAATTTCTGTTCAATCAATGCATTTAGCAGCTTAACGTTAAAAATAAATAATAATAATAATAGTCTTCATTTTCAGAGGGTAACACATTTAGCAATGGTTAATCTTCCATGAGGCCCTCTAATACTAATTTTCTAACAATTATTGACAATAAAAATTATGAAGATGAGCTGTACAAAAAGATAAACATGCACATTATAATATCCATACACACTAGCTCTCACATGTAAAACAAAAACATTCTGTCTAGAAATATGATTCAAAGAGAAACAAAAAAAAAAAAATAATAATATTTGACATGAAAGTGTACATAAATTACAAACTCATATGAAAAAAAAAAAATAATGGTTTAAGATAAATTAGATTTCATCCACCTAATACACTGTTTATGAAATGAGTCAGTAGTTTCTAAGCTCTTCAAATAATCTGGCAAATTGTTCCAAATGACTGGTCCAGAATAAATTAAACTTTGTTTGAAAATTTCTTTTTGGGGTCTTGGGGTTACAAAGTTTAATGTACTTGTTGATCTAAGGGACTGCAGGGTTTCATTCATAGATCTAATTGTAAACATCTGGTTTACGTAAGAGGGTGTGCCAGATTTAGTAATTTTAAACATAAATTTAGCCTTTCTAAGAAATACACGTTAATAAACATTTAAAATTTTAAGATTATCCATACTAACAGCAATTTCATCATACTCATAATTTAAGATGATTTTTACAGCCCTTTTTTGTAACCTATATATTCTATTAAGGTTATGCTGAGATGTTCCACCCCATATTGAAGAACAGTAGTCAATGTGTGGCTGTATATATGTTTTGTAAAATTGTACTCTATGTTCAATTGATAGGTATTCTTTTAATTTTGATAACAACCATAAATTTGAAGAAATCTTTTTAGCAATAAAATCAATATGAACAGACCAGGTTAAATTGTTGTCAATATACACACCTAGAACTTTTTCAGTTTCAACTGTGTTCAAAGTATCATCATTGTAAGTTAAATGTAAACAGTTATTATTTAAATGAAGGCGTTTCTGCACAGTGGTAATCAACATAACCTTGGTTTTTGCAGTATTTAACAACATTCCATTAACCTTACACCACTCAGAAAGGTTTTGTAAAGCCAGCTGTAAATTTTGTTGAATGGAGTCTTGAGACTCACCAATCTGAAATAGAGTGGTATCATCAGCATAGAGGTCAGTTGAAACATTATTAGTAAATAGTGGTAAATCATTAATAAACAATAAAAATAACAAAGGACCTAAAATCGACCCTTGGGGCACGCCACATACAATATTTTCTGCTGCTGATTCAGTATTGTTGATGACAACTTTTTGTTTCCTATTTAGCAGGTAAGAAGAAAACCAGTTTATTGCTTCTGCTGAAAGTTTATAGTGTCTGAGCTTTTTAAGCAAGAGCATATGATCTACCAGATCAAAGGCCTTCCTAAAATCAACCATGACCATACCAATTATCTGACTGTTATTTATGGCTTCAAGAAATTTATTGATCATTAGTAGTAAAGCAGTCTCACAAGAATGATTGGGTCTAAAACCAGATTGTGTGGAATGGAGCAAATTATGAGAGGTCAAAAAAGTCATTAAAGTATCATGCACATGCTTTTCCAACAATTTTGATATGACAGGCAGAATTGAAATTGGCCTGTATTATTGGTGTCATCTTTAGAGCCATTTTTATATAAAGGTCTTACTTTACCCTCTTTCCATTTATCTGGAAAAGTTGAGTTATTTATACTGTGGTTACAAATATGCTTGAGGCTGTCTGAAATAAATGGTGCTGCAAGTTTTAAAAGTCTTGGTCCAATGTTATCTGAACCTGTAGCTTTACTAATGTCAATGTTTTTAAAATATTTTCCCACCTTTTCCTGTGAAATATGTGGTATTGAAAAATAATGATTTTCAGGATTTTTCTCATTACAAAACTGTTTCAGCTTATCAAAATTAGAATTAGCTATTGGCTGTTTGATTTTTGATGCCACTGTCACAAAAAATCTATTGAATTCTTCTACAATGTCTTGAGGATTTTCGATGATGTTGTCCTGTATTCTCAATGAAAATATATTACTGTTATCCTTACGCTTACTTGCACCTATTTCCTTGAATAACTTCCAAATACTGGCAGGATTGTTGGCATTTTCATTTAAAATTTCTGAATATTGAAGTTTTTTAGATTGTTTAATCATACTACATACTTTATTGCGCCAAATTTTATATTGCTCATTATTGTTAATAGCCTTATACCTATCTCTTGTTTTTATTGCATCAATTATATCACCAGTAAGCCATTTTGGTTGCTGTTTATGTTTCACACGATGTTGTTTTAAAGGCAGATGCTTATCGACAACATCCAAAAACAAAGAAAACCAGGTTTCAACAATATCGTTAGTGTCATCAAACATTTTGATTACATCCCAAGGCGTTGCATCCAAATCACTGATAAATTCAGCTTCATTAAAATTCTTAAAAGACCTGTATGAAATTGAGTAATGAGACTTTTTGTGAACTGAATTCGAGTTAATTTTTCTAGTTACAAAAATAGGAAAATGATCACTTAGACCTAAAATGGGAATATCTATAGAGAGAATATTACTTTGGGTATTACAATATATATGATCAATTAATGTTTTGGAAAAATTAGTGACTCTAGTAGGGGACTCAATAACTTGTTTCAGACCAAACGACTCCATATATTCAAGCCAGGGTTTTCTAATATTTTCTTGTAGCAAGTCACGATTAAAATCGCCAGTCAAGTAAATTTCCTTTTCACATTCTAAACATTTATCAAACTGGTTGTCAAAAATTCATTCCACCGGACAGTTTCATTAGGATGTCTGTACATGATGCCAACTAAAAAACTTCTACTATGTTGTTGAAAAATTTCTAACCAAACACATTCAATATTCACACTCTCTAAATCATACCTTCTCTCACACTTAATTTCATCTTTAACATAGACAATAATTCCTCCACCTTGCTCAGGTCTATCAGCAGAAACAATTCTATCTTTACGAAAAAGTTGATAGTTCTTGATTTTGAAGAAGTCACTAGTCACTAGTGTGGTTAGCATTCAGCTTGCTTTCACTAAGTCCAAACAGCTGAATGTCATTTTCTGAGCTGTTTAACAGTAAATCAATTTGTTCCATCTTATTTTGAATCCCTTGAATATTTAAATGACCTATTTTAAAACCTTTTTTCTGTAAACCTAAATTCATCATGCTCTGGGCTCTCATGGAAGAAAAATTAATATCATGCACATCATTATCTACATTATTAACATGCACATTGTTTTCAATGGTTATATCTGTATAAAACTCATTTGTTTCATATCTTTCGTCAAACAGGGTTGACAGATCATAGTCACTGATACTTTGATCAACAAGTGTTGACCTGTCATATTCGTTATTTGTATAAAATTCGTTAGTTTGAAACAGGATCGACAGATCATAGTCACAGTCATTTTCATCAAAACTCGACATATCATAGTCATTTTTATTAAAAGAAGTTAACAAATCATTATCATTACTATTTTCAGTAATAGACACTGACTCCATATGTGTATTTGTAATTAAGGAATTGCATTCACAGTTAATCAGATTGCAATCACCACATATACATGCTAAAAAGTTGTATTTATTTCTTGATAGAATTGGGTCATTTTTCTCATACTGGTAATTCAGGGCATATTTGACACTGTCCTAAATATTCCAACAGACTGAGTCTCTGTGACCCCAAAATTTGCAGCTGTAACATTGAAGTTGCTGTTTATGATGACACATGTAAGTTTCATGATTAGTTAGGCCACATTTAAAACACCTCTGAATGTTCCCAGAAGTCTGATCACTTCTTCTATTCTGGTTCCTAGATGAGAAAGCATGAGGCATGCTCTCTCTGTTACCGTTCCTAGATGCGACAGTATGAGGCATACTCTCTGTCTGTCGAGATTGAGTTCTTCTATTTGTCTGAGTCCTTGACCCAGAAAAGGCACACTGTTGAAAATTTTCAGCTATATTTATATGCTGATTGATGCATCCAAGTAGTCCTCGTGTACCAGATGCTGACAAATGTATATTGTCCCTGAATTGGTAGAAATGAGATTTTAACTGATTTTGCTTGCCAAGAATGTCTTATGTACATCAATGAACATTCCTCCATGTACTTCACTTTGTCTTTTTATGATGTCATTTACTTCTTTAACACATGTATCCCCACGTGGGCATATGCTACACAAGTAAATTTTGATTTCTGGGTTCTTCTTTTTGATCAGGCAGATAAGTTGTTCATATTTTTCTTCAGCATATTCAGTTTCAGTATTTTGAGACGCATCATTGCCTGCAACATAAATTATTATATCCTGGAAACTTTTCAGATCATAAATTTGGATTTTTTCCAGAAGAATGTCAATGGTGGCCCCAGGAATAGCTTGACAGTCAACTTTATCTTTCAAGCCTTTTTGATTTACTCCCGAGAGAATGGAGTCCCCAATGAATAATGTCCGTGACACTGGCTGTTTCTGACTAGTCCCAGATTTGACTGATTTATCAGAGGAAGTTTTAGCTGATTTTGACTTCTTTAGGTTTTTGTCTGCATCTTTAGGCTGATTACATTGTTTATTTCCCTTTTGAATGGGTGGTTGTTGAAGGGGTTCATTATTCCTCAGCACTTCACTGTATGTACTAGTTCCAGGTACAGTTTTTGCCTCACTCACGGTATCATTAATTGTCACAGCTTCAGAAGGTTTCTCTACACTTGATTCGAGAATAAATTGTTCATGAACTGTTTTATTTTTATGCACAACATCTGCTTTTTCAACAAGCTGGCACATTACTTCATTTATTTTATGAATTTGTCCTTGTAATTTTTTTGTCATCTCACACAGGAAGTTCAATTGTCTGTTTATGTCAGTAAGCGTTGGCTGACTTGATTGGGGCTCATAGCTTGACACTGATTTACCAAAATCTATTGGAGAAAAAGGCAATATATTGTGCGGCTGATGCCTTGGTTCTGCTGGAGTGGAACTGTGACACTGAAATTGTTTTTCAACCTCATTTTCAGATGCAAATGTCTGAAATAATCCAATGGATAACCGCAGAAAAGTAGTTTCTCGCCAAATACTTTTTCCTGGTCCTGTTACAAGTATGGAAGATTCAGATTTTTTACAAGTTAATGTTAACTTTTTCCCTTGCAAATGAGTTTGATATACTGGGTTATCTTTATTAGGAGATCTTGAATGTAATTCCTTGTCCAGAGAATTGACAAATTTACTGAATAACCCTTGAGTAGAAAACAGTATATTGATCTGATTGTAAGTGGGTATCACATGGTATAAGATTCCATTGAATTTATCACTCACTTTATGCTCTCTTTCAATAGCTGAGCCATTTGTGGAGAATACTGAGAAACCAGAGAATTCCTCCGCAGCATTTTCAGAAATTTCTTGTTCAGAAGTAATTTTGTCATTGTCAGACTGACTTGTTTGAACATTGGTCTGAGTTTCATTTGGAGCAGTCTGTTCGGGTATACAAGGGCTTTTAATGATAGGTCCTTGTGGCAGCCAAAGACAACTTGGTATAGAGAAAATACTCGACTTGTCACTGCTAGTACATGTTTTATTTACAGATGAGCTATTTACATAAAAGTCACTGACAGAAATGTCCATTTCTGCAGCTTTTTCATCCATTTTACAGGTCAGCACATAGGCTAGAATATGTCAATATCACACCTTATAGTTCTCAGCATTTAATGACTTCTTAAAAGATTGATCTTGATAGCCATTACACAGGCAGGCTTTCATGAAATAGGTATACACCATTAGAATTTAGATTAATGAACTCCCATGACCACATTAATTGCACAGAGAATTCAGAACATCAAAAGAAAAGACTATCCTGGTAATTGAAAGTTTATGGCACTGCTATTAGAACAGGAAATCTCCCTTTTGCAAAGAAATTGCAACACAGAGGCCTTTGTTTAAATTCCAAAAATTATCCAAAATATAGAACACATTTTTATTAATAATTCCTTTTATCACAAGTTTTTGAAAATGAAATTCACATTTTTAGAAAGTTCATATTAAATCCTCCATTTTGGAATAAAACACTGAATTTTAATCCTTGTATAATTAGGAATATCCCATATAAATCTCAGAGCTCAGAAAGCATGTGCTTCCTGCTCAGCAGATCCACAGTAAAAATGTTGGTGTTGTACTGAATGTTATCAGCACGAGAAGTCTCAAGTGAAATAATAATTTTCACGTCCCTCCACCTTGACTGGGTTGCTTCAATAACTTCTGTAAAAGAGTCAACACATTCTGCTGGGGATTTGATTTTAATATCATTAGTAAAGGCGTGAAAAATAACTGTTTTCGGGGGCTGATCACACTGAAAACTATTGACTGATTGTAAAGTTTCAGATATTGTATAGGCCATACGCTTTGTTAGAAAAACCTCCGAGCTCAGTTTATCTTCTCTGATCTTTGAGATGTTTGATGTTCCAATCATAAGAACAAATGGTTTTTCATCTTTGGTTCTATTAAAATTATTGATATTTGAAGAGACATTTCTGCCTGTACTGGAGTTATTTTCCTGTGCCATCACATTCGCATAAGAGACTGGATTTCGCGAACTTTGATCACTATGACTGGACCCTACTATCTGCACACCAGGAGAATTTTCATTCAAATCTGAACATCTTGACGAATGCAACTTAAGTGATATTATTTCCGATTCATATTCGTCAATTTTCTGTTTTAGTTTAGTAACTTCAGTTTCACGTTGATCCTGGATAGAATTAAGCTCAGTGCGATATTTCTCTTGAATTGACCTCGTCATACTCTCGTGATTCTCTATAACAGATTGAATCTTGTGTCTGTGTTTTTCATATTGAGAGTCCAGTTTTTGATGACATGATTCTTTCAACTTCAACAATTCACTACTATGATTGGTCTTCAATTCCTCGATCTGGGCTTTGATAAACTTTTCATCACTATTTATTTTCATCTGGTCTGACTGACTGTCTTTAAGCGACATTAAGTCTGTATGAATGTTATCTTTCATACTTTTCATTTCATCATTAATGACTGGACGCAACTGTTTGATTATTGACGAGGAAATTTCATCTCGAATGGAGCTCATTGCACGTCCAAATATTTCGTTTTGGGTTTTACTTAGTTCTTTAATTGCCTGTACAAATGAACCTTCCATACGTTCAATGCATTTATCAAACTTATCCCCCAATTACTGGGTGCTTGGGTTAGCAACTGACTTCTTTAAACAAGTAGTCCCTGTAACACATTTTCCTTCAGCTCTAGTAGGGAAATCACTTTTATTCAGTTTAAGTTGTGTCTCTTGGGTGTCGCAGGTATTTGTTTTGCAATCTGAGAGTTTGTTAGAATTCAGTGTTTTGTTTTGATCTTGTTTAAAATGTGATGTTTGCTCTTCACAATTTGTGTTAACAGTCTTTACATATGTAACATCAGGGTCATGCCCAAGACACTTTGGTGAAGTTTCTTCCAAATGATTCGGTTCTGTGTCACTAAATTCTGAGTCTATGATTTCTGTGTTGACTGACTTAGCATTACCGTCTTGTAATTCTACCACCATATCAACAAGACGCTTTAGCAGTGAGAAATGTTGAGTTACAAACAAGTCTTTCTGATTGCCCTGAATTTGTATTGTACCCGTCGACACAAAGAATGTAAGTTTGTATAACAATGGATTGATTAAGTCTTCATCTATAGAACTTAATTCTATAACAAATTGTATTGGATGAGCTACCTGCCTCTTTCCATTGTGGGGGTTCATCAAACCACCTGACATTAATTGTGTCTGATTTTCCAATATTGTCATAATAAAAAATTTCAAAAGCCTTTATCCAGGCAAGAATTCTTTCCGCTCTCGTATAAAACGCAACCATTTTCGCCTCAGACTCATATATGTCAAGGTCCTATTGTTCAAATTGTATCAATTTGGCTTTACCAGTCCTTTTCTTCAGTTTTTTTAGGTAAACTGTGAATAGGATAATCCGAACGGACCTTGTCCATTGACAAATTGATGTGTAGTTTCTCAAATGAGAGCGACATTGTCATCAGGTATTTCTGGATTTGACTGGACACCACGTGGTCAAGGTACGAACAAGGTTTGGCCGAAACAGGCTTATGACGAGACACGCACGACAGGATTAGTAGCACATCAAGAGTTAATTAGTGTTTAGTCTATAATAAACTTATCATCATGAGTATATCTCATAATCTGCACAACTTGAAGAACTATCAGCTGGAAATAGTGGCTTTTTATCGGCTTTTTATTCACCACGCAAAATTTTGGCGGCCATTACTAAGGCGTATTCAGGAGGGCCATGGTGGCCCTGAATCGCTCACCTGAGCATTAATCAGTTCACTGGCTCTGTTGAAGATTTATAAGAGTTGGTGCACACTAATTGCCGGGAAGAAAAAGCCGGGAAGATGGGGGTAGTTGTCTATCGGATTCAATATCTATCTTTCTGTATAAGCTATCTAAATAAATTAGACATCATTTTAAAGAAGAGACTCTTATCTAAATATTGAATATAAAATAAATAAAATCTGCTGAGAAATGTAGGTGCTAGAGCGCTGACAAAGTTTCTCTAAAAATAGCCACAGTGACCTTGACCTTGGGCGCAGCATCCTGAAAGTCAAACTTACTCGAGATATTGTCATGCCCTACACTTGTGTGAAGTTTTAAAATCCGTTGAGAAATGTAGGCAATAGAGCGATGACAAAGTTTTTCTAAAAATATGTGATGACGTTGTTTTCTCCATTATAACACTATGGGATTTTTTTTTCAAACGCTAAAGGTAGTCTGTGCTCAAATCCGGCCAAATTTCGAACTCATCCAAGCTCTTATGTATGTCATCATTACCGGCAAGTATGATAAGGATCTAAGCAAAAACAGTTGAGAAAACGTGATGACGCCATTTTCCCCATTATAACCCTATGGGATTTTTTTCAAACGCTCAAGGGCAGCTAACTCCGTAGTCTGTGCTCGAATCCGGCCAAATTTCGAACTCATCCAAGCTCTTGTGTATGTCATCATTACCTGCAAGTATGATAAGGATCTAATCAAAAACAGTCGAGAAAACGTGATGACGCCATTTTCCCCATTATAACCCTATGGGGGCTATCTGTTGCCATGGAAACCAGAGTTCTGAGCTGATCGGCACCAAAACCTTATGCAGCCTTTCCCCCACCCAAATGATGCTTCAGATAAAATTTGATTGCGATCGGCCCACTGGTCTCTGATGTTTGAAAGTGTTGACGCACCCACCCACGCACGGACGGACGACGGCTCGACTCCCATCCTATAAGCTCCCCTCTGAGCCTTCGGCTCAGGTGAGCTAATAATGCCGGTCAGCTTATATCCAGGAGTGTTTTGCGGAAAGGACCTCATTTTCAGACAAAGGCAATGCATATAGTTTGGTACGAATGTGATGAAGACCTAACGGTTGCTGTACATGAGGGAGGAGATAGTCAAATGTGACATCATCATGTAAATTAGGACGATTATATCGTCGATGTCCATGACTTCTCGACCGACGTTGAGAACCGTCAAAAAGCCTCATCACATTCACCGAACTACAGCCTGGGCTTGTCAAATTTCCAACAGAATCGATTTTATCATTGCAACCATAAGGTGCAGCGGTGCCTACTTCACGAATCCAGTATTCCTCTTTTTGCCTGTGCAATGGTGTGCTCAAACTAGGGTTATTCGTGGGGTGATAGATTTTTTAAAGGATTCGTACCCTGAAGGACAAAATTGAATGATCTGGAAGATTAAAGTGCTTGTAAAGCAATTGATTTCCTCCATGATTTACTTCAAATCTATGTCCAGACATTCTTTTATTAAGTTGTCCTTTCGTTTCACCCACATAAATCAGTCCACAGAGTGAGCACTCCACACCATAGACAATATTGGAGGACTTACAGTTCAGATCATCCCAGCTTCGGCAGTGATACGTTTTATTAGTGAGACCACTTTTAAACTGATCATCTGTAATCAAAATTTGACATGTTTTGCAATTTTTTGTGTTGCATGGTGTAACATTGCAAAGATAATTGTTAAATATTTTTAGTATAATTTGCTTTGTCTGTTGTAACCCTTCTGTTGGTCTAAATTATTTACTTCAGTAAAGATAGCTGAGTTGCCACCTATTTGGGAAAAAGCTGCTGACTCGGCTTATCACATGTAATTTATTGTTTGTTGGGATGTCTTTGTCAATCTTTCCCTTTGATGTTGGGGATAGGATTTGGGATCTGATTCAGTCAGTTCCTGAAGTTTAGTTACCCTTTAAATTTGATTTCCTTGACCCAATGAAGCTTCATATGAAATATTGCTTCAGTTGGCCCATTGGCGTCAGAGGAGAGGATGTTTGAAAATGCCGACGGAAGACAGAATCTCAGTGTCCTTGAATAAAGGTCAACGAATGACCTTGACCTTTAGCAACAAAATATATTCGATTGGTCATTTAGCTTACCATATATACCAAATATAATATCTTAGCCTTAACAGTTTCTTTGAAATCACAGAAAATCCAATGTTCAAGCATATTCCAAAATAAAAGCATAACCTACCAATGTTCATCTTGCCATAAATTAGGTCAAGGTCAAGGCACTGTCACAAGTTGTATAAATTATAATGGGCGGCTCAAGGCCCCTATGCTCCATACCACAAGGTCATTGGGGCTTTGGATCTGGAGAACATTTCAGAACGGTATGTACCACATATGGGCATGGCAGCCATCTTGGTTATGTGACCAAGACCACCTGAACAAGCAAATTCGGTGAATTTATATCCCCCGCCGAAGTGGCCCTGATTTGTTTATTATTATGGTTTATTTTAAGTTTTATATAATTTCGTTCACTGGGCTGAGTGGACTTTCACTGGGCTGAGTGGCCTATTACTCTGGCATAAGTGAGGCATAAGCTGAGGCTGTCCTTAAACACTTTGCCTAAGCATTACTGCACTATGATCATACATTTTTAATTCAGTTTCAAGAAATTTTGTTCAGTCCAGTATCTAATTTATGGCTAATTTGTGGATTTTAAGTCAATTCAAGGTCATTAAATCATGCACTACTGATGCGATTATGATCGAACTTAATGTGCACTGCTATGTCAAGACAATACATAAATATTTTAAGCTTCATGAAATTCCAGTCATTGGTTACTTAGTTATGACTCAATATGTTGATTTTAAACCAAGTCAAGGGCAATTATTCATTGCTAACTGAAGCAATTTCAACAAAACGTAAGATGCACCAATGTGTTATGGTGATACTCTAGTAAAAGTTTCATAGAATTCTATTCATTGATTACTTAGTTATGGCGAAATTTGTCAATTTTAAATTGATTCAAGGGCAATAACTCATGCATTTCTAATGCCATTCTAATGAAACTTTATGTGCATAACTGCCTTATGGTGATACATATTAAGTTTAAGTTTCATGAAATTTCGGCAATTGGTTACTTAGTTATGGCTCATTGTAATGATTTTAAGTCAAATCAAGGGCAATAACTCATGCACTCCTGAAGCTAGTCTGATGAAACATAACATGTATCAGCGGGTTATAATGATATATATTTAATTTAAGATTCATGAAATTCCATCTAGTGGTTACTTAGTTATGGCTCATTTTATTGATTTTATAACAATTCAAGGGCAATAACTCATGCATTACTGAAGCCAGTCTGATGAAACGTGACGTGCATCAACGGGTTATAGTAATATTTATTTGTTTTAAGTTTCATAAAATTCTGTCCAGTGGTTACTTAGTTATGACTCATTGTACTGATTTTCAAACAAGTCAAGGGCAGTAACTCATGCACTACTGAAGCCAGTCTAATGAAACTTGACGTGCACCAGCTGGTTATAGTAATATATATTCAGTTTAAGTTTCATGAAATTCCGTTCATTAGTTACTTAGTTTCGGCTCCGGACGGACGGAAAGACGGACGGACGGAAGGAATGACGGACGGACAGACAGACGGACAGCCATGGAAAAAACTATATCCCTCCGCCTTCGGCGGGGGTTAACAAACTTTGGTCCCTTTGACCCAGCGAAGCTCCATATAAAATATGTCTTCAATCTGCACAGTGGATTCAGAGGAGATGTTTGATGTTGGGGATAGGGTTTGGGATCTGATTCAGTCAGTTCCTGAAGTGTAGTTACCCTTTAAATTTGAAAATGCTGACGGGCGACAGAAACTCAGTGACCTTGAACAAAGGTCAACGAATGACCTAGACCTTAAGCAACGTAAGCTTTTCATTTGCCTATTTAGTTAACCATATATACCAAATATTATATCTTGGACTAAAGCAGTCTCTAAGAAATCCACTGGTTAATGCATTTTCCCATATAAAAGTATAACGTACCAAAAGTTGACTGCGTCAAAAATTAGGTCAAGGCCAACCTACGGTCATCATTTGTTCAAACTATGATGAGCTCGAATGTCCGATGCTACATACCAAGTTTCAAGGTCGTAGACTTTTGGATTCAGGAGAAGAAGATATTAGCATGGCGGCCATCTTGGTCATGTGACCCAGACCCCGCATACAAACTTTTGTTCCCCAATCCTACTGAGACTCCATATAAAATTTGGCTTCAATCATGTTTGAAAATGTTGATGGACGACAGACGGACGACGGAGCCTGCCTATACCATTAGCTCACCTATGAATCTAAAGGCTGAGGTGAGCTATCAAGGCGACTCACGTGCTATAATGACTGCCTTTGCTACTTTTCGTATGCAAGTTGCTGGACTATGAAACGAATGACGAGTCGGCAGATGTAGCTATCGATAAAAGACTTGAGTGCCAAATATATATAGATTCGGATATTATAAACATGGTAACAAGAGCTCCGCTGAGCGGGGCAATATACGCACGTTCGGGCTTAAAGTTGGAAAGACAACAACATTTGACAGAACTTTTGTCAGTAGCTTAAATCTTCAATAATAATGCAGATATAAAACTACAAAACAAACGAAACTTATATGAAACTAGAATTGTTTTTCTACGAAAAATCAGAATGTCTCCCCCCTTTTTGATGTCAAAAGGATCAGTCATTAAGACGCCAAGGGAAAAACAATATGTTTCCCTACCCTGAAGCAGGGATTCATTATAAGTAAAAAGTATAAATGCAAGAGTTATAGTTGTTATGCTCTGCATGTCATGTAATGTTGACTGATATTCATATTTAGTTTTTGTCAAAAAATATAAATGCAAGAGTAACAGTGCTCTGAAAGTGGTCTATTTATATGTTGACTGATATTTGTATGAAGTTTCATGAATATAGCTTAAACGGTTTTCAAGTTATAGAGCTTAGACGATTGAGACACGATTTTGTGAATGACAAAGTTCCAAGGGAAATAACTCAAATAGTATAAATGCTGTGCTCTGCAGTTGTCTAGTGTTGACTGACATTTGTATGAAGTTTCATGAATATAGCTTGTCTGGTTTTCAAGTAATAAAGCGATTGAGATACGATTTTGTGACAGACAAAGGTCCAAGGGAAATAACTCAAGAAGTATAAATGCAAGAGTTATGGTTCTTGCACTATGCAATTCTTCTAATGTTGATTGATATTTGTATGAAGTTTCATGAATATAGCTTGAATGGTTTTCAAGTTATAGAGCAGACACGACTGAGACACGATTTTGTGACTGACAAAGTTCTAAGGGAAATAACTCAAATAGTATAAATGCTAAAGTTATGGTTCTTGCATTCTGCATGTCGTCTGATGTTGATTGATATTTGTATGAACTTTCATGAATATAGCTTGAATGGTTTTAAAGTTATAGACGGACTCGACTGAGACGCAATTTTGTGATGGACAAAGTGCCAAGGGAAATAACTCAAAAAGTATAAATGCCAGAGTGCATTCCGCACGTCGTCTGATGTTGATTGATATTTATATGAAGTTTCGCGAATATAGCTTGAGCGGTTTTCAAATTATTGAACGGACACGATTGAAACACAATTTTGTGATGGACTAAGTTCCAAGGGAAATAACTCAAGAAGTATAAATGCCAGAGTTACCATTCTTGCGCTCTGCACGTCGTCTTATGTTGATTGATATTTATATGAAGTTTCGCGAATATAGCTTGAGCGGTTTTCAAGTTATAAAACGGACACAATTGAAACACAATTTTGTGATGGACTAAGTTTCAAGGGAAATAACTCAAAAATTATAAATGCCAGAGTTACCATTCTTGTGCTCTGCACGTCGTCTCATGTTGATTGATATTTATATGAAATTTCGCGAATATAGCTTGAGCGGTTTTGAAGTTATAGAACGGACACGATTTAAACACAATTTTGTGATGGACTAAGTTCCAAGGGAAATAACTCAAAAAGTATAAATGCCAGAGTTACCATTCTTGCACTCTGCACGTCGTCTCATGTTGATTGATATTTATATGAAGTTTCGCGAATATAGCTTGAGCGGTTTTCAAGTTATAGAACAGACACGATTTGTGACAGACAGACGGACAGACGGACGGACAGACGCCCAAGGAAAAACAATATGTCTCCCGACCCTGAAGGGGGGAGACATAATTCCTAGACAAGAATTACA
This sequence comes from Ctena decussata, assembly GCA_963989385.1. Classification (NCBI taxonomy): domain Eukaryota; kingdom Metazoa; phylum Mollusca; class Bivalvia; order Lucinida; family Lucinidae; genus Ctena; species Ctena decussata. The sequence continues at coordinate 77,534,970 of OZ022507.1, forward strand.
AAGGCTTTGATGTTGGGGATAAGGTTTGGGATCTGATTCAGTCAGTTCCTGAAGTGTAGTTACTCTTTAAATTTGAAAATGCTGACGGGCGACAGAAACTCAGTGACCTTGAACAAAGGTCAACGAATGACCTTGACCTTAAGCAACCTAAGATTATCATTTGCCTATTTAGTTAACCATATATACCAAATATTATATCTTGGTTTAAAACAGTCTCTGAGAAATCCACTGTTTATGCATTTTCCCATATAAAAGTATAACGTACCAAAAGTTGACTGCGTCATAAATTAGGTCAAGGCCAACCTACGGTCATCATTTGTTCAAACTATGATGAGCTCGAGTGTCCGATGCTACATACCAAGTTTCAAGGCGTAGACTTTTGGGTTCAGGAGAAGAAGAGTTTGAAGGGTTTTTACATAAATTAGCATGGCGGCCATCTTGGTCATGTGACCCAGACCCCGCATACAAACTTTCGTTCCCCAATCCCACTGAGACTCCATATAAAATGTTGATGGATGACAGACGGACGACGGAGCCTGCCTATACCATTAGCTCACCTATGAACCTAAAGGCTGAGGTGAGCTAACAAGGCGACTCACATGCTATAATGACTGCCTTTGCTACTTTTCGTATGCAAGTTGCTGGACTATGAAACGAATGGCAAGTCGGCAGCTGTAGCTATCGATAAAAGAATTGAGTGCCAGATATATATAGATTCGGATATTATAAGCATGGTAACAAGAGCTCCGCTGAGCGGGGCAATATACGCACGTTCGGGCTTAAAGTTGGAAAGACAACAGCAGATGACAGAACTTTTGTCAGTAGCTTAAATCTTCAATAATAGTGCAGATATAAAACTAAAAAAACAAACGAAACTAATATGAAATTCCTAGACAAAAATTAAAAAGGGGCATAATTCCATCAGAACTGAAAGTAGGATCATGGTTCTTGTTCTCTGTATATCGTCTGATATTTGTACAAACTTTCATGAAGAAATCTTAAAACGGTTTTCAAGGTATGGAGCAGACACGAAATTTCTATATGAAAAATACAAATGTGCATAATTCCGTCAAAACTGAAAGTAGGGTTATGGTTCTCTTCTCTGCACATCGTCTGATGTTGCTTTATAATTATACAAACTTTCAAGAAGAAATCTTAAACGGTTTTTGAGATATGGAGCGGACACGACGCTAATATAGATTACCATGTGAAAAAATACAAAGGGACATAATTCCATAAAAAATGAAAATATGGTTATGGTTCTTTTTTTATGCACATCGTCTGATGAGGCTTTATATTTGTAGAAACTTTCATGAAGAAATCTTAAACAGCTTTCAAGATATGGAGCGGACACGAAATTTCATCCATTTGACCTTTGACCTCTATGTGTGACCTTGACCTTTGTCAGACATCATTGAAGTATGAGTTCTGCACATCGTCTCGATAAGGCAAACCTTTGACCCAAGTTTCAAAAAATATTTCAAGGGGTTAAAGCGATATGGAGCAGACACGAAAAGTTAATGGACGGACAGACAGAAGGACGGTCATGACATAATACGACCCGTCTTCGACAGGCGTATAAAAATGGAAGAACAGGCGAGACTGAGTGAAAAATGAAAATGAATTTGACTTGCGAGCTGCTTCGAAAGATTGGACAAAAATTCACATGGCCTGAGAGGGTCCTACTAAAGACAGAAAAGGACTTTTGCCACCGAAAAGAACTTTTGGGCACCGAAAAGGACTTTTTAAATGCCATTTTATGCTATTAAAACGTTTGAAAAAATATATAGGGTAAAGTATTTTATTTCTAAACATAACTTTCTAGAAAATTAAGTGAAAAATGCCCTTTTCGGTGCCCCAAATTCGGCATTTGCGATGTCCTTTCGGTACATGGCATCTCTTCACTGACCAGAAGTGGAGTCCTTTTCGGTGCTGTTATATTTTGTGAAATTTTAGGATGAAAATACTACAATTCCCAAAATTTTGATTTAAGCGCTGATTAATATCATGATGATATTAAAAAAATTAAAACATATGGTTTATATGGCATTTAACGGCTAATAAAAGTCCTTTTCGGTGCCCGAAAGTTCTTTTTGGTACTTTTCGGTGGGGAAAGTCCTTTTCTGTCTTTAGTAGGACCGGCCTGAAACAATTTTTTTATACAGAAATGCATAGTGCGTGAAGGAATCAGCAAGGTAATGGTGATGAGGCAGAAAATAGTGCCTAAATATTTTCTTTATTTCTATAGCATTGTGGTTGAATTTATGCAATAATAACGATCAAACATGGTTTTTCAATGCTTTAACATTTGCCAGGTTTCTCAGAGCTGTTGAAATCCTTGGCATTCGGCCTTAGTTTTCAACAGTTCCCTCGAAACCTGACAAAAAACATGTTTGATCCCTCTATCGTTTTCAAGGTTATTGGTAAACAATAGCTGTTGTCGAACAGTGTTTTACATGCATTCAATTTAAAAACAGACAGGAATATTTTCTTGCTGATGATATCCTAGTTTTACTTTCTTGGAATTATAAACAATAGCAACAACTTGAGACACATCTCTCCTTTTATTTACCTAGAATGTACATAACATATTCATGTATCAGCAAAGTAATACATACAATTATACTTTAAGATTAAATTTTCTGCATTTGGCTGTGTTTTTGCTTACAGTATGCAACTACCGTATTAATCCTATTAAACGCCCTAGGGAGTTGCATTTTACAAAAAGGGGACATTATTTAGAGCCTAAATTGTAGTAAATCAGCCACTGCCAAACTACCTGTAACAAACAGTATTAAGGTGATCAGGTATACTTGAGGTAGAAGTAATTTACTTTTTTCGCCTCTTATCTCAGTAGGGGTTGGGTTAAGTCTTACAGAAAAGAATTTGCTCCTCTAGTAGCGAATTCCTTCCTTTAAGAGTACACTCCATTGAAAATAGCTAGAAACTCATCAAGAGAAGCAAACAGCAATTCATGCAAGTAAATATCATATCATTTTCGGAAATGAAGCAGGGGGGGGGGGGGGCTTTTATTAGAGCAGGGCGTTTATTAGGACTAATACGGTATGTTTGAAAATATAACTACCGCTGTTAGTTTTGAAAAAACCTGGGCCCAGTTGTTCAAAACTAATGACGTTATTAGTTATCAAGACGTCACATTTTCAAATGTAAGCAAAAATGCAGCCACTTTCTGCATAATAAGTCTATGAAGCTACTCAAATTTGTATCAGCCAAATATTTGTACTCTTGATTTTATGTGTTCTAGAAGACTTAGCAAATCCTTGACTAACGACTTTGTTGAGCTGGCAATAACTTTGAACAAACGGGCCTTGGATACTTGTACTTTGGAATAACAAGAGTAAGCAAACACATGACTGTGAGAACCCGAAGGTTTGGCATAGTCATTTGATGCCTGTAATAGATTATTTATTTCTAAATTCATCTGGGTATTGTGTGCGGTCCATCGAATTACCCCAAACCCACCCAAAATGCACATAAAACACCCGAACCACGAAAACAAATACTCAAAACCAAATTTTGTAGTTTGCAGTAACTTTCACTGCTTTCAAAATGTTTGTTAATACTTAAGTATTTAAAATTTTGGAAAACTGATGTATATTTGCAACTATAGGGAACAAGGGCTTTGCAAGCGGCGCATAATACGCCCGTTTTAAATTGTTTTAATACTGTTTTATTGTCATAAAGGAGTTATATTTAATATTGTTTTAATGTCGTAAAGGAGTTATACAGAATGAACAAGACTGTTTACATAAGGATAGACAGGCAGACAAAACGGAAAAACCACTCTATAATTAATGACGGCAACATTATTTAAATATTTAACACATCAAATACTATTAGGATACCAAAAATCAGCTTCCAAGGGGAAGTGGCTCCTAAGTTGAGTAATGCCAAAGTCCAACAAGGGCGGTAATTCATAAACTAAATATATTAGCTACACCATTCTTGGTTCTAATACATTCCCCTTGACAATATACACATCACGATCATGTTGTGTAAGAATATTCTAAAGGGTTAATTGAAGGAAATTTATAGAAGGGCAGATAATTCAGTAAGTGAGCCAGAGTTGTGGTTCTTGCTCAGGATACATTTAGCAATTATTATACACATTCCTACAAAGTTTCATTCTAATATTTCAAAAGGTTAAGGAGATATGGAGTGAATTGAAAATCCTAAAAATACTATACAAAGGGAGGTTACTCCAAAATTAAGGGGGAGCAACCATTCTTATATGTGACACATCATACTATGATCATGCACATTGCTTTGAAGTTTCATCATGATATTCCAAACAGTTAGTGAGTTCAGGGGTGCACAAGATAATAATACACAAAATAGTCTAAAAGAATTAGTAAAAGGGCTGTATCTCAAAGACGAAGAAAGGGAGACCAACCATTGTTGTGCGCGACACATCGTTGGGACTTCATACACATTGCTATAAAGTTTTATGAAGATATCCAAAACAGTTACCTAGCTATGGTGCGCACAAGACCTGCAGCGTAAAAACGATCAAAAGGGCATAACTTGAAAATTAAGGGAGGGGAGCAACCATTCTTACATGCGACACGTTCCCCCTACCTAATACATATGCCTATAAAATTTCATGAAGATATCCCAAATAGTTACTGAGTTATGACACGCACAAGAATGTTTACAGACGGACTATTCAAAGAAAGGTTACTCCAAAATTAAGAATGGGGGAACAACCATTCTTACACGCGACACGTTCCTCCTACCTAATACATATGCCCATGAAATTTCATGAAGATATCCCAAATGGTTACTGAGTTATGGCGTATACAAGAATGTTTACGGACGGACAGCGCCACAACATAATACGTCCGTTTTTTTCAAAACGGGCGTATAAAAATGCTGGTACCAGTACTTAGGCTATTTAAATTTATGTATGTATATATGCTTCTATGAATCTGAAAGGTAATTTCACACATACACTTACACGTACATATAATCATATATCTAGGCAGATCAACATATATACAGACATGCAAGCACACATGTGTACTATGAACATACGTGCAAATGGCATACATATGGCATGCTACTCTATTTTCAGCACAAACCATATGATTATCACTTCTTCTGCACAAACAGCTTTTGTTAATTTTCTTATTTAGTAGCTTTGGAATCATTAAAAAAGCATAATCAAAATGTTGGCAGGCCATTTTAACCAGATACAATATCAAGAAAAGTGGTTTGGATGGTTTTGGGGTGTTTTTGTGTGTTTTTGGGTAATTCGATGGACCCGTATTTTAACACAATGTATCAGAGTCCTGTAATGGCTGGTCCTTGGCGCAAAGCAAATGTCCACGTAAGTTCTTGAAATTGGTCTGTAATATTCATGTTTTGTGCTATTTATAGTAACGGCAGATGGCGGCCATCTTGGAATGCCAAACTGCAAAAAAAAAACAAGAGGGCCATGATGGCCCTGGATCGCTCACCTGAGTATCCTGTGAACCTAACCTCAGAGACATCCATATGAACAATAGACAGAGTTTCACAAAGATTTAATGGAAAATGAACCCTTTATTGTGTACCTAAGGTTTTTTTTAAAGATTTAATCTAATGACCTAGATTTTGACCCCACATGACCCAGTTTCAAACCTGGTCTAGATTTCTTAGATATGAACATTCTGACAAATTTATCAAAACTTTGCCCTCTAGAGTGTACACAATGCTTTTCTGAGGTTTAACCTAGTGACCTACTTTTTGACCCAACATGACCAAGTTGCACCCTTGTCCAGATTTGTTGAAGACAAACATTCTGACAAAGCCCTATGAAGATTAGAACAAAACTGTGTCCTCTAAAGCGTTCACACTGTTTTTCTAAGAACTGACCTAGTGACCTAGCTTTTGACCTGACATGGCCCAGTTTCAAATCTGGTATAGATTTCATGAAAATAAACATTCTGACAAGGTTTCACGTAGATTGGATCATAACTGTGCCCTCTAGAGTGTACACATGGTTTTTCTAAGATTTGACCTAGTGACCTAGTTATTGACCACACAAGACTCAGATTCAAATATGGCCTAGATTTTATATAAATAAACATTCTGACAAAGTTTCATGATGATTGGATCATAACTGTGCCCTCTAGAGTGTGCACAAGGTTTTTCTAAGATTTGACCCAGTGACCTAGTTTTTGACCCCATATGACCCAGTTTCAAAGATGGTCTAGATTTCATTTAGATAAACATTCTGAAAAAGTTTCATGATGATTGGTAGAGAGTCCCCAACGGAACATTTCTGTGAAATTATTTCAAAATCTGCCAAGCAGTTTTGGAGGAGAAGTTGTTTAAACGTTTTTCTATATTTAGCTCTGGTGGCCATATTGTTCAGTGGAGCAGAACGGCTTGAGCAATTTTGGTAGAGAGTCCCCCTAGGAACATTTCTGTGAAATTATTTCAAAATCTGCCCAGCAGTTTTGGAGGAGAAGTCGTTTAAAAGTTTTTCTATTTTTAGCTCTGATGGCCATTTTGTTTAGCGGAGCGGAACCGTTTTAGCAATTTTGGTAGAGGGTCTCCTAAGAAACATTTCTTTGAAATTATTTCAAAATCTGCCCAGCAGTTTTGGAGGAGAAGTCGTTTACAGGTTTTTCTATTTTTAGCTCTGGCGGCCATTTTGTTTGGCGGAGCGGAACCGTTTGAGCAATTTCGGTAGAGGGTCTCCATAGGAATATTTCTGTGAAATTATTTCAAAATCTGCCCAGCAGTTTTGGAGGAAAAGTCGTTTAAAGGTTTTCTATTTTTAGCTCTGGCGGCCATTTTGTTCAGCGGAGCGGAACCGTTTGAGCAATTTTGGTAGATGGTCTCCTAAGGAACATTTCTGTGAAATTATTTCATAATCTACCCAGAAGTTTTAGAGGAGAAGTTGTTTAATGGTTTTTCTATTTTTAGCTCTGGCGGCCATTTTGTTCAGCTGAGTGGAACCGTTTGAGCAATTTTGGTAGAGGGTCTCCTAAGGAACATATCTGTGAAATTATTTCAAAATCTGCCCAGCAGTTTTGGAGATGTCGTTTAAAGGTTTTTCTATATTTAGCTCTGGCGGCCATATTGTTCAGTGGAGCGGAACGGCTTGAGCAATTTTGGTAGAGAGTCCCCCAAGGAACATTTCTGTGAAATTATTTCAAAATCTGCCCAGCAGTTTTGAAGAAGAAGTTGTTCAAAGGTTTTTCTATTTTTAGCTCTGGCGGCCATTTTGTTTAGCGGAGCGGAACCGTTTTAGCAATTTTGGTAGAGGGTCTCCTAAGGAACATTTTTGTGAAATTATTTCAAAATCTGCCCAGCAGTTTTGGAGGAGAAGTCGTTTAAAGGTTTTTCTATTTTTAGCTCTGGCGGCCATTTTATTCAGCGGAGTGGAACCGTTTGAGCAATTTCGATAGAGGGTCTCCTAAGGAACATTTCTGTGAAATTATTTCAAAATCTGCCCCGCAGTTTTTGAGGAGAAGTCGTTTAAAGGTTTTTCTATTTTTAGCTCTGGCGGCCATTTTGTTCAGCGGAGCGGAACCGTTTGAGCAATTTTGGTAGATGGTCTCCTAAGGAACATTTCTGTGAAATTATTTCAAAATCTGCCCAGAAGTTTTGGAGGAGAAGTGGTTTAAAGGTTTTTCTGTTTTTAGCTCTGGCGGCCATATTCTTCAGTGGAGCGGAACCATTTGAGCAATTTTGGTAGAGAGTCCCCCAAGGAACATTTCTGTGAAATTATTTCAAAATCTGCCCAGCAGTTTTGGAGGAGAAGTCGTTTAAAGGTTTTTCTATTTTCAGCTCTGGCTGCCATTTTGTTAAGCGGAGCGGAACCATTTTGACAATTTTGGTAGAGAGTCCCCCAAGGAACATTTCTGTGAAATTATTTCAAAATCCGTCCAGCAGTTTTGGAGAAGAAGCCGTTTAAAGCAAAAGTTGACGCCGGACGCACGACCGGACGACGGACGATGGACGACGGACAAAGACCGATCACAATACCTCACCTTGAGCACTTCGTGCTCAGGTGAGCTAAAAATACAAAAACAAAAAAAAAACAACAAAAAAAAAAACAAGGGCTTCGCAAGCGGCGCATAATACGCCCGTTGTAATGTCATAAAGGAATTATAGAATGAACAAGATTGTTTACATAAGGAAAGACAGGCAGACAAGTACGGGAAACCACACTTTAATTAATGACGGCAACATTATTTAAATATTTAACACATCAAATATTATTAGTATACCAAAAATCAGCTTCGAAGGTGAAGTTGCTCCTAAGCTGAGTAATGCCAAAGTCAAACAAGGGAGATAATTCATAAACTAAATACACGTATACTAAATATACCATTCTTGGTTCTAATACATTCCCCTGACAATATACACATCTCCATAAAGTTGTGTTAAAATATTCTTAACTGTTAAGGAGTTACAGAGTAAACAGGAAATTTATGCATGGGCAGATAATCCAGTAAGCAAGCCAGAGTCGTGGTTCTTGCTCAGGATACATTGCCCCATCATTACACACATTCCTACAAAGTTTCATTTTAGTATTTCAAAGGGTTAAGGAGATATGGAGTGAATGGAAATGCCTAAAAATAATGATCAAAGGGAGGTTACTCCAAAATTCAAAAAACAGGAGCAATCATTCTTATATGTGACACATCATCTTGTGATCATGCACATTGCCATGAAGTTTCATCATGATATTCCAAACAGTTACCGAGTTAATGCATGCACAACATAAGTATACACAAAAATAGCCGAAAAGAACTAATAAAAGGGATGTAACATAGAAACGAACAAAGGGATAGCAACCATTGTTGTACGGCACACATGGGTGGGACTTCATACACATTGCTATGAAGTTTCATGAAGATATCCCAAACAGTTATCTAGCTATGGCGCACACCAGACCTGAAAGGGCAAAAAAAAACAATCAGAGGGCATAACTTGGAAACTAAGGAAGGGGGAGCAAACATTCTTGTATGCGATACATTCTCCCTACCTACTACTTATGCCTACAAAATTTCATGAAGATATCCCAAATGGTTACTGAGTTATGGCGCATACACGAATGTTTACGGACCAAGGAAAGGGAGTTTACTCCAAAATTAAGAAAGGGGGAGCAACCAGTCTTATATGCAACATATTATCTTGTGATCATGCTCATTGCTATATAGTTTCATCATGATATTCCAAACAGTTACCAAATTAATGTATGCACAACATAAGTATACACAAAAATAGCCGAAAAGAACTAATAAAAGGGATGTAACTCAGAAACGAACAAAGGGAGAACAACCATTGTTGTACGCGACACGTCGTTGGGACTTCATACACATTGCTATGAAGTTTCATGACGATATCCCAAACAGTTATCTAGTTCTGGCGCGCACAATACCTGTAGGGTAAAAAAACAATCAAAGGGGCATAACTTTGAAACCAAGGAAGGGGGAGCAACCATTCTTGTACGCGACACGTTTCCCCTACCTAATACATACGCATACAAAATTTCATGAAGATATCCCAAATGGTTACTGAGTTATGGCGTGCACACGGACGGACAGACGCACGGACAGCGCCATGACATAATACGTCCGTTTTTTCAAAACGGGTGTATAAAAACAACAAAAAAAAAACAGGATGGCTTCATGCAAGGAACATACTGATATGAAATTGGTCAAATTCCGTTCAGATTTTCTCATTTTCACAGTTTGCAAATTTTAGTAACAGAATCCATCTTGACTGGTCTGTTATTTATAATTTTTGAAACAAGTCAATGAAAGCATATTTTGTCAATATCAATTCAGGGGCTACGGAGATATTTTAATTTCCATGTTTTGTGCTAGTTTTAGTAACGGCAGATGGCGGCTCTCTTGGAATGCCAAATTGCAAAAAAATCTAAAAGGCTTCCTGCAAGGAACAATCGGAACTAGAACAAGCAAATTCTGTGAATTGATATCCCCCGCCAAAGTGGCCCTGATTTGTTTATGGTTTATTTTAAGTTTCAATATATAATTTTGTTCACAGATTACTTAGTTACAGCTGAACTTGTGGATTGTAAATATAATCAAGGCCAATAACTCTGGAATAAGAGGCATAAATTGAAACTCCTCTTCTTAAACACTTGCTGCAGCTTCACTGCACTATGATGATGCATTTTAATTCTGTTTCAAGAACTTTTGTTCACCAGTACCTTAGTTATGGCTAATTAAGTGATTTCAAATCAATTCAAGGCATTAAATCATGCACTACTTAAACGATTATGACAAAACTTAATGTCCACTGCTGTGACATGACAATACATAATTTTTTAAGTTCCATGAAATTCCATTTATTGGTTACTTAGTTATGACTCAATTTGTTGATTTTAAACCAATTGAAGGGCAATTACTCATTGCTTACTGAAGCAATTCTGACAAAACATAAAATGCTCCAATGTGTTACGGTGATACAAATGTAGTATAAGTTTCATAGAATTCTATTAATTGATTACTTAGTTATGGCTGAATTTGTCAATCTTAAATTCATTCAAGGGCAATAACTCCTTCACTTCTGGTGCCATGCTGACGAGACTGTCTATACATGACCTCGTTATGGTGATACATATTTAGTTTTAGTTTCATGAAGTTTTGATAATTGGTTACTTTGTTATGGCTCATTTTATTAATTTTAAGTCAATTAAAGGGCAATAACTCATGCATTACTGAAGCCAGTCTAACGTAACTTCCTCTGCATCAGCATGTTATAGTGATATATATCTATTTCAAGTTTCATAAAAATCCATCGAATGGTTACTTAGTTATGGCTCCGGACGGACGGATTTTATTAAAAATGTCAATTAAAGGGCAATACTCATGCACTACTTAAGCCAGTCTGACGAAACTTCACATGCCTCAGTGTGTTAAACTGATATATATTCATTTTAAGTTTCATGAAATTCCATCTAATGGTTACTGAATTATGGCTCCGGACGGACGGATTTTATCAATTTGAGTCAACTACCGAAGCCAGTCTGACAAAACTTCACGTGCGTCAGCGCGTTATAATGATATATATTTATTTCAAGTTTCACGAAATTCCATCCAGTGGTTACTTAGTTATGGCTCCGGAGAGACGGATTGTATCAATTTTAAGTCAATTAAAGGGCAATAACTCATGTACTACTAAAGCCAGTTTGACAGACTTTCATAGGCGTCAGCGCGTTAAAGTGATATAATTTAGTTTTAAGTTTCACGAAATTCTATCCAGTGGTTACTTAGCAATGGCTCCGGATGGACGGATTTTATCAATTTTAAGGCAAATACAGGGCAATAACTCATGCACTACTGAAGCCAGTCTGACAAAACTTCACATGCATCAGCACGTTATAGTGATATACATCTATTTTATGTTTCATGAAATTCCATCCAACGGTTATTTAGTTATGGCTCCGGACGGATAGATTTTATTAATTTTAAGTCAATTAAAGGGCAATAACTCATGCACTACTTAAGCCAGTCTGACGAAACTTCACATGCCGCAGTGCGTTATAGTGACATATATTCATGTAAAGTTTCAGGAAATTCCATCCAGTGGTTACTTAGTTATGGCTCCGGACAGACAGATTCTATCAATTTTAAGTCAATTTAAGGACAACAACTCATGCACTACCGAAGCCAGTCTGACAAAACTTCACGTGCGTCAGCGCCTTATAGTGATATATACATATTTCAAGTTTCACGAAATTCCATCCAGTGGTAAATTAGGTATGGCTCCGGACGGACGGATTTTATCAATTTTAAGTCAATTAAAGGGCAATAACTTATGCACTACTGAAGCCAGTCTATCAAAACTTCACGTGCGTCAGCGCGTCATTGTGATATATATTCATTTCAAGTTTCACGAAATTTCGTACAGTGGTTACTTAGTTATGGCTCCAGATGGACGGTCGGAAGGACAGACGAATGGAAGGACGGACAGGCGGACATGGAGAAAACTATATCCCTCCGCCTTCGGTGGGGGATAACTAGTCAAATAGATTTTTTTTCATTTTTTACAGTTTGCTGTTTTCAGTAATAGAGGCCAATTCGACGGGTCTACTTTTTATTTCTTTTTGAAAGGAAGGAAAGGTTAGCATAGGCGGCAGAAACATTACCAATCTGCGGTTTGCCGATGACATAGATGTTCTAGCTGAGGAAGAGCAGGAACTGGAAGCTCTAGTTGAAAGTCTCGACCAAACCTGCACAAGGTATAAGATGGAGATCAGTGCTGAGAAGACCAAACTGATGACGAACAGCGCAGACGGAATCCGGAGGGAGATCAAGGTAAAAGGGCAGAAGCTGGGTACCGTAAGCAGCTTCAAATACCTTGGAGCAATTGTCTCAGATGATGGCTCAAAACAGGAGGTTCTCTCAAGGTTTGCACAAGCCACTTCAGCTCTTACTAAGCTGAAACCAATTTGGAGAGATAACAATATATCTCTTGGACCAAAGGTGAAACTTATGCGCTCCCTTGTCATTTCCATATTTCTGTATGTCTGTGAATCATGGACCTTGACAGCAGACTTAGAGAAAAGAACGCAGGCCTTTGAGATGAGATGCTACCGAAGGTTACTGAACATTTCGTACAAGGACCATATTACCAATGAGGAGGTTCGCAGGAAATCCAAGCAGCCATTGGAGAATATGATGAACTCCTTACGCTGGTCAAGAAACGGAAACTAAGGTGGTTTGGCCACGTCTCAAGGTCTTCTGGTTTAGCAAGGACAATTCTTCAGGGCACAGTGAAAGGAAAGATGAAAGTATAGCAATATGAGGTTGTCACAAGGTGTCTCGTACAAGAATGATTGCTTCCTCTTACATGTACTTGGACTTACCTCCCTTTGACTACTTATTTTTGAATAAACTTGTGCTCCCCACAACTAGCTTACCACTTGGAAAATCATGATAAAACTTTATGGCAAAGTGTATTAGGTTAAGATAGTATGTTGCTTATATGAATGAATACTCCTCCATATATATTTGTGGAGCTATATCCCTTCAAATAGCTTTTAAGGCTTTTCTTAGGCATGTCATCACTTGGTAATTATTTAGGATATCTTGAAATTTTATTGTGATGTGTATTAGGGTGAAACGGTGTGTCGCATATACGAAAAATTTCTTCGCTCTCCTTATTTTAAATTCCGGGGACTCCCATTAGGAGAGTCAGAGTTACATCCCTTTGATAAGTTTAAGGCCAGTCCTGTACTGCATATAACTAGGTAACCTTTAATGATTTGAAACATTTTGATGAAACTTTGTAGCAATCTGTATTAGGTGGACATTATGTCGTGTTCAAGAATGACTGCTGGCTCTACCTTAATTTTGGAGTTATGTCCCTTTGATTAGTTTTAAAGACTTTTCTTGTGTGCACATTAGTGTAGCTGATTGTCTCGGCTATAAATTTGCCTCAGGGTACTCGCTGAAGCTGAAATGTGTGTATATTGCCCCACCTGAGGTACTCTCGAAGACTCAACTACTTTACTTTACGTTATGCTCACGATCCTTTTAACAAATAGGCCCAGCATTTCTGTGTCCTTTAATTCAAATTTACGAAAAAAAATCCCTATTACACAATATAAGAGAAGCAAGGCGTAACTGTCCAATTTGCATCACTACACAGTCTTATTATCCAGGGCAGAGTTGTTCAAAACTAATGACATCATTATTTAACGGAACATTAAAATTTTGAACATATGTCAAATACATTAATATTTTTGGTTGAAAAAATGTGAGCAGCTTTAGCATTTTAAAAACTTCTCACATATTTTGAACAAAACATTCAGTGTATTTAGCGCTGTAATTAAGTCATAAAACACTTAATGAGCTAACCTCTTTACGACCTTGTTAGGCTAACCATGCTTTAGACAACTGGGCCCATAATGTTGTGTTTTACTTGCCCCTCCTGGAAAGCATACTGTATTTACTCAGCTATATGGCATGGTAATTCCCCGTCTACAATGACCCCAAATATGTAAATCAGTAATATCAATTCCATATAAATTCCACTCTAAGATTGTTTTTCCCTTCCAAACAATCCCAAAATCTAGATCCATCTTCTAAGATGTTATGGGTTGTTTTGGGATGGAAAACAAAACAAACAAGAAAATTTGTTGAATTTAAATCCCTCGCCGAAGTGGCTCTGTTCTGTTTCTGGTTTATTTAAAGCTTCATAAAATTTTATTCACTGGTTACTTAATGACGACTGAACTTGTGGACATTAAATCAAATAAAGGGCAATAACTTATGCATAAGTGAGGCCATTCTAAAAAAAAATTGCCTCAGCATCAATGCACTTTACTGATACAAATTTAGATTCAGTTGCAAGAAATTTTGTTCATTGTCACTTTAGTCATGGGTAATTTGTGAAGTTAAAATCAATTCAAGGGCAATTACTCATGTACTACTGATGCCTTTATGACAAAACTTAATGTGCACTGCCAAGCTATGACATACAAAACCGTCTAAAGTTTCATAAAATTCCATTCACTGGTTACTAAGTTAGGATTAAAGTTGTTGATTTTAAAGAAATTCAAGGTCTCATGCATTAACGGAGTGATTCCAACATATCTTCCCATAAACCACCGTGGTGATATATATTAATCATAAGTTTCATGAAATTCCGTTGAATGGTTACTTGGTTATACCACCACCACCAGATGGACGGATGGATTGAAAGATGGACAGATGGAAGGACAGACAGATGAACGGACGGATGGACACAAACAAAACAATATCCCCCACCTTCGGCTAGGGATGAAATATCCCTCCACTGGGGACAAAAAAGCCTGTTATATAGCTGTATAAATATAATAATAGTTGTATAGTCTGTATTAGAGCATGCTATCTGCAGGTGTTTGCAATGGGGCCACAATATTTTTCCACCAGCTTGTCTTCCCTACCAGCATATCACTGTGGCGTATACTCTGCGTCTGCGCTGAACTATAAGTCCTTATTTGCATAGTGATCACCATTTGTTTCCACTAGCTCCTCTTCCCTATCAGTATACTTTGGTTGTGTCAACTCTTCACTGAGCTGGCCCAAAATCTTCTTCCTATAGTAAGCACGACGCTCCTGCGGGGAGGACCAGGCCATAGGCAGGAATTCCCGATCGTTCACCTGCAACGAGTAAAAGAAGCCACCCTTTTAACTCTACATACTTAGAATCCTTAAGGCGTATCATCAAGTGTAGCCCCACACTTGTTGAGTGATGGATAAATTTTATGAGGGAGACAGCTCGCAAACAGTCATTTCTGACCACTTTTTTGGTCGACTAACGCACGGAGAAAATCACTTCAAATTTCCATGGGGGAGTCATTTTGTAAATTAAACCAAGACTTATAGAAAGCTTTTTCATTTCAAGAGATAGGGCATACTGTTTATCTTTTAGAACAATGCATTTATAACATTTCAATATGGACAAACAATTAATCATTCAAATTATCAAATAAATAATTATCCCCGCCGAAGGCAGAGGGATACAGTTTCCTCCATGTCTGATCGTCCATCTGTCCTTTCTTCGATCCGTCCGGAGCCATAACTAAGTATCCACCAGACGTAATTTCATGAAACATAAAACAAATATAAATGATTGATTGATTGATTGATTTGGTGCTTAACGTCCACGGTCAACAACTATGGTCATGTCGGGACAGTCAGTTAACCTGACCACACTATTCCTGGGCAGGCTTGGACCTCCTAAGCGGTTAACCAGTACTAAGTGCACATACTTTCGTCAGTAACTGACAACTGCCCTTCTTGAATCAGCGGAAGGAGAAACGAAAGTATGTGGCCAGACCAGGTTTCGAACCCAGGACCTCTGACTTATGAGTCAGGTGCCCTACCGATTGCGCTACGCGGCCCGGCAAATATAAATGACTATTACCTGCTGATGCACGAGAAGTTTCGTCAGACTGGCTTCATTAATGCATGAGTTATTGCCCTTGAGTTGACTTAAAATCAATAAAATTAGCCATAACTAAGTAACCATTTATTGAAACTTCATGAAACTTAAACAACATAAGTATAACCATAACACGGTTATGCATGTAAAGATTCATTAGTATGGCATCGGCAGCGCATGAGTTACCATCCTTGAATTGGCTTAAAGTCAACAGAATGAGCCATAACTAAGTAATCACTGGATGGAATTTCATTAAACGGATAATATATATATATATATATCACTATGACCTGCTAATGCATGTGATGTTCGTCAGTCTTGCTTCAGTAGTGCATGAGTTATTCTTTGACCTTGAATTGGTTAAAAATCAACAAATTGAGTTATAACTAAAAAAAAACAATGAATGGAATTTCATGACACTTACACACAGCAATTTGTACTTTTGAATTTGTGCAAGTGCGAAGGTATGATTATTCCTTCTTATGAATGAAAAAATCATGTTACTTTCTCTCTGATCACTTCAGTAACATCATGTAAACAAATCTGTTAACATGTGCAAGCTATTAATGCTGGCTGTTGTTTCCTAGAATTTCATTTTGATACAATTATAAAATTAACTATGGAGAAAATGTATTATAGCAGAACTGAAATATTAAAAGTTTAATTTTTACTCTTTTTAGCAGGGCAGATATGTATCAAATTTTTGGATGAATTGTGCACTTTTTGATAAAAGCATGAAATTTGGTACATAGTTAGATTGGGCCAATATATGAATTTTCAGGGTGGATGCCAAGATGAATTTTGTCTAGTTCGGCGGCCATCTTAATTTTTTAAAATGGAGCCTGCCTTATAGGTAAGTTTTATACTGATCAGAGCCCAATACATTTTACATAGACTTTGAGCTTACAAAAGTCCGCCTGTCATATGGAGGAACTCTAGAGAGAAGTGTTTGCAGAAGTTCTTATTAAATTTGTGTTGATTTGTACCTGTAAACCCTCTGACAATGGGTTAAGCCTATACGTGTAAATTACATGTTAACTATGAATATTTCCATAGAACGGTATAATTTGAATGCAGAAACATTTCGTTCTGTTTCTGTCAGCCTTCCCCCCTGTTTTCCGTTCTTCAAATATTGGAATAGATACAGTCTGTTTGATTTTTATCCCCCGACCCAAAGGTTCGGGGGATATAGTGATAAGCCTGGCGTCTGTCCTTCCGTCCGTAAACATTTTCTTGTCCGCTCTATATCTTGAATACCCTTTGGAATATTTTCATGATACTTCTTAGTTATGTAGAACAGGTCATGACGATGTGTCTCGTACAAGAATGGTAACTCTTGCTATTGTATTTTTTGAGTTATCTCCCCTTTGGTGATTTTTTGGCAGATTCGTGTCCGCTCTGTAACTTGAATACCCTTTGGAATATTTTCATGATACTTCACAGATATGTAGAACAGGTCAAGACGACGTGTCGCGAATAAGAATGACAACTCTTGCTTTCTTACATTTTGAGTTATTTCCCCTTGATATTTTTAGGTGTGATTTTTTGGCAGATTCGTGTCCGCTATATAACTTGAATACCTTTTGGAATATTTTCATGATACTTCACAGATATGTAGAACAGGTCATGACGGTGTGTCGCGAACAAGAATGACAACTCTTGCTTTCTTACTTTTTTTAGTTATTTCCCCTTGATCATTTTAGGTGTGATTTCATGTCCGCTCTATAACTTGAATACCTTTTGGAATATTTTCATGATACTTCACAGATATGTAGAACAGGTCATGATGATGTGTCGCAAACAAGAATGACAACTCCTGCTTTCTTACTTTTTGAGTTATTTCCCCTTGATGGTTTTAGGTGTGATTTCGTGTCCGCTATATAACTTGAATACCTTTTGGAATATTTGCATGATACTTCACAGATATGTAGAACAGGTCATGATGATATGTCGCAAACAAGAATGACAACTCTTGCTTTCTTATTTTTTGAGTTATTTCCATTTGATGATTTTAGGTGTCTGCCCCATAGCTTGAATACCTTTTGAAATATTTTCATGATACTTCACAGATATGCAGAACAGGTCATTACTATTTGTCTCATACATGAATGATTACTCTTGCTTTCATACTTTGTGAGTTATTTCCCTTTGGTAGTTTGAGCTGCTGTTTGAGTCTCTGCTCCATAACTGTATAACCCTGGCCTGCTCCAAAATTTGAATAACCATATGCATGTACCTTTTAGAATATTGATGATCATGCTGTGATATCTTATCAGTGTCTCTAACTCTCTCTGACCCCTCCACATTCCCCCGCCCCCCCACCCCCTCAAAAAAATCCCCCCCCCCCCAGATTTGGATTCTTTATCCAAATTCACTTACTAGAGAGCTCTAAAGTAGGTTTGTAGGGCTTGTACTTTAGAAGTTATTCACACATTTTGAAACTTGAATGTATCGTATGCTATACATTTGTGTATATGGTGGCTGTTTGAGATATTACCTCTTTTTAGCAGTCAAGCATACTGTTTTAGTCTGAGTGTTAGATAATCATGCATCTGTTAACAGATAATGTCAATCAGAAGCATAAAAGAATGACAATATAATACTAATATGTGTTTTGAAGTGCACCCTTTTTACCAAGGCCCATGGGGGTCTTCGGTCGGGGGATTTGCCATCTCCTCTGATGGCTATTTTTTATCATGTTCAACTACTGGAGGTAACGTAAATAACATTGAGTCATAATAGTGCATTATAACACCACTTTTGAACTTTCTCCACCTGTAAAAAGCCTTAGAATCGAAAACTGATCAGCATAGTAAGATCATTTAGATATATAAATACTGATGTGATTGTAGATGAGTATGTCAGTGCACATGGTCAGTACAGACGTTCACATTTAACAGTAGCGTACTAACTCATTTGGCCTGGCTTAATTCAATATTTACATATTTCATCCTAAAGTGTTATTTTTAATATTTGTTTTACTATCATATTAATAACAAGCAAATTCGGTGCATTTATATTCCCCGCCGAAGTGGCCCTGATTTGAGTATTATTATGGTTTATTTTAAGTTTTATATAATTTCGTTCACTGGGCTGAGTGGACTTTCACTGGGCTGAGTGTACTATTACTCTGGCATAAGTGAGGCATAAGCTGAAGCTGTTTTTAAACACTTGCCTAAGCATCACTGCACAATGATGATACATGTTTTATTCAGTTTAAAGAGATTTTGTTCAGTCCAGTATCTATGTTATGGCTAATTTGTGGATTTTAAGTCAATTCAAGATCATTAAATCATGCACTACTGATGATCGAACTTAATGTGCACTGCTATGTCAAGACAATACATAGCATAGATATTTTAAGTTTCATGAAATTCCAGTCATTGGTTACTTTGTTATGACTCAATCTGTTGATTTTAAACCAAGTCAATGGCAAATACTCATTGCTAACTAAAACAATTTCTACAAAACGTAAGATGCACCAATGTGTTATGGTGATTCATATTTAGTAAAAGTTTCATAGAATTCTATTCATTGATTACTTAGTTATGGCTAAATTTGTCAATTTTAAATTGGTTCAAGGGCAATAACTCATGCATTTCTGATGCCATTCTGATAAAACTTTACGTGCACAACCGCCTTATAGTGATACATATCAAGTTTAAGTTTCATAAAATTTCGGTAATTGGTTACTTAGTTATGGCTCATTGTAATGATTTTAAGTCGTTCTAATATTTCAAAAGGTTAAGGAGATATGGAGTGAATGGAAAATCCTACAAATACTATTCAAAGGGAGGCTACTCCAAAATTAAGAAAGAGGGAGCAACCGTTCTTATATGTGACACATCATCTTATGATCATGCACATTGCTTTAAAGTTTCATCATGATATTTCAAACAGTTACCAAGTTAGGGGATGCACAAGATAAGTATACAGAAAAACGGTCTAAAAAACTAGTAAAAGGGATAACTCCGAAACGAAGAAAGGGAGACCAACCATTGTTGTGCGCATCACATCTTTGGGATTTCATTCACATTGCTATGAAGTTTTATGAAGATATCCCGAACAGTTATCTAGTTATGGTGCGCACAAGGCCTGCAGGGTAAAAACAACCAGAGGACCATTGGTCCTGTAGCTCACATGAGTCCATTCATCCTAAGCATTCAGGGGTAAGTAACTCTAAGGCAAATTGTACAATATGACAGAATTTTGAAGTCTGCTTCTTGAGAACATTTATGTAATTTTTTTGTCAAAATATCTACTGTAACACAGAAATAAATGCTAATATACATTTTTCCCATTATAAGTCCATGGAAACTTTAAGTTGCCATCGCAACAAACCACATGGGCAACGATAATAAAAAATAGTAATTCAATAAAGGCTATTACTAAGATCCTTTCAGTAAAGTTTCAGCTTTTTCTGCATGAGTAGATGAATTTTTAGTATGTTTTCTGTTTTTAACCATTTTGTTACCATGGCAACCAGCCAAATTGTGCCATTTGCATGAATTTCATGCGGTTGCTAGAGAACTACTCCAGAAGTAAAAGTTTTGTCCAAATATCTGCAGCGATATAACTATAAATGAAAATTTTCAACTTTCCTATTATAAGTCAATGGCAACTTAAAGTTCCCACAGAAACAAAACTACTGGAGCAACTGCCATGAGAAACAGTATTTTTATAGATGCTGGTACTAAGATCCCTTCTGTAAAGTTTGCGCTGTATTGGCCACATAGTTTTTGAGGAGTTTTTTCGGTTGCCATGGCAACCAGCCAAATTCTGCAACTTGTATAAATTTAATAAGACTGGTTGAGGACTACTCAAGGAACATTTCTATGAAAGTTTTGTCAAAATATCTGCACCGACATAGCAATAAATGCAAATTTTCCATTTTGCCATTATAAGTCAATGGCAACTTTAAGTTCCCAAAGCAACAAAACTGCTAGAGCAATTGCCAAGAAAAACAGTACTTTTATAGAAGCTAGTACTAAAATTTGTTCTGTGAAGTTTGGGCTTTATTGGTTGCATAGTTTCTGAGAAGATGATTTTTGAATATTTTTTCTATTTTTAATCATTCGGTTGCCATGGCAACCAGCCAAATAGTGCAATTTACATAAATTCAAGTGGTTGATAGAGGACTACCAAAGGAACATTTCTGTGAAAGTTTTGTCAAAATATCTGCAGTGACATAGCAATAAATGCAAATTTTCAATTTTTCCCATACAAGTCAATGGAAAATTTAAGTTGCCACAGCAACAAAAATTCTAAAGCGATTTGGATAAAAAACAGTATTATTGGTTCCCCCTATCTATAGATGCTATATATGAAATTTGGTTACAGTTGGCCTTGTAGTTTCAGAAGAGAAGTCGTTTGAAAATGTTGACGGACGGACGGATGGACAACAGATGACGGATGCCTGCCTATACTATAAGCTCACCTGTGAGCCTTCGGCTCAGGTGAGCTAATTATGATGGGCCTGCATGCCCGATGCTACATACCAAGTTTCAAGGTCATAGGCCTTTTGGTTCTGGAGAAAAAGATTTTTGAAAGGTTTTTAGTCAACTTTTTACCATATATGGGCGTGACGGCCATCTTGGTCATGTGTCCCAGATATCCGGAACAAACTTTCATTCCCCCGACCTAGGTAGGCTCCATATGAAATATGACTTCAATCGGCCCAGTGGTTTCAGAGGAGAAGATGTTAGACAAGAGGACCAATGGTCCTGTAGCTCACCTGCAATCTTACTGTCAACAGACACATTTTGTTACATCACTCATTTGTTACAAACCTTAAACCAGTGGTTTTAGATGAGTGCAGATTTTGAAGTCAAACAAGTCCAATACAGCTGTGAAGTTATACTGGTAACAAACTGGTTAATAAAGGAGGTCACTAGGGCACCATGTCCTAAATTACATAGAAATAAATTTTTTGAACAAAGACTGAATCAAAACTGTGCCCTCTAGAGTGTACTCAAGGTTTTTCTCATATCTGATTTAGTGACCTAGTTTTTGACCTGACAAGACCAACTTACAAACCTGTCCCAGATTTCATACAAGAGGCCCAAATGGGCCTGATATCGCTCACCTGGCTATTGTGCGACAGGACCATTCTGATACAAAATTGGTCCAATTCCACTGAGAATTTCTCATTTTCACATTTTGCTACTTTTAGTAACAGAGGCCAACTTGCCTGGTCTTTATATATTTACTTTTGAAACACCTCAATGCAAGAATCATTTTGCCACAAATTTCATCAAAATCCATTCAGGGGTTACTGAGATATTGCCAGTTTCATGTTGTGTACTATTTTTAGTAATGGCAGATGGCGGCCATCTTGGATTGCTAAAATGTAAAAAATCGAAAAGCCTTCATGCAAGGACCATATATCAGTCATCCGGAGTCTGACACAAATTTGGTCCAATTCCATTGAGATTTTCTAATTTTCACATTTTTCTATTTTTAGTAACAGAGGCCAACATGACTGGTCTACAGTTAGATATTTTTGAAACATCTCAATGCAAGAATCATTTTGTACACAAATTTCGTCAAAATCCATTCAGCGGTTACCGAGATATTTTCATTTTCATGTTTTGTGCTATTTTTAGTAACGGGAGATGGCAGCCATCTTGGAATGCCAAAATGCAAAAAATCGAAAAAGCTTAATGAAAGGACCATTCTGACACAAAATTAACCCAATTCCATTGAGATTTTCTAATTTTCACATTTTTCTATTTTTAGTAACAGAGGCCAATATGACTGGTCTACAGTTAGATATTTTTGAAACACCTCAATGCAAGAATCATTTTGACACAAATTTCGTCAAAATCCATTCAGCGGTTACTGAGATATTGTCATTTTCATGTTTTGTGCTATTTTTAGTAACGGCAGATGGCGGCCATCTTGGAATGCCAAATTGCAATTAATCGAAACGACTTCATGCAAGGAACATTCTGACACAAAATTGGTCCAGTTCCATTCAAAGATTCTTGAGTAATTGTCATTTTTATGGTTGTTCTATTTTTAGTAACACCAGATGGCGGCCATCTTGGAATGCCAAATTGCAATTAATCGAAACGGCTTCATGCAAGGAACATTCTGACACAAAATTGGTCCAATTCCATTCAAAGGTTCTTGAGTAATTGTCATTTTTATGTTTGTGCTATTTTTAGTAACGGCCCCCATGGTGGCCATCTTGGATAGTCAACTGGCACAAAATTGAAATAATTCCATTCAAGAACCATTTCTGACCAAATCTGGTCAGAATTGGTTGCATTTTCTTTAGATATTGACATTTGAGCAAAATTGGCCTTGTAAACGCTAAGTAGGTCACTGTGACCTAATTCCGCTATAGATTTTTTTTATTTTTACAATTTTCAATACCAAGGTCCCACTTATGTTCCATGCAAACTTTCAACCAAATATACCAAATGGTTCTGGAGAAGAAGTTGATTTTGTTGTTTTTGCTATTTTTAGTAACTGCAGCCATCTTGGATTCTTGACCTGACCCAATTTTACAATTTTGAAACCCTGCAGTCTGGTCATGCTCCATGTGAAATTTGAGATCCATGGGTTCAGTGGTTTTAGAGAAGAAGTTGTTTGAAGTTGTTTAAATAGGTCATTTTTTGACATTGGCATTTGAGCAAAATTACACACGTAAACAGAAAGTAGGTCACTGTGCCAAAACTCCGCTACAGATTTTTTTCATTTTTACAATTTTGAATACCAAGGTTACACTGATGTTCCATGCCAAAATTCAGACAAATACACCTAGTGGTTCTGGGGAAGAAGTTTATTTTGTTGTTTTTGCTATTTTTAGTAACAGCGGCCATCTTGGATTTTCAACCTGACCCAATTTTATAATTCTGAGACCCTTGAGTCAGGTCATGCTCCATGTGAAATTTGAGAACCATGGGACCAGTAGTTTTACAGAAGAAGATGTTTGAATATTTGTTTTTAGGTGTTGACGGACGAAGCACGGACGCACGACGCACGCCGGACGCATTGGTATGACAATAGTTCACTATGGCCCTTCGGGCCAGGTGAGCTAAAAACTGAACAGTCTGTTTAAGCTTCATGAATTGGATAAAAACAGTGCCCTCTAGAGTGTACACAAGATTTTTCTAAGATTTGAGGTAGTGACCTAATTTTTTACCTGCACCGCTTTCATCTGAATAGCACCACTGGGGATTCTACGTGTACACGGATAAAGGTTAACAGTTCGTGTATATGTGGTAAACGTTTACAGAATTTACATATCGTTTAACCGAACTTGAACACATGGTAGACTGCCAACATAACCAAATGTCTTAGAGTCTTCAGTATTAGTCTATTTTAATGTACTTGACGGCGTCCTCGGAAACATCTAAATCTTCATACTCTAAATTCTGCGTATTCTTATGCAAACTATACAAGAATACTGTTTCATCATAATCGGCAACTAGTTTTAGACATTGCTGAAAGGAAACTTTGCGGACAGCACATGCGGTGTAATTGAAAAATTCGGCCTATCTGTTTGTCACAGAAAAGGCATACCGACAAGGCTAGATAATTGTACTGACAGACAGAATGAGTGAGTGAGTGAGTGAACTCGGGTTTAACGTCCCACCAACAACGAGGTCATATGGAGACGGGACCTCGGTTTAAAGTCTCATCCGAAAGACCGGAGAAGCGGGGGATCGAACCTGCGACCCCTGGATTGGTAGTCTGGAGTGTTATCCACTACGCTACAGCCGCTCCTCTGACAGGCAGTATCTTCCTGCAAATAATCATGCTCCTAGCTTCAGGGGTTCTTGAGACATTTTGTTCACAAGGTTCCATAGGCTTACAATGCACTAAGTCGAAAAAGGGGCATAACTCGGTCAAAAATTCACGAATTTGTTTCAAAAGTTAATCAGGTCATCTACACCTTGGGCATTCTCATCTTGCAAAGCCTCATGATCCTAGCATCAGGGGTTCTTGAGATATTTTGTTCACAAGGTTCCACAGGCTAAGTCGAAAAAGGGGCATAACTCTGGAAATACATTGCGGCGGAAAAATAAAAAAAATATGGGTCTGCATATTTTCCATACTGATCATGTGTATAAAGTTTCAAGTTCCTAGCTCTTATTGTTCTTGACTATATGTAAGGGTACCTTTGTACCATAGGCCTCAATGCACTAAGTCGAAAAAGGGGAATAACTCGATCAAAAATTCACGAGTTTTTTTCAAAACTTAATCAGGTCATCTACACCATAGGCAGTATCTTCCTGCAAAAAATCATGCTCCTAGCTTCAGCCTTGGGCATTCTCATCTTGCAAAGCCTCATGATCCTAGCTTCAGGGGTTCTTGAGATATTTTGTTCACAAGGTTCCATAGGCTTACAATGCACTAAGTTGAAAAAGGGGCATAACTCGGTCAAAAATTCACGAATTTGTTTCAAAAGTTAATCATGTCATCTACACCTTGGGCATTCTCATCCTGCAAAACCTCATGATCCTAGCATCAGGGGTTCATGAGATATTTTGTTCACAAGGTTCCACAGGCTAAGTCGAAAAAGGGGCATATATAACTCTTGAAATATGTGACCCGCGGAAAAAAGAAAAAACACGTGTCCGCTTATTTTTCATACTGATCATGTGTATAAAGTTTCAAGCTCCTAGCTCTTACTGTTCTTGAGATAGAGGACAGACGGACAGACGGACGGACGGACAGGCCCAAACCAATATGCCCCCACAATTTCTCCGAAATTGGGCGCATAACAAAAGCGCGACAATGAAACGGACCCGTTTGTACATTGTATTTTCACCGTTTTATTTAAATTGATGAAATCGAAAGTAGATCGTTTTTGTTGCCAACTAAAATGACCCAGATAATTTTTCAAACCTTTCTTATGTGAAACTCAAGGACGTTTTATTTGTTAAACTTGGCTTATCACCATCATTTGCAATGACGAACCTCTAGCGAGAAGCTGGCAACGATACCTTACGACAAAATTGTTCATGCTGATAGAGCAATGGGGCCTTTAAATACAGGGGCAAAATTGTCCACCTCTCAAACTTACTACAGCTGCCTTCAGTCGGTCTGCTCCTCCCCTCACCCCACCACCCTCTAAAAAATAATATAATATATCCCACACCACTAACAACTCGTTCCCTCAATTAGTCTATCACTCAAACTCCCGCCCCCTCGACATGACCCCCGTCCCAAACACACATCTTCAATCCACCACCCAAACCTCCATCCTAGTCTCTAGTCACGCCCACCTCCACTAGCATCGGTTTCAGCGGAACCCTATTTTCAAACTGACACAAACAAATATCCTAAGGTGCGAATAAAGAGCCTTTGGTTGGTTTGTTGATTTCATGCTTAACGTCCACGGTAAACAACTAAGGTCATGTCGGGACGGTCAGTTAACCTAACCACACTATTCCTGGGCAGGCTTAGATCTCCTAAGCGGTTAACCAGTACTAAGTGCACATACTTTCGCCAGTAACTGACAACTGCCCTTCTTGAATCAGCGGAAGGAGAAACGAGTATGTGGCCAGACCGGGATTCGAACCCAGGACCTCTGACTTACGAGTCAGGTGCCCTAGCGATTGCACTACCCGGCCCGGCAAAGAGCCTTTGGAAGCAAGGAATATGGCAGACTCGATTTAATTTAGCTGTCATATGCAGTAATGTAATGGTGCAATACTGCCCACGCCTAGCACAGGCTTCAGCGGAACTCTATTTTCAAACTGACTCAGAATGAGTGTTCAAAATACAGTCTGAAGACTTATGGATTTCCATCACGCGCATTTGTGATGGCTAACCATGCACTTTAAATGAACTGACATTATGGCTTACCATAACATAAGTTAATTTTTTACCACAAGATGTCACTACATGTCCGGAGGATGAAACGTGATGGAAAACCATAATGTTAATTTCTTCTGGTGTTATGGCTGACCATAACAAGACCAAAACCCTTAAGTCCTTTTCAAGTGAGAAACTTGAGTAACCCATACAATAAGCATATGTTGCAAAAAAGCAAGCATTGCAGACAATTTTGAAAAACGTAGCCGAACTTAAAAATGCTTTTTTTCTGGAATTCTGGAATCATCCTTCGTGTGACTTTGCTGGAGGACCAACACTTATTATCCGAATGACCAGCGTGATACCCATGTGGAATATTTGTGAATATGTATGACTTAAGGCTGTCAATTTTCATCAAACGGTCTTAGTTTGCGGACGGGATTTTGAAATTTGCCGTTTCATGCACGAAACTGCAGCATCAGAGGTCAGGCTAAGATACATGAGACCTTGATGAGAAATCGGCGGAAGTGAAGCTTTATCACTATGCACAGTCTTACTTGGAATGATTAGATGATAAAAGTATAAGCAGCGAAAAACCCAGTTTCAGAATTAATGAACAGAGTTTATAAGCTCACCTATGAGCCTAAAGGCTCAGGTGAGCTAATAAAAGGGGCATAACTTGAAGACTAAGGAAGGGGGAGCAACCATTCTTACACACGACATGTTCCCCCCTACCTAATACAGTATATGCTTATAAAATTTCATGAAGATATCCCAAATGGTTACTGAGTTATGGCGCGCACAAGAATGTTTACGAACAGACTATTCAAAGGAAAGTTACTCCAAAATTAAGAATGGGAGAGCAACCATTCTTATATGTTACACATCATCTTGTGATCAAGCACATCGCTTTAAAGTTTCATCATGATATTCCAAACCGTTACCGAGTTAAGCGATGTGCAAGGTAAGTATAAACAAAAATAGTCTTATAGAACTAGTAAATGGGATGTAACTCAAAAACAAAGAAAAGGAGAGCAACCACTGTTAAGCGTGACACATCGTTGGGACTTCATACACATTGATATGAAGTTATATGAAGATTATCCCAAACAGTTATCTAGTTATGGCACGCACAAAACCTGCTGGGTAAAAAACAATCAAAGGGGCATAACTTGTAAGTCTATGGGAGCTTATGGCTCCCGGGGTGTGGCCAATTTGGACTACAGGGGAATGGTTGGCAGGATCTATGTAGGGGACCACTAGACATTGCCTCATGCTACATTTATAAGCTCTGGGCCTCATGGTTTCAGAGAAGACGATTTTTTAAAGATTTTCTCTTTGTAAGTCTATGGGAGCTAATGACCCACTGGGGCGTGACCAATTTGGGCCCCACGGGCATGGTTGGCAGGATTTATGTAGGGAACTACTAGACATTGCTACATACCAAATATATATGCTCTGGGCCTCAAGGTTCCAGAGAAGAAGATTTTTTAATTTTTCCCATTATAAGTCTACGGGAGCTTATGACCCCAGGGAAGTGGCCAGTTTGGACCCCAGAGGCTTGTTTGGGAGGATATATGTAGGGGACTACTAAACATTGCTACATACTATATATATATAAGCTCTGGGCTTCATGGTTCCATAGAAGAAGATTTTTGAAGGTTCTTAAGCTGTATAGCTATATATAAACAAATGAACTCCTGGGGCGTGGCAGTTTGACCCCGGGGGGCATGGGTGGCAGGAATTTAGTAGGGGATCACTAGACATTGATACATGCTATATATATATAAGCTATGGGCCTCATGGTTTCAGAGAAGAAGATTTTTTAAGATTTTATCTTTGTAAGTCTATAGGAGCTAATGACCCCCGGGACGTGGTCAATTTGGGCCCCAGGGGATTGGTTGGCAGGATTTATGTAGGGGACCACTAGACATTGGTACATATTAAATATGTAAGCTCTGGGCCTCATGGTTTCAGAGATGACGATTTTTGAAGTTTTTCCCATTATAAGTCTATGGGAGATATATGTAGCCATGGCAACCAGAGTTCCAACCTAATCTGACCTTTAACCTAATGCAGTCAATCCCCCACCCCAACAATGCTACACATACAATTTGATCAGGATTGGCCTGCTGGTTTAGGAGATATTGGAGTTTAAACGTGAGGACGACGGACGACGGAGCATGGCTATAGACAAGTTAGCTAATAAAGATACTCTTTACAAACATGCCTACTTACTTCAACTACACGATATCCCAGTTTCTTCAGGTGCTTCTTTTTCAATGCCGATGACAAGATAGTAGACCCAGTCTGATGACTGTCGCTTGTAAACTCCACAGCAACCCTATATATATAACAAAGCTCAAGATGAGGAGGGGTTTTGAGGATAATTCTGAGATAACTTTTATGTCTATAAACAAACGTATTGTGACCCCTCAGTATATCGTTCTCAGCGAGACACTTACCGTGTTAACCATAATGAACGTTCCCGCTTTGTTGACCCCCCAGATATCCTTCCCGAAAATAATGGTATATCAACCTGCTATGAATTCCTATTTAATTATCTGGATGCGGTAGCTCTTTGAAAGGGGTCTACTCTTAAAGGAAACAAGAGCGCCAAGAGGCCCTGAATTGCTCACCTAAGCAAATGCTAAGGTTAAAGGTCAAACTAGGGTCATAATTTGAACAAACCTGATAGTTTGCAACCATTTTCAAATGTTTTTTGAGAAGAGGATTTTGAATATTTTTTCAATGTTTTGCTATGGTTCAAACCCTGGACCCCCTGGGGCTAGGCCATTGTGGACCTTGGGGCCATCATTTGAATAATCTTGGTAAAGGACCACTAGGCAATGCTAAAAGCCAAATTTCAAGCCTATGAGCCAAGTTGTTCGGAAGAAGATTTTTTGAATATTTTTCAATGTATTTTTATGGTTCAAACCCAGGATCCCCTGGATCGGGCCCTTTTTTGACCCTGACGCCATCATTTGAATAAACTTGGTAAGGGATCACTAGGCAATGCATCATACCCAATTTCAAGCATCTGCACTAAGGGGTTCTGTAGAAGAAGATTTTTCAGTACATTTTAATTTCGAACCCAAGACACCCCACCCCAGGGCCGTATTGGACCCCAAGGCCACCATTTAAATAAACTTTGTAGGGGTCCAACAGGCAATCAATCATACCAAATTTCAAGCATCTGAGCCAAGTGGTTCTGAAGAAGAAAACTTTTCAATAGTTTTCTATGTATTTCTATGGCTCAAGCTCAGGACTCCCTGCCGCAAAGTCATTTTGGACCCTGGGGCCATCATTTGAACAAACTTGATTAAGGACTATAAGGCAATGCATCATAGATATTTTTAAGCATCTGAGCCAAGCGGTTCTGAAGAGGAAGATTTTTGAAAGTTTTTTTTATTGTATTTCTATGGTTCAAACCTGGGACTCCCTGCCCCGAGGCCATTTTGAACCCTGGGGTCACCATTTAATCAAAGTTGGTAGAGGACCACTAGGTAATGTTACATACCAAATTTCAAGCATCTGAGCCAAGAAGTTCTGGAAAAGAAGATTTTTAAGTATTGTTTAGTTTCGAACCCAAGACCCCTGCCCCAGGGCCATTTTGGACCCTCGGGCCACCATTTGAACAAACTTGGTAGAGGACCACTAGAAAATGATAAATACCAAATTTAAACATCTGAGCCAAGCAGTTCTGGAGAAGATTATTAAGTACTTTTTAGTTTCGAACCCAAGACCCAACTGCACAAGGGCCATTTTGGATCCTGAGGCCACCATTGGAACACACTTGGTAGAGGTCCTCTAGACAATGCTTCATACCAAATATCAAAGCCCTAGGCGTAGAAGTTTCAGAGAAGATGTCATTTTTAGCAAATTGTTGATGACGCGCGACAGACGACGCACAACGGACGACGGACACTTGGTGATCACAATAGCTCACCCTGAGCCTATGGCTCAGGTGAGCTGACTAGAGGGCCCTCTCATCTGAGTCGGGCAGTCTTAAATCATCATCAGTTAATTCAACAACTGAATTCAACATACTATCATCTTCCTCGTCATTGGACTTCAGTTTACAAGTTGTCTAAACATGACTGTTATTGGATGGTAGCCTGACAGTTTAAGTAGCTCAACTATACAGACCTTGGGAGGGGGTGCTGGAGCTTGGCAAAGATAATGGCATGTTGGCCTGTAAAAGCTTTATAGGCCTTGGAGGATTTGAGAGGAGGGGGAGAAGGGGGAAAGAGAAAGGGGACTGGTACTTGGCAACGGCATGGGGTACAGGCCTATAAAGGCCTATATGGAAAACAAGAGGGCCAAGAGGCCCTGAATCGCTCACCTGAGCAAAAAGGTTAAAGGTCAAACTAGGGTCATAATTTGAACAAACCTGATAGTTTGCAATCATTTCCAAATAGTTCTGAAGAGGAAGATTTTTGATTTTTTTTTTTATGTATTGCTATGGTTCAAACCCTGGACCCACTAGGGTCGGGCCCTGGGGCCATCATTTGAATGATCTTGGTAAAGGACCACTAGGCAATGCTAAAAGCTAAATTTCAAGCCTCTGAGCCAAGTGGTTCTGCAGAAGAAGATTTTTGAATATTTTTCTATGTTTTTCTATGGTTCAAACCCAGGAACCCTGGAGCAGGGCCATTTTTGGACCCCGGCACCATCATTTGAACCACCTTGGTAAGGGACAACTACGCAATGCATCAATACCATGCAGTTCTGGTGAAGAAGGTCTTTAATTATTTTTAGTTTCGAACCCAAGACCCCATGCCCCAGGGCTGTTATGGACCCTGGGGCCACCATTTGAACAAATTTGGTAGAGGACCACTAGGCAATGCTATATACCAAATTTCAAGCATCTGAGCAATGCAGTTCGAGAGAAGAAGATTTTTAAGTATTTTTTAGTTTCGAACCCAAGACCCCCTGCCCAAGGACCATGTTGGACCCTGGGGCCACCATCTGAACAAACTTGGTAGAGGACCATTAGGCAATGCTACATACAAAATTTCAAGCATCTGAGCCAAGCAGTTCTGGAGAAGAAGATTTTTAAGTATTTTTTAGTTTCAAACCCAAGACCTCCTGCCCAAGGGTCATTTTGGACCCTGGGGCCACCATTTGAACAAACTTGGTAGAGGACCATTAGGCAATGCTACATACCAAATTTCAAGCATCTGAGCCAAGCAGTTCTGGAGAAGAAGATTTTTAAGTATTTTTTAGTTCCAACCCAAGAACCCCTTGCCCCAGGGGCCATTTTGGACCCTGGGGCCACCATTGAACAAACTTTGTAGAGGACCACTAGGCAATGCTACACACCAACTTTCAAGCATCTGAGCCACGCCGTTCTGGAGAAGAAGATTTTTTAGTATTTTTTAGTTATGAACCCAAGACCCCCTGCCACAGGGCCATTTTGGACCATGGAGCCACCATTTGAACAAACTTGGTAGAGGACCACTAGGAAATGCTACATACTAAATTTCAAGCATCTGAGCCAAGCACTTCTGGAGAAGAAGATTTTTAAGTATGTTTTAGTTTCGAACAAAAGTCCCCCTGCCCCAGGGCCATTTTGAACCCAGGGGCCACCATTTGAACAAACTTGGTAGAGGACCACTAGGCAATGCTATATACCAAATTTCAAGCATGTGAGCCAAGCAGTTCTAGAGAAGATTTTTAAGTATATTATAGTTTCGAACCCAAGACCCCCTGCCCCAGGGCCATTTTGGACCCTGGGGCCACCATTTGAACAAACTTGGTGAAGGACCACTAGGCAATGCTACATACTAAATTTCAAGCATCTGAGCCACGCAGTTCTGGAGAAGAAGATTTTTTAGTATTTTTTAGTTTTGAACCCAAGACCCCCTGCCCCAGGGCCATTTTGGACCCTGGGGCCACCATTTGAACAAACTTGGTAGAGGACAACTAGACAATGCTTCATACCAAATATCAAAGCCCTAGGCCTAGCGGTTTCAGAGAAGATGTCATTTAAAGCAAATTGTTGACGACGCACGACACACGACGGACGACGGACACTGGGTGATCACAATAGCTCACTCTGAGCCTATGGCTCAGGTGAGCTAATAAGCCCCATCCATGTAGGCCATGTGACCCCAGGTTGGGGCCATATGATCCCTGACGAGCATAATTTGAACAATCTTGGTAAAGTCCGCCAGATGGAGCTACATGCTAAATTTGGAAGCTCTGACCCTGGTAGTTGCTGACTTGGTTGTTAAAGGTTAAGCCTCATATCAGTCTGTGTAAAATATGTGACCCCAGTGGGGGGGGGGGGGGGCATTTTTGATGTCAGGGGTATAATTTGAACAATCTTGGTAAAGGACTACCAGATGAAGCAACAAAACAAATTTGGAAACTCTGACCCTTGTAGTCGCTGACAAGAATATATTTAAAGTTTTTACCTTCTATGATCCTATGTAAAATATGTGACGCCCAGGGCGGGGCCATTTTTGACCCTAGGGACATTATTTGAACAATCTTGGTAAAGGTCTACCAGATCAAGCTACACACCAAAAAAGACAGACCTTGTCCTTGTAGTTTCTGATAAGAAGAATTTTTAAGACTTACCCTATATGAGCCTATGTAAAACATGTGACTCCCGGGGCGGGACCTATTTTTTTAACCCCAGGGACATAATTTGAACAATCTTGGTAGAAGTTCACTAGCTGAAGCTACATACCACATGAGGCAGACCTGGCCCTTGTAGTTTCTGACAAGAAGATTTTTTAAGATGTACCCTTTATGAGCCTATGTGAAATTTGTGGCCCCCAGGGCGGGGCCATTTTCACCCAAGGGGCATAATTTAAACAATCTTGGTAGAGGTCCACTAAATGTAGCTAAATACCAAATTAGACAGACCTAGCCCTTGTAGTTTCTGACAAGAAGATTTTTAAAGATTTTGTTCAAAATTTACCTATTTGTTTCGATGGAAACCAGAGTTCTGCTTGTATTCCAAATCTGTGAACAACTCCAGTCAGAGCCACCCAAGGATTATTATTGTGAAGTTTGGGCCCTATTGGCCCGGTGGTTTAGGATGAGATATTAAACCTTAACAGACGACGGACGGACAACGGATGCTTGCCTATAGGAATGTCTCACTTGAGCACTACGTGCTCAGGTGGGCTAAATGGCGCCTAGAAGAACAAAGTCTTTCCTTTAAGAGTTGACCCCCACCCCTACCGAGCAGGGAGGCAATAATAATAGAGTTACTTCCTCTGAAAGTATACCCATTCATCTTTAAGATAGTTTATTAGAGGTATTTCTGCAGTGGCTAAGTTACTGAAATTCAGCTCTAAAAACGCCCCTCCTCCTTTCACAAAATACAAATCCTTTTAATATCTTGTCCCCTCTATAATTTTAAAGCCTATGAAGATATTTTCACGAAACTTGGTGGTACAAATATAAAGCATCATCAGAATATCTGGAGGTGTGCAGAATCCAAGAATGGTAACTCATGCTTTCTGCTTAACAGATTTGTTGCCCTTGTTTTAGTCAGTCATGATTTTGTATTTTGCCCATATCATAATGACTACGAGAGGCTTAATGTCAAACAACCTATTAAGTGAAGGATCAATGGGATAATACAAAGCTGTTATTATAGTTATTTCTGGTCGGGGACATACATATTAATCTACAGCCGTATAAAGGCTGGGCCCTATAAGGGTGTCACCCCCTAAATCGTACGCGGTATTCAGGCCAAATTAGGGAGTATTCAGTACGCAGTCATGGTACGCAGTGTTCAAGAAAATCAGCAAATCGTACGCGTACTCGCAAAAAAACAAGAATTCTGCAGAATGCTATGTCGCACCTGCCTTGCTCTTCCACAGTAGCAGAGATCATGGTTAAGATTAGGTTTGATGATTTCATGTATAAGAATTTGAGCGAACTGGCCTTGCAAGCAAAGAAGGATGCAATTCTGGACATAAAATTCAGTCAACAGAGTATGAAATAATCATTAAGAATATAAAGTAGTTAAACAATCCAAGAGACCAGCTTAAGAAAACATTTTATACCATATCTGATGATTGTACGTGGGTTAGTTTGTGAGAAATGTACTTTAATGCTAGAGTACATTCAGATGTGGATGCCAGGTTGACCTACAAATTTCCAAAGCCAACAGAGCACATGAAATATACATCAAGCATAGAGGTTTGATGTTTCTACCATTGTGTTTACAGAAAATGGACTTAACTGCTAGGGTCAATGCCATGTTGGATGTAAAACTTTACAAAGTCAGCATTCCTTGAAATAAAGGTAAGGGGCAGAAGGAACCCTTGAGACCTTTTTATAAAGAAACTTTTTGCAAGGTTTGATAATTCTATATATGTGCTAGGGTTGATGCAATTGTTTGAGGTGGAATTTACGGTAGCTGTAATTTTGGACATGAAATTTACGAAGTCAGCAGAGTGTTAAATATAGGTCAAGGGTAGAAGAAAGTGCAACGTACCTTGAGAACATTCTAAGAAGAAACTTTATACCAGGTTTGATGATTCTAGGTATCATAGTTTGAGAGAAATGGACTAATACACTAGGGTCGAGGTAATTTTGGACATTAAATTTTACCAAGTCAGCAGAGCGTGAAATTAGGTCAAGGGAAGGAAAAAGTGCAACATACCTTGAGAACATTCTAAGAAGAAACTTTATACCAGATTTCATGATTGTAGGTTTTATAGTTTGAGAGAAACCGACTTAACCACTAGGGTCGAGGTAATTTTGAACATTAAATTTTACCAAGTCAGCAGAGCGTGAAATGTAGGTCAAGGGTAGGAAAAAGTGCAACTTACCTTGAGAACATTCTAAGAAGAAACTTTATACCAGATTTCATGATTGTAGGTATCATAGTTTGAGAGAAATGGACTTAACCACTAGGGTCGAGGTAATTTTAGACATTAAATTTTACAAAAAGCGCAACATACCTTGAGAACATTCTAAGAAGAAACTTTATACAAGATTTCATGATTGTAGGTATCATAGTTTGAGAGAAATGGACTTAACCACTAGGGTCGAGGTAATTTTGGACATTAAATTTTACCAAGTCAGCAGAGCGTGAAATGTAGGTCAAGGGTAGGTAAAAGTGCAACGTACCTTCAGAACATTCTAAGAAGAAACTTTATACCAGATTTCAAGATTGTAGGTATCATAGTTTGAGAGAAATGGACTTAACCACAAGGGTCGAGGTTATTTTTTTAGACATTAAATTTTACCAAGTCAGCAGAGCATGAAATGTAGGTCAAGGGTAAAAAAAGGTGCAACATACCTTGAGAACATTCTAAAAAGAAACTTTATACCAGATTTTATGATTGTAGGTATCATAGTTTGAGAGAAATGGACTTAACCACTAGGGTCGAGGTAATTGTGGACGGACGGACGGACGTACGGACTGACGGACGGACGGACGGAAAAGTGAACTCCTATATCGAACCATGCTAAAGCAGGTGCGACAAAAAGATATAAATACATAAATCGACAATTATTAAATAACAAGAGGGCCATGAGGCCCTGAATCGCTCGCCCGAGCAATTGGTCAAGTGGCTTTTTCTTATGTCTGAAATTGTCAAACTATGAGTCTTGGGTCAAAAGTCAAAGAATGACCATGACCTCTTATACTCATAAAGATAACTGTATTTACCAATTTTTAGGCCTAAATCTTCAAAACTTTCCATGAAATCTTATGTTCTAGCATTTTCCCATATTTGACGTTGCCGTAAAATATTCAAGGTCAGCCCAATGTCATCAGTTTGAACAATCTTGATAGTACTGGAGTACCCAATGCTACTTACCAAGTTTCAAGGCCATCGGTCAATTGGTTCTGGAGAAGAAGATTTTTAAAGGTTTTTACCATATATGGGCGTGGCCGCCATGTTGGTCATGTGACCTGGGCCGTTTGAACAAAATTTCATTCCTTCAACACCTGAAAGCTCTATATGAAATTTGGTTACAATTGGTCCAGTGGTTTTTGAGGAGATTGTTTGAAATTGTAAAAATATGAGTTCTGGGTCAAAGGTCAAAGAATGACCTTGACCTCTTGTACTCACAAATCTTCATGTACTCAATAAGATGACTGTGTATACCAATTTTTAGGCCTTAATCTTCAAAGCTTTCCAAGAAATCTTATTTTCTAGCATTTTCCTTTATTTGACCTTGCCATAAAAAAGGTCAAGGTCAACCCAAGGTCATAATTTGAACAATCATAGTAGTACTCAAGTACCCAATGCTACATGCCAAGTTTCAAGGCCATCGGTCAATTGGTTCTGGAGAAGAAGATTTTTAAAGGTTTTTACCATATATGGGCGTGGCGGCCATGTTGGTCATGTGACATGGACGGTATGAATAAATTTTCGTTCCCTCAACCCCTGGAGGCTCTGTATGAAATTTGGTTACAAATGGTCCAGTGGCTTTTGAGGTGATTGTTTGAAATTGTCAAAATATCAGAGTCCTTGGTCAAAGGTCAAAGAATGACCTTGACCTCTTATACTCATAAATCTTCATGTACTCATTAAGATGACTGTATGTACCAATTTTTAGCCCAAAATATTCAGCAGTTTCCAAGATATCTTAAGTTCTAGCATTTTGCCATATAAAGGCACAAGGAAGCAAATTTGACTTTACCGTAAAAAAGGTCAAGGTCAACCCAAGGTCATAATTTGAACAATCTTGGTAGTACTCGCGTACTCGATGCTACATACTAAGTTTCAAGGCCATTCGCCCATTGGTTCTGGAGAAGAAGATTTTTAAAGGTTTTTACCATATATGGGCATGGCGGCCATGTTGGTCATAAGACCAAGACCATTTGAACAGTTTTTCGCTCCCCGTTCCTCTGGAGGCCACATATGAAATTTGGTTACAAATAGCCCAGCGGTTTCAGAGGAGAAGTCGTTTGAAATTGTGGACGGACGACGGACGGACGGACGACGACGGACGACGGTGCCTTACCATCCTATAAGCTCCCCCGGAGCCTCTGGCTCAGGTGAGCTAAAAACTGTGCAAAACCGCGGGCGAAAACCCCAAAATATGTAACAGCAAGATATTAAATAATTTATATACCGAGGCTCCTGTAAATAAAGCTGAAAATTAGATGTGACCATATGCATTCAATTTGTGCAGGCGTCATTA
This sequence comes from Ctena decussata, assembly GCA_963989385.1. NCBI lineage: Eukaryota > Metazoa > Mollusca > Bivalvia > Lucinida > Lucinidae > Ctena > Ctena decussata. Next base: position 77,572,800 of record OZ022507.1, read on the forward strand.
AACTTGTGTATGCAACCCATGGAGACAAGTCGGGACTTTTGACTTCTTTCAGCAGTCCGCGCTGTGAATGTCATGTCCTTTCAAACATCTTTAAGCTAATTTACCTATTACCTGATCGAAATTTTAAAGGTATGCAGATCCGATTAAATCAGAGAGCAAGCATGTCATGACTGCATATTTTTTGGAGCTATAAGGGCAGCTGCATTATTTTAAGGGGGTAGTAGAATAGGGAAATTTTGATTATATTGAGCATGGGATGTTTGAGAAAGCTGAAGAGATTTTGATATTATTTCCACGACACGCACTGTTCAGGACCCCATCCCTCCAACCTTACCTGACGGCCCTTGGATAAGAGCTGAGAGATAGAAGCTTCGGCATGACTGTTACCGACGGAAAACACAAATCATTTGTCACAGCTTAGGAGTTGGTGAATACACATTCAAAACAAACGAGGCAGATTCGTTAAACTGACCAGCCTGTTTAGTGTTTGCATTGCTTAGCAATTAGTTAAATTTAATATTCCTGATCGTTTGAGTTCAAACTCTATAATAAAATCAGCCTTTTAAGCATGCTGCTAAATATTTTCTTAATACATGCATTTTTGCGTTACTCCTTAAATAGTATTCAGTATTCAAGCCCGTTCTTAAAGAGTATTCAGTATTCAAGCTCAAAATTAAGCGGTATTCAGTATTCAAGGGGGAAGGGGGTGAAACCCCCAGCTATGTTTTTAGTTTGCACTGCAGAGGATTGAACGCACAGTGTATTGTTTATACAATACTGCAGATAACAAGAGGGCCATGATGGCCCTGGATCGCTCACCTGAGTATCCTGTGAACCTAACCTCAGAGACATCCATATGACCAATAGACAGAGTTTCACAAAGATTTAATGGAAAATGAACCCTTTATTGTGTACCTAAGTTTTTTTTAAGATTTAACCTAATGACCTAGATTTTGACCCCACATGACCCAGTTTCAAACCTGGTCTAGATTTCTTGGATATGAACATTCTGAGAAAGTTATCAAAACTGTGCCCTCTAAAGTGTACACAATGCTTTTCTGAGGTTTAACCTAGTGACCTACTTTTTGACCCAACATGACCAAGTTGCACCCTTGGTCCAGATTTGTTGAAGACAAACATTCTGACAAAGCCCTATGAAGATAGAACAAAACTGTGTCCTCTAAAGCATTCACACTGTTTTTCTAAGAACTGACCTAGTGACCTAGTTTTTGACCTGACATGGCCCAGTTTCAAATCTGGTATAGATTTTATGAAAATAAACATTCTGACAAGGTTTCACGTAGATTGGATCATAACTGTGCCCTCTAGAGTGTACACAAGGTTTTTCTAAGATTTGACCTAGTGACCTAGTTTTTGACCCCACAAGACTCAGATTCAAATTTGGCCTAGATTTTATATAAATGAACATTCTGACAAAGTTTCATGAAGATTGGATCATGTGCACAAGGTTTTTCTAAGATTTGACCCAGTGACCTAGTTTTTGACCCCATATGACCCAGTTTCAAAGATGGTCTAGATTTCATTTAGATAAACATTCTGACAAAGTTTCATGATGGATCATAACTGTGCCCTCTGTGTCATTCTAAGATCTATTTCTATTTTTAGCTCTGGCGGCCATATTGTTCAGCGGAGCGAAACCGTTTGTGCAATTTTGGTAGAGGGTCTTCTAAGAAACATTTCTGTGAAATTATTTCAAAATCCGTCCAACAGTTTTGGAGGAGAAGTCATTTAAAGGTTTTTCTATTTTTAGCTCTGGCGGCCATTTTGTTCAGCGGAGCGGAACCGTTTGAGCAATTTTGGTAGAGGGCCTCCTAAGGAACATTTCTGTGAAATTATTTCAAAATCGGCCTAGCAGTTTTGAGGGAGAAGTCGTTTAAACGTTTTTCTATCTTTAGCTCTGGCGGCCATATTGTTCAGCGGAGCGGAACCGTTTGAGCAATTTTGGTAGAGGGTCTTCTAAGAAACATTTCTGTGAAATTATTTCAAAATCGGCCTAGCAGTTTTGGAGGAGAAGTCGTTTAAAGGTTTTTCTATTTTTAGCTCTGGCGGCCATATTGTTCAGCGGAGCGGAACCGCTTGAGCAATTTTGGTAGAGGGTCTTCTATGAAACATTTCTGTGAAATTATTTCAAAATCGGCCCAACAGTTTTGGAGGAGAAGTCGTTTAAAGGTTTTTCTATTTTTAGCTCTGGTGGCCATTTTGTTAAGCGGAGCGGAACCATTTGAGCAATTTTGGTAGAGGGTCTCCTAAGGAACATTTCTGTGAAATTATTTCAAAATCGGCCCAGCAGTTTTGGAGGAGAAGTCGTTTAAAGGTTTTTCTATTTTTAGCTCTGGCGGCCATTTTGTTCAGCGGAGCGGAACCGTTTGAGCAATTTTGGTAGAGGGTCTTCTAATAAACATTTCTGTGAAATTATTTCAATATCGGCCAAGCAGTTTTGGAGGAGAAGTCGTTTAAAGGTTTTTCTATTTTTAGCTCTGGCGGCCATTTTGTTCAGCGGAGCGGAACCGTTTGAGCAATTTTGGTAGAGGGTCTTCTAAGGAACATTTCTGTGAAATTATTTCAAAATCGGCTCAGCAGTTTTGGAGGAGAAGTCGTTTAAAGGTTTTTCTATTTTTAGCTCTGGCGGCCATATTGTTCACTGGAGCGGAACCATTTGAGCAATTTTGGTAGGGAGTCCCCCAAGGAACATTTCTATGAAATTATTTTGAAATCCGTCCAGCAGTTTTGGAGAAGAAGTCTTTTAAAGCAAAAGTTGACGCCGGACAACGGACGACGGACGACGGACGACGGACAAAGACCGATCACAATACCTCACCTTGAGCACTTCGTGCTCAGGTGAGCTAATAAAAAACAAGAGGGTCATGATGGCCCTGGATCGCTCACCTGAGTATCCTGTGAACTTAACCTCAGAGACATCCATATGACCGACAGACAGAGTTTCACAAAGATTAAATGGAAAATGAACCCTTTATTGTGTACCTAAGGTTTTTATAAGATTTAACCTAGTGACCTAGATTTAGACCCCACATGACCCAGTTTCAAACCTGGTCTAGATTTCTTGGATATGAACATTCTGACAAAGTTATCAAAACTGTGCCCTCTAGAGTGTGCACAATGTTTGTCTAAGGTTTAACCTAGTGACCTACTTTCTGACCCAACATGGCCAAGTTGCACCCTTTGTCCAGATTTAATGGAGACAAACAATCTGACAAAGTCTCATGAAGGTTAGAACAAAACTGTGTCCTCTAAAGCGTTCACACTATTTTTCTAAGAACTGACCTAGTGACCTTGTTTATGACCTGACATGGCCCAGTTTCAAATCTGGTATAGATTTCATAGAAATAAAAATTCTGACAACGTTTCATGTAAATTGGATCATAACTGTGTCCTCTAGAGTGTACACAAGGTTTTTTCAGATTTGACCTAGTGACCTAGTTTTTGACCCCACAAGACTCAGATTCAAACTCTGCCTAGATTTTGAAGGAACTTTGTAAGATTTTAATTTCACTTCACTGCAGCTGGTGTTGTGCCGTGTGGCGGCCGTAAAACGTCTCCCCGTACATCATCCATAGTGCAGATTATATTTTATTTACATCCTTTGAGATCAGAGGATAGATTCTGAGTAATCGGAAATTTGAGATCGATTTAGACTATTATTCTAGATCATCGTCTTTTATATTATTGGGATCCTTTTGAAATTAATCAGTCTTTGAATCGACTGCCTAATTAAAATTAAGAATTTACAGTATGCCTTTTTTCTGGTTTCGTCACCAGATATTGTCAGGGTCACTGACGAGGCTTTATTAGCCGAAACTACGTAGTCTGGCCCATGTTCCAACCTCTGTATGTATTCTCTGCTCTTGATGGAACTTTGTAAGATTTTAATTTATATAAATACACATTCTGACAAAGTTTCATGAAGATTGGATCATAACTGTGCCCTCTAGAGTGTGCACAAGGTTTTTCTAAGATTTGACCGAGTGACCTGGTTTTTGACCCCATCTGACCCAGTTTCAAAGATGGTCTAGATTTCATTTAGACAAACCTTCTGACAAAGTTTCATGATGATTGGATCATAACTGTGCCCTCTGTGTCATTCTAAGATTTATTTTTATTTTTAGCTCTGGCGGCCATTTTATTCGGCAGAGTGGAACCGTTTTAGCAATTTTTGTTCAGGGCCATGAGTAAAACATTTCTGTGAAATTTTTGTGAATTCGAGCTGGCTTCAGAGACGATGATGTTTAAAGCTTTTTTTCTATTTTTAGCTCTGGTGGCCATATTGTTCAGCTGAGCAGAACTGTTTGAGCAATTTTGGTAGAGGGTCTCCTAAGGAACATTTCTGTGAAATTATTTCACAATCGGCCCAGCAGTTTTGGAGGAGAAGTCCTTTAAAGGTTTTTCTATTTTCTGGAAGGGCAGATATTTCAGATATTAAGTAAGTCAGAGCTGTGTTTCTTGCTCAGAAAACATTTTCCCATTATTTTACACATTCCTACAAACATACCCAGATATAATTTGCCGTCAAGACAAGGGAATTAATCGTGTCATTTCTGTCAAATATCCCTAATCGATACTTGCAGTTATTTTCCCATTGACTACCGATAGATTATCAATAAGACCACCTTCAGTCAGCGGATTTACCTAGACTTTTGTCGTGGCAACAAGGATCGAGCCGAAGTACCTGTATAATTGTGTTATCTGTCGTGTTATGCATGAGGAATTTGGCACCTACAGATTTGTGATAATCAGACTACAGCAATTCATTTTTCTTAGTTTGGTTTTTAATTCACAAAAAATACAAAGTTATTGTTGCAATGCATTGCCTTTCAATACAATTTGTAATGATATATTTTTCGCAGAGTACACGCGTTCTTACTATGCTTGAGCACGGTCAAACACATTATATAAGCGTGTTTTTAAAGCTTGTATATAGTATATAGTTTACCGTGATTGTATTAATGTTTTTAGTTTTTTTAGACACTTATCACATTTTAAAGGTTGTTTCATAATTCCGGAAAGGAATGGTTCCACTTTATAGTACTGGTAATTGTTTTACATGTATATATTAAGTGTATAATGTGGTGAGACTTAAATAAATGAATAAATATCTAAATATCTAATATATGCAATCAGGACCCGCTAGAGCGAAAATGTTTTAGATTATAAAACAGTGCTTCGTTGCTAACAAGATTTCATAGTCACCATTCCTTCAGCTCGATATGAGTGAAATACAAGTCCGCGCTAGCATGTTTTTACGGGGAAAAAAGAGAAAGAAAGGTGTCCTCAAGCTCAATATGACTAAAATACTATTGAAATGAACGAAGAAGAACACAATTAAATTCTTAAAGACTTCCTTCAATAGCAGAGAACAGATTCACACAAGTCAATATATAAAATTTCTTTAGCAAAGCACACGCTTTCATATTATGCTTGGGTAATGAAACACTCAATAAACGCATAATAAGCCAGGTAAAACAAATCAGGGAAGCAAATAAGCATCATTAAACAGTGCTCTGTTTTTATCAGCACTTCATTATCACCCTTCCATCCGCTCGTAATTATTGAAATACTATTGAAAGGGTCGAAAAAAACATAAGGCCGCCTCAGCATGTTTTCACCGAAAAAATAGAAAATAAGGTTTCTCTTACGATGATACTTTGATTCGTTGTTTATTATGCATAGCCCAAGACTGATGCAATGCCCTCGAGTGGAGTGAGGAGCCCTGGTCGCTCAATGGGTTAAGCGCTGGTTATGTTGATCTAGCGGTTTTGAATCGATTCCCGTAGCAGGCGAAAATCTTATCAACCGTCAACAGACTTTCGTTACATACAGCCATAATAATTCATTATCACCCATCGCCCTGATATAACTGAGATACTTTGGAAACGACGTAAAACGCAAGTCATTCATCCATCCATCGTATTAACCGTCACACTTTTGTCCATCCATGCGTTAACCTTTAATTGTATTTGACACTTTTCTGAAGTTTCTTACGAATAATATTTGTTTGGCGTTGAGTGAAAAGGTATCTTTGATATTGCAAAGAGGGTAGACACTACTAAGAGTATCCGCACATTCTAATCAGAGTATCCCTTTTTCGAATTTACAATCTATGAAATATGGGAATCTTTAAAACTCTTTACCTTCAGCACTTTGAGCTAAGGTGAGCTAAAAAAACTGGATCCAACATGCAAAATAGATCTAAAATTTGAGACCGTTTTTGAACAGAAAAACCTACTTTATATCCGAATTACACACTTGATTTACATACTTGGGTTCCTTTTGAAGAGAGATAATCCTGTCTTACTGCCAAATAAATACAGTAATTTCTGGGCTCTTACCTTTGTAGTCCTAGTTGTTTGGCAACCTTAAAGAGTTTTGCCTTGAAAGGCAACAGGTTGTTATCCTTGTCCACCAAACAAGCGAAACCTGAAAAAGTGAATGTCTAATGAGGCCCAGAACATAAGTTGGTTTATATTCACAAGAAAAAGTACCACAAAACTATCAGCCTGCAATACTGTATCATAGTACTTAGATCCTACTAATTATTTAATTACATAATTTTTCGAAACATCCATTCTGTCAAATATTTATCCTTGGAGAATACAAGGACAATGTTTCAAAATTAGAGCATAGAGTTTTCAGTTTAATTTTTTTGGTAATATGATTACGGAATGAATGCTATTTTAGTACAAACTACACAGGGCCAAAAGCGAAGGAAGTGAACCCAGATGGGGGTTAACGTGAACTTTGCTGGTGACCCGATGTAGTTTATTCTTCAGTAAACGTTAAAAGATAATGATTATTCCTTATACTTATATTATTATACAACGTTTTTTATCAATATGAGCCGCGACACGAGAAAACCAACAATGTGGTTGTGCGCCCACCACAGACTCAAATCAGCCTGGGCATCCGCCCTGTCTGAATAGAGTCTTTGCTGTCCGCATGGAAGTAGCTTAGACCCTTAGCTACCCTTTGAGCCATTAACGCAGAGTCTGATAAAACTGGGCGGCTGCCCAGGCTACTCTGAGTATTCGCTGGGCGCAGAACCACATCGTGGGTTTGTCGTGTCGCGGCTCATATATTATTATACAATGTTTTTTATCAATAAAAATACATCAAGAATCCTGAAGAATGCTATGTCACACCTGCCCTGCTCTTCCACAGCCGCAGAGATCATGGTCAGTTTAGGTCTGATGAATTTATGTATAAACCAGAGGACCATTGGTCCTGTAGCTCACCTGAGTCCATTCATCCTTAGCACTCAAGAGTAAGAAACACTGAAGTTGTACAATTCGGCCTAATTTGTTATGCTTGTCCTAGTAAATATTAGCAAGTTTGATGAAGTTACAATAAAAAAAAAACATGTTTGTAAAACTTTTTGCCTAAATATTGCAGTAACACAGAAATAAATGCCAATTTGCACTTTTCCCAATACAAGTCTATGGAAACTTTAAAATGCCATAGTAATGAAACCATGTGGGCAACAATAATAAAAACAATATTTACATAGTGGCTAATGTCATGAACATGTATGCAAAGAATCAGCTTCATACACCTATATGGTTTTTGAAGAAAAGATTTTTAAATATTTTTTTCAAAAATATTTTTCAAAAATATTTCCTTAATATTGCCATGGCAACAAATCAAATTCGTCAATTTGGACAAAATTAATAGGAATCATAGAGGACTACTCAAGCAACATTTCTGTAGATAAAAAATCCAAAAATAACTGCAGGGAGATAGCAAAAACTGCAGCTTTCCATTTTTCCCATTATATTTCAATGGAAACTAAAAGTAGTCATACCAACCTATCCGCTGAAGCAATTGCCATAAAAAACTGTAATTCTAAGCTTTATCGGCCACATAGTTTCTGCAAAAATGATATTTTTTTTTCTATTTTTAACCATTCGGTTGCAATGGCAATCAGTCAAATTGTGCAATTTACATAAATTTCATGTGGTTGATAGAGGACTACTCAAGGAACATTTCTGTAAAAGTTTTGTCAAAATATCTGCAGTCACATAGCAACAAATGCAAATTTTCAATTTTCCCATTATAAGTCAATGGCAACTTTAAGCTGCCATAGCAACCAAACTGCTGGAGCAATTGCCAAGAAAAACAGTATTTTTATAGACAGTAATACCTAGATCCTTTCTGTGAAGTTTGAGCTTTCTTGGTTGTATAGTTTCTGAGGAGATGATTTTTTAATATATTTTCTATTTTTAACCATTCGGTTGCCATAGCAACCAACCTAATTGTGCAATTTCATAAATTTCATGTGGTTGATAGAGGACTACTCAAGGAACATTTCTGTAAAAGTTTTGTCAAAATATCTGCAGTCACATAGCAATAAATGCAAATTTTCAATTTTCCCATTATAAGTCAATGTCAAATTTAAGTTGCCATAGCAACTAAACTGCTTGAGCAATTGTCAAGAAAAACAGTAATTTTATAGACGGTAGTACCTTTATCCTTTCTGTGAAGTATGAGCTTTATTGGTTGTATAGTTTCTGAGGAGATGATTTTTGAATATCTTTTCTATTTTTAACCTTTCGGTTGCCATGGCAACCAGCCTAATTGTGCAATTTACATAAATTTCATGTGGTTGATAGAGGACTACTCAAGGAACATTTCTGAAATAGTTTTGTGAAAATATCTGCAGTGACATAGCAATAAATGCAAATTTTCAATTTTCCCATACAAGTCAATGGAGACTTTAAGTTGCCATAGCAACCAAAGTTCTGAAGCGATTTGGATAAAAAACAGTATTATTGGTTCCCCCTGCCTATAGATGCTATATATGAAATTTGGTAACAATGGGCCTTATAGTTTCAGAGGAGATGTCTTTCGAAAATATTGACGGACGACGGACGGACGCATGATTTCTACATGTATATAGCTTGTGTCAGGGGCAGGTAGCCAGTGGGGAGCAATTGTTTTTACCAAGACCGAAAGCTTATATTAATATGATAATTTGTTACAAGTTTCAGAAAAATCCCTTCAACTCTGATTTTATACATTTTTTTTGTTATTTAATACATGTATATAGCCCCAGGGCAGGGGCAGATAACCCAGGTGAACAAAATTCCGCTTGTAACAGAAAGCTAATGTTACTTCAATCATTTCTGTGAAATTTAATCAAGATATTTCAAAGTGTAAAGGAACTACAGACCAAAACTTATTTATAAGACCTTGACAAGGGCAATAACTCCATCAGAAGAAATCGAAATTTGCCCATCAACAATCCCAACTGAGATATTCTCAAGACCAATGCACATGCCAAGTTTGAAGAAAATCCGTTAATAAATACCAAAGTTATCGAACGGAAACGAAGTGCTCACGGACGGACAGACGTACGTACGATGGACGGACGGACGGACACACGGACAGCCAGCAGGAAAACATAACACCCTAACACTAACGTGTGGCGGGGTATAAAAATAGCCATCAGAGGAGATGGCAATTGCCCGATCAAAGGCCCATGTACCTTGGTAAACAGGATGCACTTCAAAACACATATAAGTATTAAATTGTCATTCTTTAATGCTTATGATTGACATTATCTGTTTTACAGATGCATGACTATCTAACACTCTATCACACACAAAAACAGTATGCTTATTTGAAGGAATGGTTAGTCAAATTTATCCTGCTGAATTGCAGTTAAATAAAGCAAATACTTCTGATACCGACGCCCCATTTCTGGATTTACATTTATCAATTTTAGATGGATTTGTTTCATTTAAAATTTATGACAAACGCGATGATTTTGATTTCGACATTGTTAATTTTCCGTTTTTGGATGGTGATGTTCCCCGCATCACTTCTTATGGTGTTTACATCTCCCAGCTTATTCGCTTCGCTAGGGTGTCTGGCCATTTGGTTGGTTTTAATGCTCGTAATAGAAGTTTGACGGCCAAGCTTTTACAGCAGGGGTATCGGTATCATAAACTTCGGAAAGCTTTTTCTAAATTTTATCGTAGACACTTTGAATTGATTTCTAAATATAATTCAAGGTTAAGGCCACTTTTGAAACAGGCCTATCTGAACCTGAATTTCATGGTGAATTTATGGTATATAAATTACGCAAAATCGTAGGGAAAACGGAATTTCCTGATCTTTAATTGCACGCCTGTGGGTCGGGGTTCAGACTCTATGATAGCCCCTACATAAAGCTATATATTAGTTGGTTGGGGCCGGATGTTTGTCTGTTTCTTGGCCCACCGGGGCTCAACTGGTGGTCTTCTTTTGCTCCAGTGCTCCAGTGGTGTTGCTGACGCCCAAGGGATCTTCAGGTGTCTCAACACGTTTCGGCTGTCGTGTCCTCATCCTTGCTTCATCACGGTCTTTTCTTGATTTTAATTGTTGACCGTGATGACTCTCTGATGAGTTAGGGGACCTCCATACGAACCGAACTACCAACTAATTGTGTGCACCGCGGCGGAGGGTGAGGGTAAAGGTTTCGGCCCAGTAAAACCGGTTTAACCCCCCAGTAGTTATTACTGACCGTCCCTTGGCGGTACTTTCGTTGCGGTTGCATTTGTTTTATGTTCGGTGCTGTTTAATTTATTGTGTTCCCATTTTAACCCTTCTATAACAAGAGCTTCGCAAGCGGCGCATAATACGCCCGTTTCAGCGACTCATGAAGGAGTTACAAATGAACAAGATTGGTTAAAGAATGATGGACAGGCAGACAAAGAGGGGAAACAACTCTGTAATTAATGACTGCATGTTATTAAAACATCTCACATAAAATACTATTAATATACCAATAATCAGCTTCCGGGATGAAGCAGCTCAGAAGCTGAGAAATGCCAAAGTCAAAAAGGGAGATAATTCATAAACTAAGTATACAAGAATACCATTCTTAGTCATAAAACGTTCCCTTGGCAATATACAAATCACAATAAATTATGTTAAAATATTTCCAACAGTTAAGTAGTTACAGAGTAAAACGGAAATTGCTGCAAAGGCAGTTAATTCAGAAGTAAGTAAGCCAGAGTTGTGGTTCATGCTCATGATACATTGCCTCATTCTTGTACACATTCCTACAAAGTTTCATTAAAATATTCCCAGGGTTAAGGAGTTATGGAGTGAACGGAGGAATGGGGCTAGCCAAAATCAGACTAATCAAAGGAAGCTTACTCAAAATTTAAGGAAGGGGGAACAACCATTCTTATATGTGACACACCGTCTTGTGATCATGCACACTACTATAAAGTTTCATCAAGATATTCCAAATGGTTACTAAGTCATTGAATGCACAAGATTAGTATACACGAAAATAGCATACAAAATCTAATCAAAGGGATGCAACTCCAAAACAAAGAAAGGGAGAGCAACCGTCGTCATATGCGACACATCGTCAGACCCACATACACATTGCTATGAAGTTTCATCGAGATATCCCAAATGGTTACCTAGTTATGGCGCGCACAAGACTAGTAGGGTAAAAAATAATCAAAGGGGCATAACTTAGAAACTAAGGAAGGGGGAGCAACCATTACTGTACTCGACACTTTGCCCCATCCTAATATATATATGCCTACAAAATTTCATAAAGATATCTCATACGGTTACTGAAATATGGTGCGCACAAGAATGTTGACGGACGGACGGATGGACAGACGGACAGCGCCAAGCCATAATACGTCCGTTTTTTTCAAAACGGGCGTACAATAAAAATAGAAAATAGGTAAAAATAGTTGTTAAATGTTTTTCGTATAATTTGTTTAGTCTGGTGTAACCCTTCTGTTGGTCTAAATTATTTAATTCAATAAAGATAGCTGAGTTGCCACCTATTTGGGAAAGAGCTGCTGACTCGGCTTATCACTTGTAATTATAGTTTGTTGGGCTGTCTTTGTCAATCTTTCCCTTTGATGTTAGGGATAGGGTTTGAGATCTGATTCAGTCAGTTCCTGAAGTGAAGTTACTCTATAAATTTGACTGCTCGCGGTTGGTAGCCATAACGGATCCTGACGGAGCAAATATGCGTTACCCGTGGCTGACGGATTCGGTATCGGTCACTTTTGAATCATTGTTGACATTTCAAAGTAAGCACTTGTCTTCTCTTCAAAATTCTGAAAAATAAAAGCATCGCAAACGACTGCGTGTTACCCCGCCACTGCAAACCTTTTTCACACACCGATTTTTCCAGATTTATTGTTTCTCTGTATAATCCCTGGGCAGGGGCAGCCTAACCCCATTGAACACAGATAAAGTCTTTGTCATGAAAGGACATTTCATTACTCTGATAACTTACAATACGCTTCGGATAAATCACTTACCACTCTAATCAATTTTAGTGATTTTAAACATGGGGCAGGGGAAGATAACCCCTATAGGGTCAAATTTTATTCACCCCAAGAAGCTTTTATTACTTCTATCAGATGCAAATTTCTGAAAATCTGTTTCACTTGAATTTATTGAATTTATATAGATTTTTTCATCATTTTATGCACGTATATAGCCCGGGGGCAGGGGGGGGGTGGATAACTCCAATGAGGTAAATTTGAGCATCACTGGAGGTTTTCATCACTGTGATCATTTGCTGTAAGTTTCAGAAAAATTGCTTCTAACTCTGATTTTATATGGAATTTTTCATGATTTTATACATGTATAATACCCCAGGGCAGGGGCAGATAACCCCAAAAATTTCTGTGCTCATACAAAGCTTTTGTTACTTCGAATATGTTTGTGAAGTTTCAACATGATACTCAAAGTAGTAAAAGAAGTAGAGGCCAGAAACCTTTTATTGTTCATTGACAAGTGCCATAACTCCGTCAGAAATTAACGAAATTTGCCCATTAACAATCCCAAGCGAGACATTCTTGGTACAAATGCATATGCAAAATTTGAAAGAAATCCGTTGATAAGTACTTAAGTTATCGAACGGAAACGAAGTGCGGACGGACGGACAGATGTATGTACTATGGACGGACGGACAGACACACGGACAGCCAACGTGTAAACATAATACCCCGCCACTAACGTGTCGCGGGGTATAAAAACCCCGTAAAACTTTAGCTTATAAGAGATATGTGCACGGACTTCTACTTTTTCTACTTTCTAAAATTATTCCGGTATATGTTGATGATCATTTATGAGTAGACAGCCTGAGAGAAAATAATTTAGGACCCAAGAAAAACATGAAATTTCACCCATCAATATGCCTATGTGTTCTTCTTTTCAGCGGATTGTTTCAACTGCCTCAAACACAAGACGATCTTTTCAACGCATAAAAGAGTTTCAAAGACAAACCAGAGGACCCATGGTCCTATATCGCTCACCTGAGCACTGAGATTATGTTAAAAAAAACTTTAAGTTGTCACAGCAACAATACCACATGCACAACAGCAATAAAACACACCATTTATGTACAGGATAATATCATAAACATTTAGGCATAAAAGATTCAGCTTTATCTACCTTCCTGGCTTCTGAGGAAAAGATTTTTGGCAAAAAAAAAATATATATAAAATCTGGCCTTTTGTTGAAATGGCAACCAATCAAAATCAGGGATATAGGCAAAATTCATAAGGCTGGTAGAGGACTACTCCAGGATCATTTCTGTAAAGCTTTTGTCAAAATATCTGCAGTAACGCAGAAACAAATGCAAAATTTCCAATTTCCCCATTGTGAGTCTATGGAAACTCTAAGTTGCCATAGCAACAAATTCACATGAGCAATGGGAAAGTAAAACACAATTTAGATAGAGGCTAATGTCATTAACATGTATGCAAAGTATCAGCTTCATTCCTATTATGTCTTCTGAGGAGAAGATTTTGTAATATTTTTTAAAAAAATTAACCTTTATTTTGCCATGGCGACCAATCAAATTCAGCGATTTGAACAAAATTCATATGAATTATAGAGAACTACTCAAGGAACATTTTTGTAGAAAAAATCTAAATAACTGGAGTGAGACAGCAAACCAGAGGGCCAATGGCCCTATATCGCTCACCTGAGCACTGAGGTTACAGCAACAAAACACCATGCACAACAGCAATAAAAAGCACCATTTATGTAGAGGATAATATCACAAACATTTATGAAAAAATAGCTTTATCCCAACTTAATGGCTTCTCAGAAGAAGATCTTTGGCTGCAATGGCAACCAATCAAAATCAGGTATTTGGGAAATATCCATATGGCTGGTAGAGGACTACTCCAGGAACATTTCTGTAAAGCTTTTGTCAAAATATCTGCAGTAACACAGAAATAAATAGCAAATGTCCACTTTCCCCATTATAAGTCTATGAAAACTTTAAGTTGCCATAGCAACAAATTCACATAGGCAATGATAATATAAAACATTCTTTAGGTAGAGGCTAATGTTATTAATATGTATGCCAAGTATCAGCTTCATCCCCCTCATGGCTTCATTTTTCCCATAGTAAGTCAATGGAAACTATAAGCTGCCATAGCAACCAAAATTCTTATGGGGATGGAAGAAAAAGAATAAAATTTATGTAGAGGCTACTGTCATCAACACGTTTGCACAATATCAGCTTCATCCCCCATATGGCTTCTGAGCAGAAGATTTTTTTTTTCCCCCCTATATTTTGCCATGGCAACCAATCAAATTCAGCGATTTGGAGAAAATTCATATGAATCGTAGAGGACTACTCAAGAAACATTTCTGTAGAAAAAAAATCTAAATAACTGCAGTTAGACAGCAAAAATTGCCAATTTCCGTTTTCCCCATTATAAGTCAATGGAAACTCTTAGTTGCCATAGCAACCAAACTGCTGGAGCAATTGCCATGAAAAACAGTATTTCTATAGAGGCTAGTACTAAGGTTCTTTCTGTAAAGTTTGAGCTTTATTGGCCACACAGTTTCTGTGGAGATGATTTTTTGATATTTTTCTATTTTTAACTATTCGGTTGCAATGGCAACCAGCCAAATTGCGCAATTTGCATAAATTTAACATGGCTGGTTAAAGACTACTCAAGGTACATTTCTATGAAAGTTTTGTCAAAATATCTGCAGTGGCATAGCAATAAATGCAAATTTTCAATTTTGCCATTATAAGTCAATGGCAACTTTCAGTTCCCATAGCAACCAAACTGCTGGAGCAATTGCCAAGAAAAACAGTACTTTTATAGAGGTTAGTACCCAGATCCTTTCTGTGAAGTTTGAGCTATATTGGTTGTATAGTTTCTGAGGAGATGATTTTTGAATATTTTTTCTATTTTTTATCATTCGGTTGCCATGGCAACCAGCCAAATTGTGCAATTGACATTAATTTCATGTAATTAATAGAGGACCACTCAAGGAACATTTCTGTAAAAGTTTTGTCAAAATATCTGCAGTGACATAGCAATAAATGCAAATTTTCGATTTTTCCCATACAAGTCAATGGAAACTTTAAGTTGCCATAGCAACCAAAGTTCTGAAGCGATTTGGATAAAAAACAGTATTATTGGTTCCCCCTGCCTATAGATGCTATATATGAAATTTGGTTACAATGGGCCTTGTAGTTTCAGAGGAGATGTCGTTTGAAAATGTAGACGGACGGACGGACGACGGACGACGTACGACGGATGCCTGCCTATACTATAAGCTCACCTGTGAGCCTTCGGCTCAGGTGAGCTAAAAATGCCAATATTCACTTTCCCCATTACAAGTCGATGGAAACTATAAGTTGCCATAGCAACCAGAGTTCTTATGGGATTGGAAGAAAAAAACATACTTTATGTAGAAGTTAATGTCATTTACATGTATGCAAAGTATCAGCTTCATATCCCTTATGCCTTTTGAGGCAAAGACTTTTGAATATTTTTTTCTAAAATTTACCCTATATTTTGCCATGGCAACCAACCAAATACAGCGATTTGATCAAAATTCAAATAAATCATAGAGGACTACTCAAGAAACATTTCTGTATAAAAAAATCCAAATAACTGCAGTGATATAGCTTGAATTGCCTATTTCCATTTTTCCCATAATAAGTCAATGGAAATTATAAATTGCCATAGCAACCAAACTGCTGGAGTAATTGCCATGAAAAACAGTAATTCTATAAAGGCTAGTACTAAGATCATTTCTGTAAAGTTTGAGCTTTATTGGCCAAACAGTTTCTAGGGAGATGAGTCTAGGGAGTTTTAATATTTTTCTTTTTTAACTATGCGGTTGCAATGGCAACCAGCCAAAGGACCTCTGACAGTATCAATGCATATTTGCCCATTTTTCGACAAATTAATGCACCTTCCTCAGCAAAAGTTGAAATATTTGGCAATAATATGTAGCCTTGTGTACTATAAAGACATTTTAACAGTGATTTTGAAAAATTATCATGCCACTAGACTAACATAGACCAATTTTATCAAGAGGGGTATGTGAATTTTTCAGTCTCTGAAAAAAAGTCCATTTATTTGGTTTTCTAAGATATCAAAATCTTAATTGATAACTATGCTAAAACTGACATACACACTACTGTTACTGATATTATGCAATATTTTTTCAGTACTAAGGACTTTAGCCTATTTTTAGATATAAAGGGTGTAAGTACCCCACCCACTTTTTCAGTTTTTCAGCTGTAGACTATCTTCCCCCCCCCCCCGTGCCTCCGCAAGCCACTCACATATAATGTGTATTATGATGATACGCACATACATGCAAAGTGGCTAGCTGAGGCACGGGGGGAAAAGTGTCTTTAAAAAACTTTTCCTGTTTCCATTATGTTTAATTACAAAATTTGGCTTTTTCCACCAAAAATTGAAGTCTATGTTCAAAATAATCAGAAATTAAATTCATGGCCAGTTAGGGGAAGATGAGAGCAACAAATTTCAAGTGAAATTCTTGGGTATATCAAAAATTTAATTTTGACTATTTTTATAGGCAAATTAACATTACAACCGTCAGAGGTCCTTGTGCAATTTGCCGTAATTCAATACTGCTGGTTGGGGAATACTGAAGGGACATTTCTATGAAAGTTTTGTCCAAATATCTGCAGTCACATAGCAATAAATGCAAATTTTCCATTTTGCCATTATAAGTCAATGGCAACTTTAAGTTGCCATAGCAACCAAACTGCTTAAGCAATTGCCAAGAAAAACAGTACTTTTACAGAGGCTAGTACCCAGATCCTTTCTGTGAAGTTTGAGCTTTATTGGTTGCATAGTTTCTGAGGAGATGATTTTTTTAATATTTTTTTCTGTTTTTAACCATCCGGTTGCAATGGCAACCAGCCAAATTGTGCAATTTACATAAATTTCATGTGGTTGATAGAGGACTACTCAAGGAACATTTCTATAAAAGTTTTGTTAAAATATCTGCAGTGACATAGCAATGAATGCAAATTTTCTATTTTGCCATTATAAGTCAATGGCAACTTTAAGTTCCCATAGCAACCAATTTGCTAAAGCAATTGCCAAGAAAAACAGTACTTATATAGAGGCCAGTATCAAAATCCTTTCTGTGAAGTTTGAGCTTTATTGGTTGCACAGTTTCTGAGGAGATGATTTTTGAATATTTTTTCTATTTTTAACCATTCGGTTGCCATGGCAACCAGCCAAATTGTGCAATTGAAATAAATTTCATATGGTTGATGAAGGACTACTCACAGAACATTTCTGTAAAAGTTTTGTCAAAATATCTGCAGTGACATAGCAACAAATGCAAATTTTCAATTTCTCCCATACAAGTCAATGGAAACTTTAAGTTGCCATAGCAACCAAAGTTCAAAAGCGATTTGGATAACAAGAGGGCCATGGTGGCCCTGAATCGCTCACCTGAGCATTAATCAGTTCACTGGCTCTGGTGAAGATTTATAAGAGTTTTTACCATACTAACATTTGACCTAGTTTTTGACCCGGCATGACCCAGTTTCAAACTTGGCCTGGATATTGTAAGAATAAACATTCTGACACAGTTTCATTGAGATTGGATCAAAACTGTGCCCTCTGGAGCGTATACAAGGTCGTTCTTATATTTGACCTAGTGACCAAGTTTTTGACCCGACACAACCCAGTTTCAAACTTTACCTAAATTCATTAAGATAAACATTCTGACAGAGTTTCATGAAGATTGGATCAAAACTGTGCCCTCTAGGGTGAACACAAAGTTTTTCTAAGATTTGACCTTGAGCCGACGTGACTCAGTTTCATAGGGGGCTTAGATATATGGACAATTAACATTTTGACAAAGTTTTATGAAGATTGGATCAAAACTATGCCTTCTAGAGCTTACACAACGTTTTTCTAAGATTTGACCTAGTGACCTAGTTTTTTACCCGACATGACCTACTTTCAAACTTGGCCGAGAGTTTATGAAGATAAACATTCTGACAAAGTTTCATAAAGATTAGATCAAAACTGTGTCCTCTAGAGCGTACACAAGGTTTTTCTATGATTTGACCTAGTGACCTAGTTTTCGATCCGACATGACCCAATTTCAAACTTGTCCTACATATTATGAGGATAAACATTCTGACAAAGTTTCATGAACTTTGAATCAAAACTGTGCCTTCTAGAGCGCACACAAGGTTTTTCTAAGATCTGACCTAGTGACCTAGTTTATGACTTGACATGACCCAGTTCCGAACTTGGCCTAGAGTTTGAGGAGATAAACATTCCGACAATGTTTCATAAAGATTGGATCAAAACTGTGTCCTCTAGAGCGTACTCAAAGTTTTTCTATGATTTGACCTAGTGACCTAGTTTCAAACTTGTTCTAGATATTATAAGGATAAACATTCTGACAAAGCTTCATGAACTTTGGATGAAAACTGTGCCTTTTAGAGCGTACACAAGGTTTTTCTAAGATTTGACCTAGTGACGTAGTTTTTGACCCGACATGACCCTGTTTCAAACTTATCCTACGTATTATGAGGATAAACATTCTGACAAAGTTTCATGAACTTTGGATCAAAACTGTGTCCTCTAGAGCGTACACAAGGTTTTTCTATGATTTGACCTAGTGACCTTGTTTTGGATACGACATGACCTACATTCAAACTTGGCCGAGAGTTTATGGAAGTTAACATTCTGACAAAGTTTCATAAAGATTAGATCAAAACTGTGTCCTCTAGAGCGTACACAAGGTTTTTCTATGATTTGACCTAGTGACCTAGTTTTTGACCCGACATGACCCAGTTTCAAACTTGTCCTACATATTATGAGGATAAACATTCTGACAAAGTTTCATGAACTTTGGATCAAAACTGTGCCTTGTAGAGCGTACACAAGGCTTTTCTAAGATTTGACCTAGTGACATAGTTTTTGACCCAACAAGACCCAGTTTCGAACTTGGCCTAGAGTTAATAGAGATAAACATTCTGACAATGTTTCATAAAGATTGGATCAAAACTGTGTCCTTTAGAGCATAAACAACGTTTTTTTCTATGATTTGACCTAGTGACCTAGTTTTTGACCCGACGTGACCCAGTTTCAAACTTATCCTAGATATTATGAGGATAAACTTTCTGATTAAGTTTCATGAACTTTGGATCAAAACTGTGCCTTATAGAGCGTACACAAGGTTTTTTCTAAGATTTGACCTAGTGACCTAGTTTTTCACCCGACATGACCCAGTTTCGAACTTGTCCTAGATACTATGAGGATAAACATTCTGACACAGGTTCATGAACTTTGGATGAAAACTGTGCACTCTAGAGCGTACACAAGGTTTTTCTAAGATTTGACCTAGTGACCAAGTTTTTTACCCGACATGACCCAGTTTCAAACTCGGCCTAGATTTTATGAAGATAAACATTCTGACAAAGTTTCATAAAGATGGAATCAAAACTGTGTCCTCTAAAGCGTACACAAGGTTTTTCTATGATTTGACCTAGTGACCTAGTTTTAGACCCGACGTGACCCAGTTTCAAACTTGTCCTAGATACTATGAGGATAAACATTCTGACACAGGTTCATGAACTTTGGATGAAAACTGTGCCCTCTAGAGCGTACACAAGGTTTTTCTAAGATTTGACCTAGTGACCAAGTTTTTTACCCGACATGACCCAGTTTCAAACTCGGCCTAGATTTTATGAAGATAAACATTCTGACAAAGTTTCATAAAGATGGAATCAAAACTGTGTCCTCTAAAGCGTACACAAGGTTTTTCTATGATTTGACCTAGTGACCTAGTTTTAGACCCGACGTGACCCAGTTTCGAACTTGTCCTAGATACTATGAGGATAAACATTCTGACAAAGTTTCATGAACTTTGGATGAAAACTGTGCCCTCTATAGCGTACACAAGGTTTTTATAAGATTTGACCTAGTGACCTAGTTTTTGACCCGACATGACCCAGTTTCGAACTTGGCCTAGATTTTATAAAGACTAACATTCTGACAAAGTTTCATAAAGATTGGATCGAAACTGTGCCCGCTAGAGTGTACACAAACAAAAGTTGACGGACGTCCGGACTTCCGGACGTCCACACGTACGACGGACATCACGGTATCCCAAAAGGTCACCCTGAGCCTTTCGTGCTCAGGTGAGCTAAAAAAAACAGTATTATTGGTTCCCCCTGCCTATAGATGCTATATATGAAAGTTGGTTACAATGGGCCTTGTAGTTTCAGAGGAGATGTCGTTTGAAAATGTTGACGGACGGACGGACGATGGACGATGTACGACGGATGCCTGCCTACACTATAAGCTCGCCTGTGAGCCTTCGGCTCAGGTGAGCTAAAAATGTACATCTCTTTGAAAATAATCGAAAAAAAAAACACAAAAAAAAAGCATTTTTGTGGTACCGGCCCATGACGGATCTATGCACTGGAAACTGATGATCAGAACGAGTTTTCTGCCAATGTCAATACATGAATAGTTAAGAATTTAGCATATGATGCGCAACACAGCAAAAGGGCCCTTAACCTCACTGATGCTATTTGGAGTAAATGACGTCGGAGGTCAGCGAAACGTGTTCGTTCATATTCCTATGTGAAAGACAAAAGGCAGTGAAAGTTTCAATGTAGAAAACGGTCCATTCCAGCCAAAATGAATCGAGATGAATAAAGCGATCTAATATTAAAGAAGAGAAATGTGTGGCGGTTCACTCTTATCCAAACAGAAAAATTATTAAGCCCTAATATTTTTTTTAGCAATGCCTCTTTCCGTGTCAACACCAGCGTAAGTTAGACAGATAAATTTAAAAAGTAACTCTACTTTGCTATTGTCCACGGCGTTAAAACTCTGACAAGCTATTATTGCAGTGACGTCACAATAACAGTTCGGCACGCGCACTTTAAGGTTGCTATCGCCAGACAAGACAAGACTAGATTCCGATCGAGCGAAGTTATTTTTTTGTTTTTCTAAGACCCTCTTTAAAAGTCTGCGAACTATGTAGTCCGACAAGTCAGCACTCAAAACAGTATTTTTTCTGATGGTCTGTTTCAAAGTCAGCAGGAAAAAATTGTGTATTTGCTTATAAAGCGCTTAAATACTTATTCAATGAATAAGATTTAAAATAGGCTATATTTATTTACACAAGATGAAAATGAGCAAAACATGTCATTTTTTCTTATCAGAAACCAATTAAATCAATATTTTTTTCTCGAAATTAGATTATCTCCATTCAAATCATAAATTAGTTTAAATTCAAAGTTTTCAGAAGTTAGGCATGTTGAAAAATCCATAATTTCCAATCATTTTTATTCTAAAGTCATCGTTACATCTGCAATTTTTCACATTGCATATAAATCTAGAATTTGATGTCAGCCAGACCTGATGTTTTGTCTATGCTCTTGAGTCAGACCGCAAAACAGACTATCAGAAAAAAAAATTGTTTTGAGGACTAACTTGTCGGTTGTTTTGTTGTTGCATTTGCGGTTTAAATAAAGGTCCAGTAGACAGTTAAGGTCATGTCAAACCGGTCGCCTAAAGTACTCACACTGTTCCTGGCAGCTCTAAAGTGCCAGCTAACCAGTACTGAGTGCACATACTTTCACCAGTAACTGACAACTGTCCTTCCTCCCTTGATCTTCAGTCCGATACGCTGCCGATTGCGCAAGCTAGGGCGGCTGGCTTGTTGGATTGGGAACTGTGGAACCGCACGTGTGTTAATTATACAACTATAATTCTATAAGGTGTGTTCAAAGAATTGTGTGTGTGTGTGTGTGTGTGTGTGTGTGTGTGTGGGTGGAGGGGTACTAAAGATGCACAGCACCACAACAGGTTAGCAAAATAATTTACAAGAGTTGAACCATTGTTAGAGGAGATAGGTCTGCGCAAATAAAAAAACAATATTTTCTTATAAAGTGTAAAGAGCTTACCGTCAGTTTGCGGTGGTGCGCATGTTGGTTTGAGGTCGCAAAGTGTCTAGCATCTAATTAAACAAGAGGCCCAAATGGGCCTGATATCGCTCACCTGGCTTTTGTATCCGAATGGTCCCCATTCTGATACAAAATTGGTCCAATTCCAGAGATTTTCTCAATTTCACATTTTGCTACTTTTAGTAACAGAGGCCAACTTGTCTGGTCTTTATATATTTACTTTTGAAACACCTCAAGGCAAGAATCATTTTGCCACAAATTTCATCAAAATCCATTCAGGGGTTACTGAGATATTGTCAGTTTCATGTTTTGTGCTATTTTTAGTAACGGCAGATGGCGGCCATCTTCGAATGCCAAAATGCAAAAAATTGAAAAGCTTTCATGCAAGGACCATTTTGCCACAAATTTCGTCGTTATCGCTTCAGCGGTTAATGAGATGTTGTCATTTTCGTGTTTTGTGCTATTTTTAGGAACGGCAGATGGTGGCCATCTTGGAATGCCAAACTGCAGAAAATCGAAAAAGCTTATTGAAATGATCATTCTTACAGAAAATTAGTCCAATTCCACTGAGATTTTCTTATTTTCACATTTTTCTATTTTGAGTAACAAAGGCCATTATGACTTGTCTATATTTAGTTACTTTTGAAACATCTCAATGCAAAAATCATTTTGACACAAATTTCGTCAAAATCTATTCAGCGGTTACGGAGATATTGTCATTTTCATGTTTTGTGCTATTTTTAGTAACGGCAGGTGGTGGCCATCTTGGAATGCCAAATTGCAATTAATCGAAATGGCTTCATGTAAGGAACATTCTGACACAAAATCGGTCCAATTCCATTAAAGGGTTCTTGAGTAATTGTCATTTTATATTTGTGCTATTATTAGTAACGGCAGATATCGGCCATCTTGGAAGCCAAATTGCATTTAATCGAAACGGCTTCATGCAAGGAACATTCTGACACAAAATTGGTCGAATTCCATTCAAGGGTTCTTGAGTAATTGTCATTTTTATGATTGTGCTATTTTTAGTAACGGCAGATGTCGGCCATCTTGGAAAGCCAAATTGTTATTAATCGAAACGGCTTCATGCAAGGAACATTCTGGCACAAAATTGGTCGAATTCCATTCAAGGGTTCTTGAGTCATTGTCATTTTTATGTTTGTGCTATTTTTAGTAACGGCCCCCATGGTGGCCATCTTGGATAGTCAACTGGCACAAAATTGAAATAATTCCTTTCAAGGACCATTTCTGACCAAATCTGACCACAATCGATTGCGTTTTCTTGAGATACTGACATTTCAGCAAAATCGGTCTTGTAAACGCTAAGTAGGTCACTGTGACCTAATTCCGTTATAGATTTTTTTCATTTTTACAATTTTTAATCCCAAGGTCCCATTTATGTTCCACGCAAACTTTCGGCCAAATATACCAAATGGTTCTGGAGAAGAAGTTGATTTTGTTGTTATTTTTGCTATTTTTAGTAACGGCGGCCATCTTGGATTCTTGACCCGACCCAATTTTACAATTTTGAAACCCTGCAGTCTGGTCATGCTCCATGTGAAATTTGAAACCCATGGGTGCAGTGGTTTAAGAGAAGAAGTTGTTTGAAGTCGTTTGAATATGTCGTTTTTTGACATTGGCATTTGAGCAAAATTACACTCGTAAACAGAAAGTAGGTCACTGTGACAAAACTCCGCTACAGATTTTTTTCATTTTTACAATTTTGAATACCAAGGTTTCATTGATGTTCCATCCCAAAATTCAGACAAATATACCCAGTGGTTATGGAGAAGAAGTTTATTTTGTTGGTTTTGCTATTTTTAGTAACGGCGGCCATCTTGGATTTTCAACCTGACCCAATTTTATAATTCTGAGACTCTGGAGTCAGGTCATGCTCCATGTGAAATTTGAGAACCATGGGACCAGTAGTTTAACAGAAGATGTTTGAATATTTGGTTTTAGGTGTTGACGGACGACGCACGACGCACGCCAAACGCATTGGTATGACAATAGCTAACTCTGGCCCTTCGGGCCAGGTGAGCTAAAAATGTTTCTATAAATCGTGTGTAATGGCTTAAAACGCATTACTGTATTTTCTTTCATAAAACGATAGCTAGTCTTAACAATGCCACTTAGACAATTCTACTGTGCGAACAGTAAAGGCTCTGATCGGTATGCGCTGTATAAGCTGTTCACTGCATAGGTTTCGCGGAGCCTTAGCTTGCTGGTGCAGACAGGGACAACTCCGACTGCGCAGATGCAGAATAATCGTCCATGACATGACCAAGATGGCCATTCTGGTGCGGCTGACGTTCTCCAAAACACATGCGGATAAAGATATTTGCATAAAATTATTTATTCTAACCTTAATCGTCTGTCCATATGCTAAACTTAAAGCAACTTACAGTCTAGCATAAAAAGGAAACGAGGAAAGCCCGGACCAGAATGCAGACTTACTTAGAGCCTTAGAATGGCGCAAACATGTCTACGTATTTTAGAACAGTGAAGTTCTGGGTCAGACTGTACGGGTGTGCAAGTGATTCTGTGAAATCGTGGTGCTGGAAAACATGCAACCCGTAAAACAAGAATTTCAGATTTTTGTCGCATCTGCTTTAGCCAGGTGCGATATAAATAGCCGGTTTTCCGTCATTCCGTCCGTCCACAATATACATCGACCCTAGCGTTAAATCCCTCTCTATCGGTGGATTTTCACCAAACTTGCATGGATAAACAAGAGGCCCAAATGGGCCTGATATCGCTCACCTGGCTATTGTGCAATTGGACAATTCTGATACAAAATTGGTCCAATTCCAATGAGATTTTCTTATTTTCACATTTTGCTACTTTTAGTAACAGAGGCCAACTTGTCTGGTCTTTATATATTCACTTTTGAAACATCTCAATACAAGAATCATTTTGCCACAAAGTTTATCAAAATCCATTCAGGGGTTACTGAGATGTTGTCAGCTTCATCTTTTGTGCTATTTTTAGTAACGGCAGATGGCGGCCATCTTGGAATGCCAAAATGCAAAAAATCGAAAAGCTTTCATGCAAGGACCATTTTGACACACAATTGGTCCAGCTCCATTGTAATTTCTAATTTTCATATTTTGCTATTTTAAGTAACAGAGGCCAACTTGACGGGTCTGTATTAGTTAATTTTTTAAAGGACTCAAAGCCAGAATCAATTTGCCACAAATTTCGTCTAAATTGATTCAGCGGTTAATGAAATATTGTCATTTTCATGTTTTGTGCTATTTTTAGTAACGGCAGATGGCGGCCATCTTGGAATGCCAAAATGCAAAAAATCGAAAAAGCTTAATGAAAGGACCATTCTGATAGACAATTAGTCCAATTCCATTGAGATTTTCTAATTTTTCATTTTTGTATTTTTAGTAACAGTGGCCCACATGATTGGTCTACAATGAGTTACTTCTGAAACATCTCAATGTAAGAATCATTTTGACACAAATTTAATCAAAATCCATTCAGCGGTTTCTGAGATACTGTCATTTTCATGTTTTGTGCTATTTTTAGTAACGGCAGATGGCGGCCATCTTGGAATGCCAAAATGCAAAAAATCGGAAAAAGCTTAATGAAAGGACCATTCCGATAGAAAATTAGTCCAATTCCATTGAGATTTTCTGATTTTCACATTTTTCTATTTTTAGTAACAATGGCCAACATGACTGATCTATAGTTAGTATCTTTTGAAACATCTCAATGCAACAATCATTTTGACACAAATTTCGTCGAAATCCATTCAGCGGTTACTGAGATATTGTTATTTTCATGTTTTGTGCTGTTTTTAGTAACGGTTGATGGCGGCCATCTTGGAATGCAAAATTGCAATTAAGAGAAATGGCTTCATGCAAGGAACATTCTGATACAAAATTGGTCCGATTCCATTCAAGGGTTACTGAGTAATTGTCATTTTATGTTTGTGCTATTTTTAGTAACGGCAGATGGCGGCCATCTTGGAATGCCAAATTGCAATTAATCGAAACGGCTTCATGTAAGGAACATTGACACAAAATTGGTCCAATTCCATTCAAGGGTTTTTGGGTAATTGTCATTTTTATGTTTGTGCTATTTTAGTAACTGCCCCTGTTGTGGCCTTCTTGGATAGTCAACTGGCACAAAATTGAAATAATTCCATTCAAGGACCATTTCTGACCAAATCTGACCAGAATCGATTGCGTTTTATTGAGATAATGACATTTGAGCAAAATCTGTCTTGTAAGCGCTAAGTAGGTCACTGTGACCTAATTCCACTATAGATGTTTTTCATTTTTACAATTTTTAATCTCAAGGTCCCATTCATGTTCCATGCAAACTTTCAACCAAATATACCAAACGGTTCTGGAGAAGATGTTGATTTTGTTGTTTTTGCTATTTTTAGTAACGGCGGCCATCTTGGATTCTTGACTTGACCCAATTTTACAATTTTGAAACCCTGCAGTCTGGTCATGCTCCATGTGAAATTTTAGACCAATGGGTTCAGTGGTTTTACAGAAGAAGTTGTTTGAAGTTGTTTGAATATGTCGTTTTCTGACAGTGACATTTGAGCAAAATTACACTCGTAAACAGAAAGTAGGTCACTTTGACAAAACTCCGCTACAGATTTTTTTCATTTTTACAATTTTGAATACCAAGGTTTCACTGATGTTCCATGCCAAAATTCAGACAAATATACCCAGTGTTTCTGGAGAAGAAGTTCATTTTGTTGTTTTTGCTATTTTTAGTAACGGCGGCCATCTTGGATTTTCTACCTGACCCAATTTTACAATTCTGAGACCCTGGAGTCAGGTCATGCTCCATGTGAAATTTGAGAACCATGGGACCACAAGTTTTACAGAAGAAGATGTTTGAATATTTGTTTTTAGGTGTTGACGGACACATTTCGGGACGACGCACAACGCAGGACGCACAACGCACGCCGGACGCATTGGTATGACAATAGCTCACTATGGCCCTTCGGCCAGGTGAGCTAATCATTGGGATAATAACTAGAATCATAGGTTTTTATGATCTTGACCTCATTTTCAAAATCACTGGATGACTTCATGTCTTCACCGCAATCCTGTAAAATCCCTCTCTATTTTAAACCAATGGTTGGATTTCCATCAAACTTGCATGAATATATTAGTGGGATAATTCCTAGAGTTTATTTGGTATTTGAGACTTTGACTCCATTTCCAAGCTCACAATACGACTAAATATTGTGTGTTTTTTTGTCGACACTAGCGTTAAATCCCTCTCTATCCTAAACCAATTGGTGGATTTTTAAAGAATTTGCATGGGTATATCAGTGGGATAATTCCTAGAATATATAACGGTTTTCTGACCTTGACCCTATATTTAAGGACACAGGATGACTTTATGTTCATCTGTCCATATTTTACGTCAATCACCGGCTGGATTTCCCCCAAACTTGCAAGAATATATCATTAGGACAGTACTAATAGATGGTTAGATTTTGGCGATCTTGACTCCAATTTCATGATCACAGAAGAACTTCTCTTGAACCTATTGACCTATTTTGATTTCTACCAAGCTCGCATAGATATTTGAGCCGCGACACGATAAAACCAACAATGTGGTTGTGCACCCAGCGCAGACTCAGATCAGCCTGGGCATTTGCCCAGAGTGATCAGACTCGTTGTTAAGTTTTCAAAGGGTAGCTAAGGGTCTAAGTTACCTCCATGCGGACAGGCCAGACTCTGATCAGACTGGGCGGATGCCCAGGCTGATCTGAGTCTGCGCTGGGCGCACAACCACATTGTTGGTTTTGTCGTGTCATGGCTCATTTTATTTTGATAAGCTTAAGAGGTGATTATATTGTGGTGTCAGTTACCCTGTTGTCAACGTCGAAGGACCAAATTTAAATATTAAATATGTGTTAAAACCTGTTTACAGATTTTAAATTTTCACTAAACATGCACATGGATATATAGCTTGAGCAAGCCAAAGAGGTCAGAGTTTGGTGACCTAGACCCCATTTTTATAAACAGAGAATTCTGCATGTTATGTTTAAGGTAGGTTCCTGGACTAGGGATAACAATTATGTGTACAAAACAATTTTGCCTTTTTCTGGGTAGTATTGAGTTCTCTTATTTTTCTGAATCTGTTGCTACTGAGAAAATCGTCAGATGGTGGAGAAAATAGTCGTTTTCCCTTTTGGTTTATTTTCCTTCGTTGGAATTCCAGTTCTAAAAATAGATGTGTTATATGTCTATAAGTGCGCGATTTCTGATGCCATTCTCCAAAGGTAAATTTTTTCTTGCCATGAGCTCTTCTAGAGGTCCTGGCATGGCGGATGGGTTAAAACTATCCCAAAATGCAATGCAGCATGACATCAGCTAACGTTATCTATTTTTGGCGTGAACTAAAAATAGCACTAGCTGGTGTGCGAAGCAGAGTTTGGAAATCCCTTGCAAAACAACTTTTCTAATAATATTTTGATTTACTCTTTTAAATGAAGCTTATTCATTCCCTTTTTATAAGTGCTTTCCAACAACTTGGAGGAAAGATGATCAAAATTATGATGCATTCCTATGTACAAGAACCTACCTTTAAATATGCCTTGAAGCTATTGAAAGATTTTGACCAAATTTGTTACAGTATGTAATTAGGAAGAGTTGCTGTGTCCATTTCAAGGCCTGCTTGGCAACATACCAAGTTTTCAGGAACAAATTTTGTGAGGAATAAATTGTTATTCTTTCCCTCCAATTACACATCAGAAGACACTAATATGAGCATGGCATGTGCGACATAGCTTTCCGCGGAGTTCTTGTTTTACTTTTACCAATGCGTGAAAATAGGAGCCGTAGGCCATGTGTCTGTCACAAACACTCAAGGTTGGTTGGTTGGTTGGTTGCTTGGGGGTTAACGGCCCTATGAGGAAGTATTTCAGTCTATATCGAGCCTTCTCTCAGAGAGTGGGAGAAAGAACAGAAAAGACAGACGAGAGAAAAAAAAACTGCCAAACAACCCCTACCGCACCTTCTGCAAGCACAACAGGACCTTGCCCTACCTCAACCCGATATGAGTAGGATGCAGATTCGTAAGGATGCATGAAGAGAAGGGGCGAACAAGGAAAATTTTGAGCAGATGGCGCGTATGCGCTTTTTGATTTGTGTCTTCATTTGTTCGAATGTATGCCGTCACGGAGGACCAGACAATTTTAAAACCGTCGATATCGTTTTTCGACGCAAACGTCATCAACAATGCAACGTTAGGTCAGAGGGTGGAAGTGCTAAATTTCAGATTGTTACGTCAAACGAATGAATTTTGAAACCAGAGGACCAATGGTCCTGTAGCTCACCTGTCACTTGGTCCTGGTATATATTTTAATGCTTTTATACATGTATATAGCACCAGGGCAGGGGCAGATAACCCCCCTCCCTTGGGGATTAATGTTGAGTCCCAATTCTATATACCAAGCCACAAAGTCACTGAGCCTTTGGTTCTGGACAAAGATTTCTGAAGGGTTTTTATCATATATGGGCATGGCGGCCACCATGTTCACGTGACCATGACCATCTGAACAAACTTTGATTCATTTGACCCAGTATTAAAGCTCCATATGAAATACAATAATCATTTGAATAAACTATGATATATACATACCGCTACCAAGTTTCAAGGTTATAGGCCTTTCGGTTCTCGAGAAAAAGACATTTGTAGAGGTTTTACCATATATGGGCATGGTGGCCATCTTGGTTAAGTGACCAAGACCATCTGAACAAACTATGGTTCCTTTAAGCCGGTGAAGCTCCCTATGAAATATGGCTTCAATTGGCTTGAAAATGTTGACGGGTGACAGAATCTCAATGACCTTGTACAAAAGTCAAAGAATGACCTTGACCATATCTTCATCTGGTCATTTAATCAACCATATACACCAAATATTGCACCTTAGACTTAAATAGTTTCTGAAAAATCCACTGTTTAAGCATTTTCCCATATAAAAGCCTACATAACGTACCAAAGCTGACAGTGTCATAAATTAGGTCAAGGTCAACGCACGATCATTTGTATAAACTATGATTGGGCTTGAGTGCCCAAAGCTACATACAAAGTTTCAAGGTCATACGCCGTTTGGTTCTGGAAAAGATTTTGAAGGATTTTTACCATATACGGGCATGGCGGCCATCTTGGACAAGACCCCAAGAACAAACTTTTATTCCCCGATCATACTTAGACTCCATATGAAATTTAGCTTCAATCAGACCAGTGGTTTCAGAGGAGAAGTTGTTTTGTAAATCATGATGACGGACAGACCGACAAAATGACCTTGACCTTCAGTGACATAATATCTTCATCTGGTCATTTAGTTGACCATATATACCACGTATTGTACCTTAGACTTAAATAGTTTCTGAGAAATCCACTGTATAAGCGTTTTCCCATATAAACGCCTAATGTACCAAAGTTGACCATGCCGTAAATTAGATCAAGGTCAACGCAAGGTCATGATTTGTATAAACATGATAAGCCGGCCTGCTCGATGCTACATACCAAGGTCATAGGCTTTTGGTTCTGGAGAAGAAGATTTTTGAAGGGTTTTTACCATATATGGGCATGGCGGCCATCTTGGTCATGTGACCCAGACCCCGGGTACAAACTTTCGTTCCCCCATCCTACTGAGACTCCATATGAAATTTGGCTTCAATCGGCCCAGTGGTTTTAGAGGAGAAGATGTTTGAAAAACTTGACGACGGATGGTCCGACGGAATGACCTTGACCTTTAGTGACATAATATCTTCATCTGGTCATTTAGTCAACCATGTATACCAAGTATTGTACCTTAGACTTAAATTGTTTCTGAGAAATCCACTGTTTAAGCGTTTTCCCATATAAAAGCCTAACATAATAAACTTGACCATGCTGTAAATTAGGTCAAGGTCAACGCAAGGTCATTCTTTGTATAAACTATGATGGGCCCGCATGCCCGATGCTACATACCAAGTTTCAAGGTCATAGGCCTTTTGGTTCTGGAGAAGAAGATTTTTGAAGGGTTTTTACCATATATTGGCATGGCGGCCATCTTGGTCATGTGACCCAGACCCCGGGTAAAAACTTGCGTTCCCCCATCCCACCGAGACTCCATATGAAATTTGGCTTCAATCGGCCCAGTGGTTTCAGAGGAGAAGATGTTTAAAAATCTTGACGACGGATGGTTCGACGGAATGACCTTGACCTTTAGTGACATTATATCTTCATCTGGTCATTTAGTCGACCATGTATACCAAGTATTGTACCTTAGACTTAAATAGTTTCTGAGAAATCCACTGTATAAGCGTTTTCCCATATAAAAGCGTAACACACCAAAGTTGACCATGCCGTAAATTAGGTCAAGGTCAACGCAAGGTCATGATTTGTATAAACTATGATGGACCCGCATGCCCGATGCTACATACCAAGTTTCAAGGTCATAGGCCTTTTGGTTCTGGAGAAGAAGATTTTTGAAGGGTTTTTACCATATATGGGCGTGGCAGCCATCTTGTTCATGTGACCCAGATACCCGGAACAAACTTTCGTTCCCCCGACCTAGGTAGGCTCCATATGAAATATGGCTTCAATCGGCCCAGTGGTTTCAGAGAAGAAGATGTTTGAAAATGTTGACGGACGAGGGACGACGGACGGACGGACGGACGACGGATGCCTGGCTATACTATAAGCTCACCTATGAGCCTAAAGGCTCAGGTGAGCTAAAAAGAAAGGTACCACTGAAAAGGTAGAATATTGCTATATTCAGAAATGCTCAACGGTACAAATGAGAAAATTTGCCCTTTAGGGCCTTTTTGCTGCGTTGCGCATCATATTTGTTGCCATGGTAGCCCCAGTTTTAAACCAATCCGCGCCAAAACAATATCAAATCAATCACCCACCCTAACAATGCTACTCAGAAAATTTGATCAAGATTGACCAGTTATTTTAGCAACTATTAATGCTTAAAAGTGTGGACGTAAGACGGACCAAGCCTATACTATAAGCTCACCATGTGAGCCTTTGGCTCAGGTTAGCTAAAAATAGCAGCTGTGACCTTGACCTTAGAATGCTGAAACGCAAACTTGTTCAAGATATTGTCATACTAAACATTTGTGTGAAGTTAAATCAAAATTGGTCCATAAATGAAAACTCTAGACAAAGTTTTTCTAAAAATAGCCACTGTGACCTTGACCTTGATCCCAGGACGCTGAAACGCAAACTTGTCCAAGATATTGCCATACTTATCACTTGTGTGAAATTAAATCGAAATTGGTCCATAAATGAAAGTGCTAGTGCGATGACAAAGTTTTTCTATAAATAGCCAATGTGACCTTGACTTTGACCTCAGGATGCTGAAACGCGACTTTGTTCAAGATATTGTCATACTAAACATTTGTGTGAAGTTTTTTATCAAAATCGGTCCATAAATGAAGGCTCTAGAGCCACGACAAAGTTTTTCTTAAAATAGCCACAGTGACCTTGACCTTAACCCAAGAATGCTGAAATGCCAACTTGTCCAAGATATTGTCATACTAATCACTTGTATGATATCCAATTGAATTCAGTCTACAAATTGAAGGAGCTACAGAGATGACAAAGTTTTTCTAAAAATGGCCACTGTGTCCTTCACCTTGACCCACAAAACCTGAAACGTGTTCTTGTCCACGATATTGTCATACTCATCACTTGTGTGAAGTACAATTGAAATCATTCCATAAATGAAGGCAATAGAATGATGACCAGACAACATTTTCCCCATATAAGTCTAAGGGAAAATATTTTATCGTTCAAGGGCAAGTAACTCTAAAAAGAATGATCTAACCTAGCCCAAATTCGAACTGCTCCGAGATGTTTTGATTGTCCTAGATACCTGTAAGTTTGAAGGAGTTGCGATCAAAAATGCAAAAGCTAGGGCCCGGACGACATTTTCCCCATTATAAGTCTATGAAAAGTATTTTATCGCTCAAGGGCAAGTAACTCTGAAAAGAATGATCCAACCTAGCCCAAATTCGAACCGATTCGAGATGTTTTGACTGTCCTGGATACCTGCATGTTTGAAAAATGTGCGATCAATAATGAAGAAGCTAGAGCCCAGACAACATTTCCCCATCGTAAGTATATGGGAAATATTTATTGCTCAAGGACAAGTTACTCTGAAAAGAATGATCCAACCTAGCCCAAATTCGAACTGGTCCGAGATGTTTTGGCTGTCCTGGATACCTGCTAGTTGCAAGAAGTTGCGATCAAAAATGCCGAAGCTAGGGCCCGGACGACATTTTTCCCATTATAAGTCTATGAAAAATATTTTATCGCTCAAGGGCAAGTAACTCTGAAAAGAATGATCCAACCTAGCCCAAATTCAAACTGCTCCGAGATGTTTTGACTGTCCTGGATACCTGCAAGTAGCAAGAAGTTGCGATCAAAAATGAAGAAGCTAGGGCCCGGACAACATTTTCTCCATTGTAAGTCTATGGGAAAATATTTTTGTTGCCATGGTAACCATAGTTTTAAACTAATCTGTCTCAAAACTATATCCAATCAATTCCCTACCCCAACCATGCTACATATAAAACCCGATTCAGATTGGCCAGCTACTTTAGCAGACGCTTAAAAGTGTGGACGGACGACGGACAACGGACGACGGACACCGGACGACGGACCAAGCCTATACTATAATCTCATCTTGTGAGCCTTCGGCTCAGGTGAGCTTACAAATTTGAGTGGGCAGGCTTCTACGATGCAGCCTGCAAAATTTCAGCTCATGCACATTTCTGGTTTTGGAGAAGTTTTTTTTGCTAAAACAGAGGCTGCCTGTACTGCGAGCTCCCCGGGAACCTTCGGCTCAAGGCAGCTAAAAACATCCGACTAACTAGTAAAGGTGTAAAACACTATGCCCCAACCATACGACTGACCCAACAAGAATTCCGCGGAATGCAGTGTCTTGCCTGCTGGCGCTTTGTCGCAAAACAGAGCTAAATCAGCAAAGATGTATGCATGAACCAAGTTTCTTGGCTCTAGCCCTTACAGTTTCTGAGAAAACTTGACAAAAAATTGCAAAGTAAGTCAACCACAAAATGTTGGTAAAGACTCAATATTGATGATGACTTGAGTTCTCTTCCAGATGAATTAAAATCTTAAAAAGTTCCTTCAAGAGCAGAGAATACATACAGAAGTTGGAACATGGGCCAGACTACGTAGTTTCGGCTAATAAAGCCTCGTCAGTGACCCTGACAATATCTGGTGACGAAGCCAGAAAAGAGCATTCTGTAATTTCTTAATTTTAATTGGGCAGTCGATTCAAAGACTGATTAGTTTCAAAAGGATCCAAATAATATAAAAGACGATGATCTAGAATGCATGAACCAAGTATCATGGCTCTAGCCCTTAAAGTTTCTGAGAAAGACCTAAACGCTAAAACTTGACCAAAAAATTGCTAAGTCAGTCAACTGTAAAATGTAGGTCAAGACTCAATCTTAATGATGGCTTTCAGATTTACTCTTCGAGACGTATGCATGAACCAAGTTTCATGGCTCTAGCCCTTATAGTTTCTGAGAAAATGACCTAAACACAAAAACTCGACAAAAAATTGCAAAGTCAGTCAACTGTAAAATGTAGGTCAAGACTCAATATTGATGATGGTTTTGAGATTCACTTTGACAGATGTACAAATGAACCAAGTTTCATGGCCTTAGCCCCTTTAGTTTCTGAGAAAATAACCTAGACCTGAAAACTTGACAAAAAACAGCAAAGTCAGTCAACCGTAAAATCTAGGTCAAGACACAATATTGATGATGACTTTGAGATCTACTCTTCCAGATGTATGCAAGACCCAAGTTTCATGGCTCTAGCCCTTATAGTTTCTGAAAAAATGACCTAAACCCGAAAACTCGACAAAAAATTGCGAAGTCAGTCAACCGTAAAATGTAGATCAAGACTCAATATTGATGATTGCTTTCAGCTGTACTCTTCCAGATGTATGCAAGACCCAAGTTTCATGGCTCTAGCCCTTAAAGTTTCTAAGAAAATGACCTTAACCCGAAAACTCGACAAAAAATTGCGAAGTCAGTCAACCGTAAAATGTAGGTCAAGACTCAACATTGATGATGGCTTTCAGTTGTACTCTTCCAGATGTATGCATGACCCAAGTTTCATGGCTCTAGCCCTTATAGCTTCTGAGAAAATGACCTAAACGCCAAACATCGACAAAGTTTACGCCGCCGACGACGACGACGACACCGGAAAAGCAATACATATGTCTCGCCTCTGCTTCGCAGGCGAGACAAAAAGGGAATGGTGTGTACTAAAATATTGACAGACATTGTTCAAAAGTTTATCAGTTAAGTCATTTATCATCTCCAATCTGCAGACCAAGTTTCAATTCCCTAGCTTAATCACTTTTCGAGAAATCAGTGGTTCTTAAGCAGAAGCAGAAGATTTTTTAATAATTTCCTTTGCATTTCTATGGTTCAAACCCAGGACCCCCTTCGGGACGGGCTTTTCTGGACCAGGGGGCCACCACCTAATAAATTTGGTAAACTAGAACTGTCGGAGAATCCGACTATACCCCCGCTTAAGTGCTTAAGTGCTTAATCAAATAGTGTTATTTTCGTTACATTAGGTATAAAGAGAGAGAACTCATTGTCAACATGTATACCGAATATCAATAAATCCCTTTCTATGTATACGTAATACGGAACAAGAGGCCCAAATGGGCCTGATATCGCTCACCTGGCTATTGTGCAACGGGACCATTCTGATACAAAATTGGTCCAATTCCACTGAGAATTTCTCATTTTCACATTTTGCTACTTTTAGTAACAGAGGCCAACTTGCCTGGTCTTTATATATTTACTTTTGAAACACCTCAACGCAAGAATCTTTTGCCACAAATTTCAACAAACTCCATTCAGGGGTTACTGATATATTGCCAGTTTCATGTTTTGTGCTTTTTTTTAGTAACGGCAGATGGGGGCCATCTTGGATTGCTAAAATGCAAAAAATCGAAAAGCCTTCATGCAAGGACCATTTTGACACAAATTTGGTCCAGTTCCATTGAGATTTTATGATTTTCACATTTTTCTATTTTTAGTAACAGAGGCCAATAATACCGGTCTACAATTAGATATTTTTGAAACATCTCAATGCAAGAATCATTTTGACACAAATTTCGTCAAAATCCATTCAGTGGTTACTGAGATATTGTCATTTTCATGTTTTGTGCTGTTTTTAGTAACAGCAAATGGCGGCCATCTTGGAATGCCAAAATGCAAAAAATCTAAAAAGCTTAATTAAAGGACCATTCTGACACAAAATTTATCCAACTCCTTTGAGATTTGCTAATTTACACATTTTTCTATTTTTAGTAACAGAGGCCAATATGAATGGTCTACAGTTAGATATTTTTGAAACATCTCAATGCAAGAATCATTTTGACACAAATTTCGTCAAAATCCATTCAGCGGTTACTGAGATATTGTCATTTTCATGTTTTGTGCTATTTTTAGTAACGGCAGATGGCGGCCATCTTGGAATGCCAAATTGCAATTAATCAAAACGACTTCATGCAAGGAACATTCTGACACAAAATTGGTCCAATTCCATTAAAGGGTTCTTGAGTAATTGTCATTTTTATGTTTGTGCTATTTTTAGTAACACCAGATGGCGGCCATCTTGGAATGCCAAATTGCAATTAATCGAAACGGCTTCATGCAAGGAACATTCTGACACAAAATTGGTCCAATTCCATTCAAGGGTTCTTGAGTAATTGTCATTTTTATGTTTGTGCTATTTTTAGTAACGGCCCCCATGGTGGCCATCTTGGATAGTCAACTGGCACAAAATTGAAATTATTCCATTCAAGAACCATTTCTGACCAAATCTGGTCAAAATTGGTTGCATTTTCTTTAGATATTGACATTTGAGCAAAATCGGCCTTGTAAACGCTAAGTAGGTCACTGTGACCTAATTCCGCTTTAGATTTTTTTTTATTTTTTCAATGTTTAATACCAAGGTCCCATTTATGTTCCATGCAAACTTTCAACCAAATATACTAAATGGTTCTGGAGAAGAAGTTGATTTTGTTGTTTTTGCTATTTTTAGTGACGGCGGCCATCCTGGATTTTCAACCTGACCCAATTTTATAATTCTGAGACCCTGGAGTCAGGATATGCTCCATGTGAAATTTGAGAACCATGGGACCAGTAGTTTTAGAGAAAAAGTTGTTTGAAGTTGTTTAAATAGGTCATTTTTTGACATTGGCATTTGAGCAAAATTACACACGTAAACAGAAAGTAGGTCACTGTGACAAAACTCCGCTACAGATTTTTTTCATTTTTGTACAATTTTGAATATTAAGGTTTCACTGATGTTCCATGCCAAAATTCAGACAAATATACCCAGTGGTTCTGGAGAAGAAGTTTATTTTGTTGTTTTTGCTATTTTTAGTAACGGCAGCCATTTTGGATTTTCAACCTGACCCAATTTTACAATTCTGAGACCCTGGAGTCAGGTCATGCTCCATGTGAAATTTGAGAACAATGGGACCAGTAGTTTTACAGAAGATGTTTGAATATTTGTTTTTAGGTGTTGACGGACAAATTTGTGACGACGCACGACGCACGCATTGGTATGACAATAGCTCACTATGGCCCTCGGGCCAGGTGAGCTAATAAAATGATTTCACAAAGACAGATAGAAAAAATAGTAAATACATGTAAGACATAAGTCCTTATCCATCTGTATACCAAATTTGAAGATTCAAACTTGAAAGGATGCTGTGAAATTTGTTACGAAAAATTGCATTATTCTAAGTAAGGAGAGAAAGAAAAACTGGAAAAAATATCAAGAAGAATAAACAGGAGAAGCTGGTTCTCAATCCCAATATACAACAGTTATCATAATATCCCTCTTCTAACTTGCAATGGCTGCTTAGAAACCTTTGACAAAGAGGTCATTCTTCAAAATATGGAGAGAAAGAAAATTGGAGAAATACAGGGAGGAATATGCCAGATATGGCTGGTTTGCAATTTCACAATACAATAAGTTCTGATCAATCTGTATACCAAATATTAACATTCTACTTTGAAGGGTTAATGTGAAATCTTTTACGAAAAATTGCATGATTCAATGTAAAGAGAGAAAGAAAATAAAACAAATGCATGAAAGAATATGCCAGATACAGCTGGGTTGAATCCTACCATACGATAAGTCGTTTACAATCTGTACACCAAATATGCACAATCTACCTTGAAGAGTTGCTGTGAAATCTTTTACAAAAATTGCATTACCGGGTATTCAATGTAAAGAGAGAAAGAAAATCAGACAAATAAAAGGATGCATATGCGGGAGACGGCAGGTTCTCAATCCCACACTACAATAAGTTGTCATTAACCTGCATACCCAATAAGACTACTCTAGCTTGCATGGTTGCACAAAAATCTTTGACGAAAAACTGCATTATTCAAAGTATGGAAAGAAAGAAAATTGGACAAATACAGGGAAAAATAAGCAGGAGAAGGCTGGTTTGCAATCCCACGATACAACACATGGTTATCAACCTGCAAACCAAATATGACTACTCTAACTTACAAAATTGTGGAGAAATTTTTGCCGAAAAATTTCATTATTCAAAGTATGGAAAGTAAGAAAATTGGACATATACATGGAAGAATAAGCAGGGGAAGGCTGGTTTGCAATCCCACGATACAAAACACCGTCCTCAACCTGTATGCCAAATATGACCATTCTAGCTTAAATGGTTGTTGAGAAATCTTTGACAAAAAATTCATTACTCGAAGTATGGAAATACAGAAGAATGGACAAACAAAGGGAAGAATAAGTAGGAGAAGGCTGGTTCGCAATCCCACGATACAACACATCGTCATCAACCTGTATGCCAAATATGACCATTCTAGCTTGTATGGTTGTGGAGAAATCTTTGACGAAAAATTTCATTATTCAAAGTATGGAAAGTAAGAAAATTGGACAAATACATGGAAGAATAAGCAGGAGGAGGCTTGTTTGCAATCCTACAATACAACACACCGTCCTCAACCTGTATGCCCAATATGACCATTCTACCTTGAATGATTGATGAGAAATCTTTGACGAAAAATTTCATTATTCGAAGTATGGAATGAAAGAAAAATGGACAAATAAAGGGAAGAATAAGCAGGAGAAGGCTGGTTATCAATCCCACAATACAACACATCGTCATCAACCTGTATGACAAATATGACCATTCTAGCTAGTATGGTTGTGGAGAAATCTTTGACGAAAAATTTGATTAAAAGGGGACGGAAGGAGGGACGGACGGACAGATGTAAACCAGTATACCCCCCCCCCCCCCCCCCCCCACGATTTTAAAGCGCGGGTATGTTGAGAAATCTTTGACAAAAAATTTCATTATTCGAAGTATGGAAATAAAGAAGAATGGACAAAAAAAGGGAAGAATAAGCAGGAGAAGGCTGGTTCTCAATCCCACGGTACAACACATCGTCATCAACCTGTATGTCAAATATGACCATTCTAGCTTGTATGCTGGTGGAGAAATCTTTGACGAAAATTAATTGGACAAATACATGGAAGCATAGGACATTAAAACTTTGACCATACGCTGAGTTTATATATTCGAGGCCGACAAACTACTTGGGGGTCATCTCAAATTTAAAAGAATCCTAGTCACAATTGATGCATAATATAGCGGAAAGACAGATCAGCCTGCGCCTTCGTGCAAGCCTGTAATGAATGCCACGCCGGTGTATAGGGATGTCCAAGGTGGTCCTTAAATCACAACGTGAGAAGAAATGGACGGATGGCTATGAAATTTGCCGATACTAATTGCCATCATGTGTTGCAGTTTTACGTCCTTTAGAACAGTATTTTCGTATCAGGACGATGGGACATTGATAGTGAAAATCTGGGTGCAATGTGGCCCCATTTATAGTCGGAAAGATTTCGCTTCTCGCGCATCTCTAACCCGGGTCCGTTAGATCGGCAGGCAAGCGCTGAACCTACTGATGTGGATCATCATACAGAGATATAATGATACATATGTCATTTGGGCGTATTGTTTGTGGGCTGTTAGATTTCCATTCTATCGTCATAGCATATATTATGGTCCAGTCATGTCGTTTCGCTGCCTGTTATTATTGGTTCAAGAGTATCAGGTACGGACTACGACTGAGGGAGTTTGTCAGTAAGTAAGAAACCTGTCGTCTTCAAACGCAAGCCAAGCGCTCTGGACAAACGATCCTTGTTATCTCATAAGTTTGTACTAGCATGGACTGGATGGTGGTGGTGGTTGGCGTTTTGGTTTTACGGCTCTTTTAGAAAGTATTCCAGTGTCTTCGAGCTGCTTCCAGAGAGAGCAAGAAAGAAAAGGTATAGATAGGATAGATGAGACTTGAATAATCCAAACAAACCCCATCCCGCACCTGCTGCAGGCCGACCTGCCCTTGCCCTACTATTAGCCAATTTAGAAGAACGCCACGGCATTGAATGTTCAGCAGCACCATCGCCCAAACCGACCACCCCTAACATGGAATGGAAAAAATCACGCAACATAAATCAGGGGCGACTAACTTAATTTGTCATGGTTGAAATATAGGCTGACAGCCGATAATACCAACCAACAGTGGACCTATCCGGTACTGTGCAAAGTAACTGTACTAAGTCGACCGATAATTCGGTCGAAAGCTATACCAGTCACGGTAAATGATACTATTGTAAATGGGCGTCGACCGGGCTGGTATTGGTGTCGATTGTCCCAGTCGACAACCACTTTTGCATGTGCGGTAACTGATTGGCTAGGTCGAAAACCAGGTTGGGAAACTGGTATTACCCTCGAGATTAATTGATTTTCCTCATTTTTGTTTTCTTTTCTCTCGACCACATTCCTCTCTCTCTTTCTCTCTCTCTCTCTCTCTCTCTATTCAACCATAACCCAACCTACCATCCAACCATCCATTTATCCATCAATTTATCTGTCTTTCCATTCCTCCTCCATGTTACCTACCTCCCTAATCTGGCCCAGCGGATACGTATCGTCAAAATGACGTCGTGATGACTTCGGTGCGTAGAACCGACGTCAATACGACGTCATGTGCCTGCTGGTGTCTATCTGTCTATCAAGGAGCTCCCGTAGCTTAGTAGCTTAAGCAGTGGACCGCTGATCTAGCGATCCCGAGTTCGAGCCAAGCTGTTGGCGGGAATCTTTTCAATCGTAAACGGAGTTCCATGGACATAGCCTTTCATTATCATCCACCCATTGTCCTGATATGACTCAAATACTGTTAGACAGGACGTAAAATCGCAATTCATCCATCCATCCAGCCACCCATCCATCCATCTACATGTATTTATTTATATATCTACCTATTGATCGAACGATCGATCGATCGATCGATCGGCCTAGCCATCCATCCATCTGTGCAGAAGTGCAGGCTTATTATCGTCTTCGCTGTTCGCACGAGCTTTAAAACGTTTTCTCATAACATGTGCCAAGTATCAAGCTGTAGGCAAACCTGTCTTATGAATTGGTTCACTCCCAACGGGCACATGACGTCAGAATTACGTCATATTGACGTCGATGCGACGTCACCATGTCGCATCGACGTCAGTACGACGTCATTTCGACGTCATGTGCCTGCTGGGCTGTCATGCTTTTTGTGACTTCCTGTTTTATTCTCGGCAAAACGTTGCCCTTTCAAACTGAAACAATGCTTTGAGGAAAAAAATCGAACCTCCAGAGGTAGCTTTTTCCCCTTATGGTTTGATTGATTGATTGATTTATTGCTTAACGTCCACGGTGAACATCTAAGGTCATGTCGGGACGGCCAGTTAACCTAACCACACTATTCCTGGGCAGGCTTAGACCTTCTAAGCGGTTAACCAGTACTAAGTGCACATACTTTCGCCAGTAACTGACAACTGCTCTTCTTAAACCAGCGGAAGGAGAAACGAAAGTATGTGGCCAGACCGGGTTTCGAACCCAGGACCTCTGACTTATGAGTCAGGTGCCCTACCGATTGCGCTACGCGGCCCGGCTCCCTTATGGTTTGACCCTTAAGTAAAAAGCGAGGCAAAAGATACAAATGGCAGACTTGCTTCCCCTGAAAGTGTACCCGTGCATGCAGGCAGTCAGGTCAGAGTCTTTGCTGTTCGCACATTATGCTCGGATCTTCAGGAACCTTACAAGCACAAGTTGAAGTGTTTTTTTTTTTTTTGTTTTTGGTGATGTTTTTTTCTTTTTTTTTTTTTACCATTAGGCCGATCTGGGTCTTCTGTCTTTATTTAATCAGACTATTCGTACTGTATAAAAATGAGCCTCAGTATGTTAAGCGCTGGCCTGCTGATCTAGCGGTCTGGGGTTCTAGCCCCACCAGAGGCGGAGATCATTTTAATCATAGACTGGCTACATCGCTTTCTTTTATCACCCACCCAGCATCCTGATATGGACGTTAATTCGCAAATCATCCATCCATCCATTCTGTCTGAACATATTGGTGTCTTATAAATAATGCATAAGGCTACAGACAGACAGACGGTCTGTCAGACAGAGACAGGCAGACGGCCTCTCAGGGTAGGTAGGGTAGGATAGGGTAGGGTAGGTAGGTAAGTAGGTAGGTGAACGGAGAGACAGACATACAGACATTCAGAGGGTAGGGACGTAGGCAGGTAAGAATGTTAGGTAGGTAGATGACTAGATGGATGGATGGATGGATGGATGGATCTTTTAGATGAACTGAGCGCTGATTCAAATTAGATGACTTAATTTTGTACTAATATATGGCTGAACAATAAAATACCAAAACAACAGGTTTATCTGTATTGCGAGAAGGACGTGTTTACTTTCGATTTCGATCGTGTGTCTATAACGTGTACGATGAGCAGACACTGGATTCTAATGTCGGCAAAAGCGTAGCTACCTGTATGCAAATACGCAGGTGCGTATTAAATTTTTGTCACACTGACAAAATTCCAACACGCTCAGTGTGATTTCCGCTAGTGCGCCCTTGCTCGGTACAAAAACATGTATTTATGTATTTTGCCCTTGTTAAGACATGCACATAAGTGCACTCTGATCACGATACTCGCTGTTCCTTATATATTGAACAGAGCTGTATGCATTTAGGATTTTTGGCTGGATAATCTACATGGCTGGTTTGAGATGTAAGTGTTGGAAGCCTTTTCTGAAGGAACCAAGCGGGCAAGTGTCGAATCAACGTCGATGCAATGTCGACATAACTACAACGTTTGAACCGTTGTATAAACTCTGCAAACAAGGTTAAGGTACATGTAAAATGTTAGGAAACTGAAACTCACGCAGAAAACAAACAACGTCGCATAAACGTCGAGGCAGATTTAGCGACTTCATTTCAAAACGAGTGCAGACTGTCTGGTATGCATTGCTACAAAGGAAATCGTCGAATCAATGTCCTTGCAATGTCATCAACGCAACGTCCATTCGCCATTTCAGTGTTTTGTCACTCTCAAGAATATACTAAGTATACGTTAACAAAGGGTGCATTTGGGGCTCTGCCAATGCCAGCATAGATATGTCAATGCCGTTCAGAGTTTCAACATTGGCACCACTGATTCTACCGTCGGTACCAAAGGTACCAATATTGCCGACCATTGGCTGCCAGTACTGCAGACAACAAAGGGCGTGGGTAACATTACAAACGCCGGAAAATTGCGTCATTCAATATGGCGATTTAGTGAATCCATCATAAACGCTCGAGTTGTGACAGGAGAATAATTGTTCCCGACAGTGATGAAAGCAAATTAGAAAAACTAAAATTTTCTAATTACAGAGAAAAATGGCTCTGCAATAGTGTCAATGGCGCCATTGGCTCTACCAATAGTTGGCTGCCAAAGGTCACCTGTTCAGGGTTTACGGTTACCAATGGCACCATTGGCAAATCGCCAATGACACCACTGGCAGAACCCTGAATGTACCCAAAGTTCATCACTTAGCTTAACCAAGGACCAGGTAACTTTAAAACAGCGTGTCGCTGGCGTATCAACTTTGATAAGCTTCAAACGTTTTGTATAGCAAATTATTTGCAGCGTGCACAGAACGTATCAAATGCTATATTGCCACGGCGTTTTCAGCTGTTGG
The DNA here is from genome assembly GCA_963989385.1 of Ctena decussata. Lineage (NCBI taxonomy): Eukaryota > Metazoa > Mollusca > Bivalvia > Lucinida > Lucinidae > Ctena > Ctena decussata. The sequence continues at coordinate 77,617,178 of OZ022507.1, forward strand.
GAACGAGCCGTAATGCCGAATCAATTATGTGGACTAAATGCACATGCCCTGGCCAGACTGCACATGTATACATGTACACCGGGAAAGGCTGGGGTAGTACATTTGCTTTTGTTAGCCCATTAAATTGTGGGTAATCTAAGCCCGGCCCAGCCCCCCCCCCCCCCCCCCCGCTCCAAAGTCTCCCCAATCCCCTTTTTCTTTGAAAGTCTGTTACATCCATTTCTGAGTTTTAGGGGTTTCTGGTGCATGTTTCCACTTTTATTGTATTTTGTATAAATATTCCGTTCATCCTGCGGCGTCTGAACTGGGTCTACACTGTTCGCATATGTCGCCAAAACAGTTTACCAGTCTAAAAAGAATTAATTACTCTACATATTATGACAACTTGTAATCATCCAAAATTTTGAATGATATTTAATTTACTTGCAGGCCTTGATCGGATCATAGATGTTCGTCTGTAAAATCAGCGTGCTACTGCGTCCTCGTTTAACAGGATCTGCTGTACATATGCGACCAATGACGACTCATACCTACCTGCGCGTCTGTGCAGTCAGCCTGATGCGACTTCGTTTTTGTTTCCAACAGATATCACTGACACATATGCATACGTTGCATGTATACACATAAGCATGCTGCATGCAAATTTATGCTGTTTCAGTTTTGGCAAAATGTTCACACAATGTGCAAGAATCCCGTTTGTAGTTTAAGCTTTCCTCCTCCAGCAAGATTCGAACACGGACTGCTAGCTTATCAGGACAGCCCTTATGGGGCTCCCAACAGACTGGTACTGAAACCCTGTATATTGATACTATATTCATTCAGTAGCACAAAATAGCCGAGTCAAAGGTCTTCTATGATTAAGGCGAGGATTTTCCCTATTAGACCGGCGCGACAGGTCCGAATTTTCAAAAGTATAAAGTGTGCAAATTTTTCTTAGCAGAGCTTCCACAAATATGTAAACCGTACGAAATCAGATCATTTGTGATTCAGACCCAAAGACATGGGGAGATAATCCATTCTGACCCTACATACCCTAAATTCAAGGTTTTCGCATACCTCATCTTTTGAGGTTATAAAAGTATTGAAACCAGTCATTCATTCCATACATTTTTGTCATAAATGCATGCTAAATACACGCATATCTCAATACAAGCAATGATTTTCTTCTTGTTACGCCTGACTGGCATTTAAACATGCAAAACCATAGTTACACTTCCGGTCAAAACAGCCAAAATAGAACGCTTTACTATAATTAAGGTACAAGTACTCCCCCCCCCCCCCGTGACCCAGCATTTCCTTCATGCAGGGGACTTATGTGATCCAAGTACGCAATATATATGAGTGGGAAGCTGGGTCACGAGGGGGGGGGGGGGAACGATACTCAGTAAGCCAAAGAAGAAGAATGGTCAACAGTATCACTGTGATCTTCAAGGATTATATTGTGTACCATGACCTTGAAATGAGGTCAAGGTCACATATATATAATAAAAACTATCCAGTGTTGTCTGTTATGTAAGTAATGTAAGTCAAAAAAGTGTGAAATTATACAATAATTCATTATTTCAATGATCAGTTTGAGGATATTTATACATTTTATCTCAACAATGACGTCAACGTCAACGTATGTTTAACGTACTTTACATAGACACAAACAGTTGAAAATTCATTTGTCATGCAAGTTACATGTCATAGTCAAAAATGCAAAGCAGAAGTCAGTGATCCGTATAACTTTTTTATCATGGGGAAAATTCACGCCTTAACCACAGAAGTCCTTGTGTGCCATACACTGGTAAAGCAACCCTTAACGACGTCAGATAAGAGCGCACTTCCAATGACAAATGCTGACATCACGTGTAATTTTCCATCATGACGGAGACGTTTACACGGCTAGATCCCGCTTTGCGCTATTCTGCCCTACATTATGGGCTGACGATTTAGTTTGAGTGGCGCTATCACAAGCTGTCTTCAACCGATCAAAATGGAAGAAAAAAAATTCCCTGGCGGGGTATTGGCGTTGAACCAATAGCTAATTCAGTATCAGCAAAACGAAAATATAAATAACACCACGTTTATTTATGCTTTCCAGACGAGAAAGAACGACATACATCGTCTTTTTGCCTAGATGTCCTAATGTAGCTAAAAAGTTGTCAGCGTCAAATCGACGCTGATGCAACGTCATGATGTAAATATGATGTTGCAACGATGTAGATACGGTTTCAATTCAATCCTGCAAATGGCGTCGTGTAAAATTTTACCTTACGGTGCGTGCCTTTAAGAAAGACTCGGATCAGCTTGCGCACCGGTGCAGACTGATCAGTCTTCCTGGTTTGATGCATATGTAAAGACTAAATTGGACTGAGTCTTTGCTCGTCGCTAATGTCCTAAACTCCCTGTTCGTGCGACGCAATTAGGCACCACAATCGATGCGATGTATACGTTTGAAATGCCCCCTTACCTAGAACGTCCGATCTCAAATGTAGAATGTTAGCCTAGGTAAACTTTGAATGTCCATAAGCAGGAGGAGGCTGGTTTGCAATCCCACGATACAACAAACCGTCCTCAACCTGTCTGTATGCCAAATATGACCATTCTAGCTTGAAAGATTGTTGAGAAATCTTTGATGAAAAATTTCATTATTCGAAGTATGGAAGTTGGTTGGTTGATTTAATGCTTAACGTCCACGGTAAACAACTAAGGTCATGTCGGGACGGTCAGTTAACCTAACCACACTATTCCTGGGCAGGCTTAGACCTCCTGAGCGGTTAACCAGTACTAAGTGCACGTTCTTTCGCCAGTAAGTATGGAAGTAAGAAAAATGGACAAATAAAGGGAAGAATAAGCAGGAGAAGGCTGGTTATCAATCCCACAATACAACACATCGTCATCAACCTGTATGCCAAATATGACCATTCTAGCTTGTATGGTTGTGGAGAAATCTTTGACGAAAAATTTGATTAAAAGGGGACGGACGGAAGGATGGACGGAGGGACGGACGGACAGACGGATGGAGGGACTGTAGGACGGACGGACAGATGTAAACCAGTATACCCCCCACTATTTCAAAGCGGTGGTATGTTGAGAAATCTTTGAAAAAAAATTTCATTATTCGAAGTATGGAAATAAAGAAGAATGGACAAAAAAGGGAAGAATAAGCCAGAGAAAGTTGCTTCTCAATCCCACGATACAACACATCGTCCTCAACCTGTATGCCAAATATGACCATTCTAGCTTGAATGATTGTTGAGAAATCTTTGACGAAAAATTTCATTATTCGAAGTATGGAAGTAAGAAAAATGGACAAATAAAGGGAGGAATAAGCAGAAGGCTGGTTATCAGTCCCACAATACAACACATCGTCATCAACCTGTATGCCAAATATGACCATTCTAGCTCGTATGGTTGTGGAGAAATCTTTGACGAAAAATTTGATTAAAAGGGGACGGACGGAAGGACGGACGGAGGGACGGATGGAGGGACGGAAGGACGGATGGACAGATGTAAACCAGTATACCCCCCACTTTTTCAAAGCGGGGAGAAGGTTGCTTCTCAATCCCACGATACAACACATCGTCCTCAACCTGTATGCCAAATATGACCATTCTAGCTTGAATGATTGTTGAAAAATCTTTGACGAAAAATTTCATTATTCGAAGTATGGAAGTAAGAAAAATGGACAAATAAAGGGAAGAATAAGCAGAAGGCTGGTTATCGATCCCACAATACAACACATCGTCATCAACCTGTATGCAAAATATGACCATTCTAGCTTGTATGGTTGTGACGAAATCGTTGACGAAAAATTTGATAAATGGGACGGACGGAAGGATGGACGGACGGACAGACGGACGGAGGGATGGAAGGACGGATGGGCGGACAGATGTAAACCAGTATACCCCCCACTATTTCAAAGCGCGGGTATGTTGAGAAATCTGACAAAAAATTTCATTATTCGAAGTATGGAAATAAAGAAGAATGGACAGTAAAAATGGGAATAATAAGCAGAAGAAGGCTGGTTCTCAATCCCACGATACAACACATCGTCATCAACCTGTATGCCAAATATGACCATTCTAGCTTGTATGGTTGTGACGAAATCGTTGATGAAAAATTTGATTAATGGGACGGACGGAAGGATGGACGGACGGACAGACGGACGGAGGGACGGAAGGATGGATGGAAGGACAGATGTAAACCAGTATACCCGACACTATTTCAAAGCGCGGGTATGTTGAGAAATCTGACAAAAAATTTCATTATTCGAAGTATGGAAATAAAGAAGAATGGACAGAAAAAAGGGAAGAATAAGTAGGAGATGGCTGGTTCTCAATCCCACGATACAACACATCGTCATCAACCTGTATGCCAAATATGACCATTCTAGCTTGTATGGTTGTGGAGAAATCTTTGACGAAAAATTTCATTTTTCAAAGTATGGAAAGTAAGAAAATTGGACAAATACATGGAAGAATAAGCAGAAGGAGGCTGGTTTGCAATCCCACGCTACAACACACCGTCATCAACCTGTATGCCAAATATGACCATTCTAGCTTGAATGATTGTTGAGAAATCTTTGACGAAAAATTTCATTATTCGAAGTATGGAAGTAAGAAAAATGGACAAATAAAGTGAGAATAAGCAGAAGGCAGGTTATCAGTCCCACAATACAACACATCGTCATCAACCTGTATGCCAAATATGACCATTCTAGCTTGTATGGTTGTGGAGAAATCTTTGACGAAAAATTTGATTAAAAGGGGACGGACGGAAGGACTGACGGAGGGACGGATACAGGGACGGAAGGACGGACGGACAGATGTAAACCAGTATACCCCCCACTTTTTCAAAGCGGGGAGAAGGTTGCTTCTCAATCCCACGATACAACACATCGTCCTCAACCTGTATGCCAAATATGACCATTCTAGCTTGAATGATTGTTGAAAAATCTTTGACGAAAAATTTCATTATTCGAAGTATGGAAGTAAGAAAAATGGACAAATAAAGGGAAGAATAAGCAGAAGGCTGGTTATCAATCCCACAATACAACACATCGTCATCAACCTGTATGACCATTCTAGCTTGTTTGGTTGTGGAGAAATCTTTGACGAAAAATTTCATTTTCAAAGTATGGAAAGTAAGAAAATTGGACAAATACATGGAAGAATAAGCAGGAGGAGGCTGGTTTTCTATCCCACGCTACTACACACCGTCCTCAACCTGTATGCCAAATATGACCATTCTAGCTTGAATGATTGTTGAGAAATCTTTGACAGTATGGAAGTAAGAAAAATGGACAAATAAAGGGAGAATAAGCAGAAGGCTGGTTATCAGTCCCACAATACAACACATCGTCATCAACCTGTATGCCAAATATGACCATTCTAGCTTGTATGGTTGTGGAGAAATCTTTGACGAAAAATTTGATTAAAATGGGACGGACGGAAGGAAGGACGGACGGAGGGACGGATACAGGGACGGAAGGACGGACGGACAGATGTAAACCAGTATACCCCCCACTTTTTCAAAGCGGGGAGAAGGTTGCTTCTCAATCCCACGATACAACACATCGTCCTCAACCTGTATGGCAAATACAAGGGCTTCGCAAGCGACGCATAATACGCCCGTTTAAATGTCATAAAGCAGAAACAAAATGAACAAGATTGCCTACAAAAGGATAGACAGAGAAAGTGGTACAAGGGAGATAACCTAAACATACTAGATAGGCCTTTTTTGGTTGTACTATATTCCCTTGAAATGATTTTCATAATATACATACCATTTATTTCGAATGGTTAAGGAGTTAGAGTAAACAGGAAATTTATGCAATGGCAGATAATTCAGTAAGTAAGCCAGAGTTATGGTTCTTGTTCAGGATACATTGCCCCATTATTATACACATGCCTACAAAGCTTCATTCTAATATTTCAAAAGGTTCAGGAGATATGGAGTGAATGAGAAACACCTGAAAATACTAATCAAATGGAGGTTACTCCAAAATTAAGAAAGAGGGAGCAACCATTCTTATATATGACACATTGTCTTGTGATCATGCACATTGCTATAAAGTTTCATCATGATATTCCAAACGGTTACCAAGTTATGGCATGCACAAGATAAGTAAACACAAAAATAGGCTCAAAGTACTAATGAAATGGTCGTAACTCTAAAATGAAGAAAGGGAGAGCAGCCATTTTTGTACGCGACACATCGTTAGGAATTCATACACATTGCTATGATGCTATGAAGTTTTATAAAGATATCCCAAACGGTTATCTAGTTATGGCGCGCACAAGACTTGCAGGGAAAAAATGATCAAAGGGGCATAACTTCGAAACTAAGAAAGAGGGAGCAACCATTCTTGTACACGACACGTTCCCCCAACCTAATACATATGCCTATAAAATTTCATGAAGATATCCCAAATGGTTACTGAGTTATGGTGCGCACAAGAATGTTTACGGACGGACGGATGGACGGACAGACGGACGGACGGACGGACGGACAGCGCCACGACATAATATGTCCGTTCTTTTTCAAAACGGGCGTATAATGACCATTCTAGCTTGAATGATTGTTGAAAAATCTTTGACGAAAAATTTCATTATTCGAAGTATGGAAGTAAGAAAAATGGACAAATAAAGGGAAGAATAAGCAGAAGGCTGGTTATCAATCCCACAATACAACACATCGTCATCAACCTGTATGCAAAATATGACCATTCTAGCTTGTATGGTTGTGACGAAATCGTTGACGAAAAATTTGATTAATGGGACGGACGGAAGGATGGACGGACGGACAGACGGACGGAGGGATGGAAGGACGGACGGGCGGACAGATGTAAACCAGTATACCCCCCACTATTTCAAAGCGCGGGTATGTTGAGAAATCTGACAAAAATTTCATTATTCGCAGTATGGAAATAAAGAAGAATGGACAGAAAAAAAGGGAAGAATAAGTAGAAGAAGGCTGGTTCTCAATCCCACGATACAACACATCGTCATCAACCTGTATGCCAAATATGACCATTCTAGCTTGTATGGTTGTGGAGAAATCTTTGACGAAAAATTTCATTTTTCAAAGTATGGAAAGTAAGAAAATTGGACAAATACATGGAAGCATAAGCAGGAGGAGGCTGGTTTGCAATCCCACGATACAACACACCGTCCTCAACCTGTATGCCAAATATGACCATTCTAGCTTGAATGATTGAGAAATCTTTGACGAAAAATTTCATTATTCGAAATATGGAAGTAAGAAAAATGGACAAATAAAGGGAGAATAAGCAGAAGGCTGGTTATCAGTCCCACAATACAACACATCGTCATCAACCTGTATGCCAAATATGACCATTCTAGCTCGTATGGTTGTGGAGAAATCTTTGACGAAAAATTTGATTAAAAGGGGACGGACGGAAGGATGGACGGAGGGACGGATGGACAGACGGATGGACAGACGGATGGAGGGACTGTAGGACGGACGGACAGATGTAAACCAGTATACCCCCCACTATTTCAAAGCGGTGGTATGTTGAGAAATCTTTGACAAAAAATTTCATTATTCGAAGTATGGAAATAAAGAAGAATGGACAAAAAAAGGGAAGAATAAGCAGGAGAAGGTTGCTTCTCAATCCCACGATACAACACATCGTCCTCAACCTGTATGCCAAATATGACCATTCTAGCTTGAATGATTGTTGAAAAATCTTTGACGAAAAATTTCATTATTCGAAGTATGGAAGTAAGAAAAATGGACAAATAAAGGGAAGAATAAACAGAAGGCTGGTTATCAATCCCACAATACAACACATCGTCATCAACCTGTATGCAAAATATGACCATTCTAGCTTGTATGGTTGTGACGAAATCGTTGACGAAAAATTTTATTAATGGGACGGACGGAAGGATGGACGGACGGACAGACGGACGGAGGGACGGACGGGCGGACAAATGTAAACATGTATACCCCCCACTATTTCAAAGCGCGGGTATGTTGAGAAATCTGACAAAAAAATTTATTATTCGAAGTATGGAAATAAAGAAGAATGGACAGAAAAAAGGGAAGAATAAGTAGAAGAAGGCTGGTTCTCAATCCCACGATACAACACATCGTCATCAACCTGTATGCTAAATATCACCATTCTAGCTTGTATGGTTGTGGAGAAATCGTTGACAAATTTCATTTTTCAAAGTATGGAAAGTAAGAAAATTGGACAAATACATGGAAGAATAAGCAGGAGGAGGCTGGTTTGCAATCCCACGCTACAACACACCGTCCTCAACCTGTATGCCAAATATGACCATTCTAGCTTCAATGATTGTTGAGAAATCTTTGACGAAAAATTTCATTATTCGAAGTATGGAAGTAAGAAAAATGGACAAATAAAGGGAGAATAAGCAGAAGGCTGGTTATCAGTCCCACAATACAACACATCGTCACCAACCTATATGCCAAATATGACCATTCTAGCTCGTATGGTTGTGGAGAAATCTTTGACGAAAAATTTGATTAAAATGGGACGGACGGAAGAACGGACGAAGGGACTGACGGACGGTTGGAGGGACGGAAGGACGGACGGACAGATGTAAACCAGTATACCCCCACTTTTTCAAAGCGGGGGTATAATGACCACAAGGCAGAGCTACATACCAAATTTCAAGCAACCGAGTCTGGAAGTTCTAGAGAAGAATTTTAAGTATATTCCATTTTCAAAACCAAAACCTCATGCCTAAGAGCCCTGTGGATCCTGGGGCCACCATTTATTCAAGCTTGGTATACTCAGCAATGCATCATATTCAATTTCAAGCATCTGAGCCTAGTGGTTCAGAAGAAGATTTTTGAATATGTTTCTATGTGTTTCTATGGTTCTAATCAGGATTTCATGCTGTGGGGCCATTTTGGACCCTGGGATTGCATATGAACAAACTTGGTCAAGGACAACTGGGCAATGTTTAAGACCAAATTTCCAGCATCTTAGCCACATGGTTCTGAAGAAGATTTTTGAATATTGCTTTTAAAATATTTGAATCTTTTTCTATGTATATTTGTAGGGGCCACCATTTAGCAAACTTGTTTAAAGACCACTATGCAATGCTACATACCAACTTTCAAAGTCCAGTGGTTCTAAAGAAGATTTTAGAATATTTTTTCTATATATTTCTATGGTTCAACGCCAGGACTTCCTGCCGTGGGGCCATTTTAGACCCTGGGGCCACCATTTGAACAAACTCTGTAAAGGGCATCAAATATCAAGCATTTGAGTCAAGCAGTTCTTAAGAAGAATAAATTTAAGTATGTATTTTCGAACCCAAGACCCCCAGTTGCAGGGCCATTTTAAACTCCAGGGCCACTAATTGTACAAACTTGGTAGAGCTCCACTAGACAATGCTTCAGAAGATGACGTAAGAAAAAGCCACTTTCAATATGGCTCAGGTGAGCTAAGAACTTTAACATTTGTTGGACGCGGACCTTGAATTGTCATTATTCTGTCAACAAGGGGGCAATGGAACCCTGAATCGCTCACCTGAGCAATTGGCAAAGTGGCTTTTTATTACGTCTGAAAATGGCAAAATATGAGCCTTGGGTCAAACGTAAAAGAATGACCGTAAACTCTGGTACTCACAGATCTTGATGTACTCATTAAGACAACGAGATATACCATTTTTAGTCCAAAATCTTCAAAACTTTCGAAATCTTAAGTTTTAGCATTTTTCCATATTTGACCATGCCGCAAAAAGGTCAAGGTAAACCCAAGGCCATCATCTGAACAGTTTTGGTAGTACTCTAGTACTCCATGATACTTATCAAGTTTCAAGACCATTGGTGTACTGGTTCGGGAAAAGAGCAAGAAATGTTACAGTGGTAACAAATGCCCCCGAAGGCCCATAAACTGACCTGTGAGCCCTAGTTGTGACCTTGACCTTGAGCACAGAACCTGAGTCTTGCACATGATATACATTCTCATTTCGTTTTACTTTTCTGTAATGTTTAAATGCACTTTGGAAGTTTAAGCAGATTCAAGGGGACTTAATTCAACCACTAACCAAACTGTGTTGTGTCCTTGACATTGGGTGTGGGAACCTAATGTCGCACCTTACATAACTTATTATTATACTTTACTTTTCTTTACCTTACCATTTTATCATGCTTTACCTTTCAGTGAAACTCGATGATATTCGCTTCAGCAGTTTTGAGTCAGTTCAGAGACATGAATTGACCTCTGAGCCCTGACTGTGATCCTGACCTTGGACAACAAAACCATAATTTGTCTGCGACATATTCGCTCACTGTTTTACACCTTTTCATGAAGTTTAATGAAGTTTGCTTCAGTAGTTTTCAGGTAATAGAGGATGAATGACTTGACCTTTGACCTCTGGCTATGACCTTGACCTTGGGTGTGGTAACCTATGTCTTGTAGAAGGTCAATAATCTCATTAGGCTTTATCTTTCTTTAAAGTTTGCTTTGGTACTTTTCTGAGTAATTGCGGAGATATGATTTGACGGCTGACCCCAGATTGTGACCTTGACCTTGGATTTGGGATCCTAAATATTGTGTGTAACATACCATCTCATTATGGTTTACCTTTCTGTGATGTTTGATGGCATTTGCTTCAGCAGGTTTTAAGTTATCACATAGGCAAGATTTGACCTTTGACCCTTAATTGTGACCTTGACCTTGAACCTGGCAACCCAAATCTTACTTGCAACACAACTCCTCATTATGTTTCATCTTTCTGTGGAGTTTCATTAAATTTGCTTCAGTATTTTATAAGTAATCGCTGAGAGCCAACTTTGAGACACAATTTGACTTTTGACCCAACCGTGGCCTTGACCTTGGGTGTAGGGACCTAAGTCTTGTGCACGACACACCTTCTCATTATGCTTTATCTTTCTGTGAAGTTTCATTAAATTTGCTTCAGTAGTTTTAAAATTATCGCTGAGACACGATTTTGAGACAAAATTTGACCTTTGACCCAATTGTGGCCTTGACCTTGGGCATAGGGACCTAAGTCTTGTGCGCGACACACCTTCTCATTATGCTTTATCTGTCTGTGAAGTTTCATCAAATTTGCTTGAGTAGTTTTTAAAATTATCAGTGAGACATGCTTTTGAGACACAATTTGACCTTTGACCCAATTGTGGCCTTGACCTTGGGCGTAGGGACCTAAGTTTTGCGCGCGACACACCTTCTCATTATGCTTTATCTTTCTGTGAAGTTTCATTAAATTTGCTTCAGTAGTTTTTAAGTTATCGCTGAGACACGATTTGTAACGGACGGACGGACTGACGGATGGACGGACGGACAGTTCGATTTTAATATGCCACCCGAAGTTCCTTCGGGGGCATAAAAATATTAAAGGTTTATACCATACACGGGTATGGCGGCCATGTTGGTCAAGTGACCGGGACTATTTGAACATTTTTTTCAATCAACCTCAGGAGGCTCTATATGAAATGTGTTTTCAATTGGCCCTTCGGTTTTAGAGGAATGTTTCAAAATGTCAAAATGACAGATCTGGGTCAAAGGTCAAAGAATGATCTTGACCTCTTGTTCTCATGAATCTTCATGACCTCATAATACGACTGCATAAACCAACTTTTAGGCCAAAATAATCAAAACTTCCCATGAAATGTTCGTTCTAGCGTTTTCCAATATCCGACCTTGCCGTAAAAAAAGGTCAAGGTCAACCAAAGATCATAATTTCAACAATCTTGATAATATTCGAGTACCCAATGCTACATACCAAGCTTCAAGGTCAGCAGTCAATTGGTTCTGGAGAAGAAGATTTTTAAAGGTTTATACCATATATGGACATGGCAACCACGTTGATCATGAGACCCAGACCATTTGAAGAAATTTTCGTTCCCTCAACCCCACGAAGGCTCTGTATGAAATTTGCTTACAATTTACTCTGTGGCTTTTAAGAAGTTTGAAATCGTCACAAGATAAAAATTCAGGGTCAAAAGGTCAAAAACGACATTGAACTCTTGTACTCATGAATCTTCATGTACTCATTAACATAATTGTAACTACCAATTATTAAGTCTAAATCTTCAAAACTGTCCATGAAATCTTATGTTCTAGCATTTTCCCATATTTGACCTTGCATTAAAATGGTCAAGGTCAACCTAAGGTCATCATTTTGAATAAGCTTGATAGTACTCGAGTAACCAATTCTACTTACCAAGTTTCAAGGCCATCTGTCAAATGGTTCTGGAAAAGAACAATATTAAAAGGTTTTACCATATTGTTTTTTTCTGATGGGATGATGACTTGAGATTTTACGTCCTTTTAACAGTAATTTTCTGATGGGTTTGTTGGCCAAGCTGGTCCTGTGACCTGGACCGTTCGAAGAAATTTTCTTTCCCTCAACCCCTGTATGAAATTTGGTTACAATTGGTCCAGTGGTTTTGAGTAGATTGTTTGCTTGAAATTGTCAAAATATGAGAGTTCTTGATCAAAGGTCAAAGAATGACCTTGACCTCACAAATCCTCATGTACTCATTAAGATATACTAATTTTTAGGACTTAATCTTCTAAACTTTCCATAAAATCTTGTGTTCTCGCAGTTTCCCATATTTGACCTTGCCCTGAAAAAGGTCAAGGTCAACTCGAGGTCATCATTTGGACAATCCTGATAGTGCTTGAGTACCCAAGGCTTCATCGGTCAATTGGTTCTGGATGAGAAAACTTGTAAAGGTTTTACCATATATGGGCGTGGTGGTGATGTTGATCATGTGACCTGGGCCGTATGAATAAATTTTTGTTCTTTCAACCCCTGGAGGCTCTATATGAATTTTGGTTTCAATTGGCTCAGTGGCTTTTGAGATTGTTTGAAATTGCCAAAATATGAGATCGATTGATTGATTTGATGCTGAACGTCCCCGGTAAACAACTATGGTCATGTCGGGATGGTAAGTTAACCTAACCACACTATCTCTGGGCAGGCTTAGACCTCCTAAGCGGTTAACCAGTACTAAATGCACATTCTATCGCCAGTAACTGACAACTGCCCTTCTTGAATCAGCGGAAGGAAAACGGAAATATGTGGCAAGACCGTGTATCGAACCCTGGACCTCTGACATGAGTCAGGTGGCCTACCGACTGCACTATGCGGCCCGGTGTCAAAATGTGAGTTCTAGGTCAATGGTCAAATAGTGACCTTGACCTCCTGTACTCGTAAACCTTCACGTACTCATTAGGATGACTGTAGATACAAACTCTTCAACAATTTCCAGGATATCTTATGTTCTAGCATTTTGCCATATAAAAGCACAAGGAATCAACTTTCACCTTATCGTAAAAAAGGTCAAGGTCAGGCCAAGGCCATACATGTAATTTGATCAATCTTGGTAGTACTCGCGTACCCATTGGTACATACCAAGTTTCAAGGCCATCGGACTATTGGTTCTGGAGAAGAATTTTTTAAAGTTTTTACCATGTATAGGCATTGCGGCAATGTTGGTCGTGTGACCAGGACCGTTTGAACAACTTTTCGTTCTCCCACTCAGGAGGCCATAAATGAAATTTGGTTACAATTGGCCTAGCATTTTCAGAGAAGTCGTTTGAAATTGTGGACGGATGGACGGACGACGACGGACGATGGAGCCTTCCCATCCTATGACAATCCTATGCTGGTGAGCTAAAAACAGGTCAATTGTCAACATTTGTTGAAACATATTTTAGGGGACCCTAGGAAAAGGTACGAGGGGCGTTCATTTAAAAATCTTATGAACTATCCCAAATGAAACACCAACACTATCAGCAATTTCTTTCACCGTGAACCTTGCATCTTGTTTGAGCATATCTGCCACAGCAGCAACATTAGGGTTGAGTGTAAATGACTGAACCAACTTGAATTTTCAATAACTTTTAGAAGACTGAACGGATAAGACCGAAATTTCATCCTATTATAGAAAATTACTCCCCCCCCCCCCACCCCCCGTGAAATCACCGCAGGTTCCATGTGCTCCTTACAACCACGCGGTGTGTAGGCCATTAGTGACAAAATTAAATGAACTACCCTCGTATCTCAAAATTTTTAGTTATTGACCCTCTAAGAGTGGATGAGGATGCGGACGCAAACGGACAACTTTCAACGTTTCGTATTGCGTCAAAAATTGGTTGATTGTCATTATTTTCGACACATACTTTTGGAAGAAACTTTATAATGAACTTTTCGGAAATCAACTGAAACGCGTCTAAGTTACTGACACGTTAAGAGCAAAATTGCAAGGAGACATTCTGAGAGCCTGGAGTCAGGTCATGGTCCATGTGCAATTTGAGAACTATCGGTCCAGTGGTTTTATTGAAAATGTTTAAATAACTGGCTTTCAATTGTTGACGGACGACAACGATGAACGACACAAGACTAATGTCTAAGCTTAGTTGTGACAAAAGCTCACTTTGGCCCTTCGGGCCAGGTGAGCTCACAATACAAAATTATTTCAAGTTTCATGAAATTCCATTTGCTTAGTAATGACTCAATTAGTTGATTTTAAGCAATTCACTAGCAATAACTCATGCATTACTTAGGCAATTCTCACAAAACCTAATACGTACCTATGTGTCGTAGTGATACATATTTAATATCAGTTTCAAAGAATTCCATTCATTTATTACTTAGTTATGGCTAAATTTTTCAATTTTTAACTGATTCAAGGGCAATTACTCAAGCATTACTAAAGAAGATCTAACAAAAACTAAGACGATCCTACCACTACCAGTCTGGGTTATGGTTATTCATATTAAGTATAAGTTTCATAGAATTCCATTAATTGAATACTTAGTTATGGCTAAATTTGTCAATCTTAAATGATTCAAGGGCGATTACTCATGCACTTATGATACCATTCTGATGAAACTTTATGTGGATAGCTGTGTTATAGTGATACACAATAATTCTAATTTTTCCGAAATTACAGTTATTGGTTACTAAATTATGGCTCAATTTATTGATTTTAAATCATTTCAAGGGCGTTACCTTGTGTAATTCTAAAGCCTATGTGACCCAACTTGACCTGCATACCGCTTTATAAAGATATATATTTTTCAAAAAAAAATGTGTTCAGTGGTTACTTAGTTATGGCTCCAGATGGACGTACAGAAGGATGGACAGATGGAAGAGACAGGCGGACATGGACAAAACTATATCCCTCCACATTTGGTAGGGTAAAATATGATAATTAGTTCAGGTGCTATGATTTTTTTAATTATTACGGTACTTACTTATTACATACCCACATTCTGCTTCCCATTCAGCAGCAAAGTTACCTTTGCCCAATATTTGACACATCTGTTTATTCTGCCGTCGCTGTTTATCTGAAAATATACCATACTCCTATAGTAATTAATTTTTTTCCCCTTCCAAAACAATCCCACAAACCTAGAATTCATCCTGTAAGATGAATACAGATTTTCACAATCCCAAAAATCTAGATTTTTGGTCATAAGATAAACCTAGATTTTTTTAATTTATTTGAAAAGGAAAAATCTTTCTTACAGCAGCGGTTCACGGGAGTGATTTATATATTTTGGAACATTCTAGAGTGGGGAATCTCCCCTTTTATAGCCGAATAACTAAAGTATTACACTTTTCCTTACTTAATTATATAGCAAAGTAGAAATTGTTTGTGACACACTATGCTCCAAAACATATTCACTACGAAAAATTCTCAGCCTCACCATGTTCTGAAATATTTGCAGCTGATTTGTGTTACTGACTTTAGATAACCATTTGACAAAGCACCAATCACCAAACTTCAGGAATTTAGCTTCAATATTAATCACACTTCCCTTCGTACATTTACCCCATGAATGCACTGTATAACTCCATGGCCGACCATAACTTCTACAAGTTCCATGAATGTTTGAACATTCATGGTAGTACTCGAGTTTCAATGGTAAAGCCCCCTAGGCAAATTCTTATAATACTATGTTAGACATATAACTTGGATCATTTTGAACGAATTTTCGTTCCCGCAAGCCCTGGAGGCTCTATACAAAACTTGGCCACAACTGGTCTATTGGCTGGCTTATGAAGACTTGTTTCATATTGTCAAAATATGAGAGACCTTGATTAAAGGTCAAATGACCTTCACCTCTTGTACTCACAATTCTTCATGTACTCATTTGGTTAACTGTTTATAGCAATACTAAGACCAAAATCTTCATTAATTTCCGTGAATTCTATGTTCTAGCATTTTCCAATATTAATGCACCTTGCCATAAAAACATAGGTCAAAGGCATCCCCAGGGCAGCATTTGAAAAATGTTGGTAGTGCTCATGTACCTGATGGTACATACCAAGTTTCAGGGTCATCGGTCATCTGGTTCGCGAGAAGATTTTTACACGTTTTTACCATATATGGCTGTTGTGGCCATGTTGGTCATGTGATCTGGACCGTTTGAACAATTTTTCCCTAAATCCCTGGAGGTCTATATGAACTTTGTTTATAATTGGCCCAGTGGCTTTTGAGATGTTTAAAATTGTCGAAATATTAGAGACCTGGTCAATGTCAAAAACTGACCTTGTCTTCTTGTATTCACAAATCTTCATAAGATGACTATATACCGATTTTAAGGCAAAATCTTCAACAATTTCCATATAAAATAAAAGATAGGCAATGATCAGTAATTTATACAATCAAATCCGTCATCCCGATCTCAAACCAAAAGAGAGAGAAGCGCACACATAAAATTGATAAAAGTTCACGAAAGACACACACAGTAAACCAAATCAACAGCTCTTTCCAAATAAGAGGGCCATGAGGCCCTGAATCACTCACCTGAGTATGGTGGTCATGTAGGTCATTAGAGCTAGACCACTTGAATACATTTTCGTTCCCTCTGCCACTGAAGACTGTGCATGAAATTTGGCTACAATTAGCCCAGTGGCTACTGAGATGTCACAAACTGACAAAATATGACACATGTGTCAGAGGTCAGAGAGTGACCTTGACCTCTTGTACCCACAAATCTTCCATCTACTAAGACGACTGTATATAAAAATTGTTAGGTCAAAATCTTCTAAACCTGCCATGAACTCTTATGCTGTATCATTTTCCCAAAACTTGACCTTGCCTTAAGAATGGTTTAGGTCAGCCCAAGGTAACCATTTGAACAATCTTAATAGTACCCAAGTACCTGATGCTATATACACCAAGTTTCAATAACTAGGTCATACAACGTATCTTCCATACATAAAGCCTCAGTTTTTCCTGTGAAAAATGAACAATTTGGGGGCAGACTACCTTAGTTGATAGTTTGGCCATAATACACATCGCACCACTGTTATGTATATAGCTGCTTTTCCAGTTTTGACATAGCCTACGATTCGATCTCATTTTGTACTATTTTAGAAAAGAAACATTTTTGTCATGTTTTTTTCTCCCTTAGAGGAAACCTATGTTACGAAATGGATCGGATCGCAGGCGTTTTCAAGTCCAGATTCTTTTTAATTCTTTTCAGTTAGTAGTGCTACAGTATTTAGGATAACTGTGGTAATAAAACATTTACGGAAAATAAGGCTTATTTGTAACGCTCGGGTAATTCACAAGATGGAAGTACTATTCTTTTAATACAGTATGTGCACATAAGCTGCGTTCTGGCTTTTGATACTTGTGGGTGAAATTTAAACATTTTGTGTTAGGAAAGTCTTTTTTTACACATTCTAACATTCATTTAGACTCAGTTTTTGTTCCTAAATTACTCATTATAGTTTTTGTGGATTTAGGACATTATTTGACAAAGTTCCCAAATTTTACCCGTTTCAAGAACAGAGAATTTACCAATATTCGGTATATTTACTTTAGGCAGTTACTAAACTTAAGCTAGTTTTCACCGCAATAATGTTTTTCTTGTTTTCGAGGTGAGATATCAAAGCCAATGTTTGGTATTTATAAACGTTTGGTTCAGATCTTCTTTAGAAGTGGCTTCAAATCTAATGACAACGGAATATCATAGTGCCTTGTTTCAGAAGATCAACTCTGAAGGGTAAATAAATTATGCATTTATTTATAATATGGTTAGCTGAATATTTGAGAATGAAAATTGTGACTTCTGGCTTGATACAGTATGATTAAGGTGTATCGATACGATTAATGACCATGCTGTGCATGGTATTTGTACTTTATGGTGTTTTGTAATTTAAGGAAATAGTTCGTAACACTGATGGGTGTTGCACTAGTGTACGTCTATATGACGTCGAGTAACGTCAGTTGCATTCACGTTATTGCGGCGTCAGTACATTTCACATTAGTTTCCTGTATACGTGCCTATAGAATTAGATTGATTTGTAATGAAACTAATTTACACACTCGACGTCAATTGACGTCATAAGCATGCTACGCATTTCGGTTTTCATATGTTATTAATGGTAGCATTTGGTCGTCATGCGTTTGATTTGCCTTCACTAGATGACGTCATATGGTATGACATCAATGACGTCGTGATGTCAGATCAAACGAAATGACCCAAAATGTATTGAAAAACCTATTAAGCTATTTAAAGGATCTATTGTTTGGCAAGTGGTCATACGCTTAGTTTACAGAAGTGAATTAATACGTGCGTTCCCGACGACGCAAAGCGTCATCGTGCGGAACGCACAACTATAGACTGAGGTTGATACCTTGTTCGTCGTGTTCCCCATAGGCGCATGATCGAGAAAACGCTTGCGTTTCAATTATTTTGCAATGATCAAGCAAGGAGTACGCCTCAGATTTCGGTCATTCGGGCCACCTCGGCTACCTTGGCGACAAACTGGTCCCCAGTTGACCAATGATCAAAATATGTGACTTCTTATCAGATAGAGAACCAATCTACCTTGGCATGGCAGACAGGATTTTCATTGGCCAAGTTGATCACATGATACCGCTCGCCAACGCGGCTATTTTCAATCGGCAATTGGCAACATTTCGTCGCTTCAAAGAGGATTTATCGATTTAAATACGTTGATTATCAGCTGGTAAGAACAGAAATTCAATTGTACTAGGTCTGTAAGTTAAAAGCATAGGCAGTCTCAGTCGAGTCAGTGCGCAGCTAACTGTTCATGAAATACTCAGGAAATCGAAGAGGCAAATGCATCAGTGCTGGTCACTGGTGCTCGTATCCTATCCGTTTCGTATCCCAGGAGGTCCGCTGTTTATAGTCATGATAGTGTATCTGTTGAACTAGACTTCGGTCAAACTGAATGGTAGCCTGATCATTCATGCCAAACCCTGTACGTTTTTTATATGACTGATTTCAAATTTGAGCCGTGACACGACAAATCCAACAAAGTGGCATGTGCGCCCAGTAAGCGTATTTCTAGAGGTATTAAAGACTAAGAGAGAAGGACCCATATAATCAATACAGAGAAATACTCAATGAAGCGTTGGAGAAATTGATTAGTAGTGCAAAAAGATTTGAAAAACTGAAATCTTATTAATATTTTCAAATTAGCAAAACACAACAACAAAAACAATTACTTTTATGCTCAACCATTGTTTAAGATATGCAAATGACAGCTATGTGCTCGCATCTGATTTGCATCCAGTGCATGCCAATAATGCAAGCCGATATCGTTAATTAGTAACGGTTGATCAGGTAAGCATTTGATTTGGAACAGTTTGCCCTGCAGGCGCACGCCTATCTGGCTAGGACTGGCTCAAATGTTCATTAAACGCAGGCCTGTGGAAAAAGAAAAATCTCTTGCTCCTCCAGGGACAAGTAAAGAGTCATGCTCCACTTATCCGGCAAAAATCATTTCAATTTCTAACACCACAAATATGATGTTTGCATTATTTTCAGGATTATTCTGTCATAAAACATTTATATAATCATTTTGAGAAATTTATATAGCCTCAGAGCCATAAAATTTAATACATTGTAAAGGCAACTTTTCTGTCTGATTCCTTACCTACACATGTAAAACTTTTTGCAAAATATTCTGCAAATTGGGATGACGAACAGTGTGGGTCCTGATCAGACTGCTCCTGAACTGGGTCCACAATGTTTGCCTACGTATTTTTCTAAAACAAAAATTTAGTTGAAAACTTATAATTTAGAAGGAGACTTTATAGACTTTTTCGAAGTTGTCCCTGGGCAGGTACACAGTGTTCATTCTAGAATTTTTTTTACTGGGCTATAGGGCTGCATAGGGTCCCTACGACAGAAAAAAATGAGGCCATGACAGAAAAACATGGGAATGGGAACCAGAGGACCATTGGACCTGTAGCTCACCTGAGTCCATTCATCCTCAGCACTCAAGGGTAGGTAACTCTATAAAGTAAATTGTACAATGTGGCCTAATTTCAACTTTGACTGAGTTGTTAGTCTATGGAAACTTTAAAATGCCATAGCAATGAAACCACGAGAGCAACAATACTAGAAAACAATATTTATGTAGTGGCTAATGTCATGAACATGTATGCAAAGAATCAGCTTCATCCCAATATACAGTTTTTGAGGAAAGATTTTTGAATTTTTTTTTTAAAAAAAATTTCCTTTATGTTGCCATCATAGCAACTAATCAAATTCGGTGATTTGGACAAAATTAATTTGAATATGAATCATAGAGGACTACTCAAGAAACAGTTCTGTAGGAAAACAATCCAAATAACTGCAGTGAGATAGCAAATTTGCGGATTTCCATTTTTCCCATTATAGGTCAATGGAAACTAAAAGTTGCCAATTTGCATAAATTTGATATGGCTGGTTGGGGACTACTCAAGGAACATTTGTATAAAAGTTTTGTCAAAATATCCGCAGTGACATAGCAATAAATTCAATTTTCCATTTTCCCATTATAAGTCAATGGCAACTTTAAGTTGCCATAGCAACCACAGTGCTGGGGCAATTGCCAAGAAAAACAGTAATTTAATATTGGGTAGTACCAAGATCCTTTCTGTGAAGTTTGAGCTTTATTGGGTGCATAGTTTCTGAGGAGATGATTTTTGAATATTTTTTCTATTTTTAACCATTCGGTTGCAATGGCAATCAGCCAAATAGCTCAATTTGCATAAATTTGATATGGCTGGTTTGGGACTACTCAAGGAACATTTCTATGACAGTTTTGTCAAAGTATCTGCAGTGACGTAGCAATAAATGCAAATTTTCCATTTTCCCATTATAAGTCAATGGCAATTTAAAGTTGCCATAGCAACCAAACTGCTGGAGCAATTGCCAAGAAAAACAGTATTTTTATAGAGGATAGTACCAAGATCCTTTCTGTGAAGTTGGAGCTTTATTGGTTGCATAGTTTCTGAGGAGATGATTTTTGAATATTTTTTCTTTTTTTAACCATTCGGTTGCCATGGCAACCAGCCAAATTGTGCAATTAACATAAATTTCATGTGGCTGATAGAGAACTACTCAAGGAACATTTCTGTAAAAGATTTATCAAATTATCTGCAGAGAAAGAGCAATAAATGCAAATTTTCAATTTGTTCCATACAAGTCAATGGAAACTTAAAGTTGCCATAGCAACCAAAGTTCTGCAGCGATTTGGATAAAAAACAGTATTATTGGTTCCTCCTGCCTATAGAAGCTATATATGAAATTTGGTAACAATGGGCCTTGTAGTTTCAGAGAAGATGTCGTTTGAAAATGTTGACGGACGACGTACGACGGATGCCTGCCTATACTATAAGCTCACCTGTGAGCCTTCGGCTCAGGTGAGCTAAAAATGCATCATGGGCGCAATGGTGCGGTCTAGAATGAACTCTAGAAACTTTAAAATTTTTCACTTATCCTGGGTGAAAAAGGACAAGTCGGGCACATGGTATTTCCACAGCCCTGAAAATTTGGTGTCGAAAAATCCGCAAGCCAAAATCTGCCCATAATGACAAAAATACGTACATCTCATGAGACAGTCTATTAGAAATGACAATCACTACCCTAGCCGCCTTCCATCAGCACAGCAGTTTTAATCGGGGACCCACCTAACGTAACTACATTGTTTCTAACAGTCTCTGTGAATTGATTAACCTTGAAGAATTGTCAAAAACTGTAAACATAGTAATCGTTTTGATGCTAAATGTTCAATAGTCTGACATACAATTGAATTTAACTTGTAAAAAATATTGTAAGCAGAAAAGATTTTGCAGGGACATTTGGTTCGACCAATTCAAAATGTTTTGTTTCCGGTTCTTTTTTCAGCCATGTAATAATTTATATACTGTTTATTTAGTAGAGTAGTGTATGATGAGAGTGATATCATTTCCTTTTGATGGCGAGAAAACAATAATTTAATCGTGTTCCAGCGTTCCCGCTATATTCATTCCAAGTTTGACAAACTTTCACGCCGCCCATGGGCCAGGCCGTATGGCACAGTGGGTTCGATACCCTGTCCGGCTACTTACTTTCATTTCTCCTTCCGCTGATTCAAGAAGGGCAGTTGTCAGTTACTGGTGAAAGTAAGTGCAATAAGTACTGGTTAACCGCTTAGGAGGTCTAAGCCTGCCCAGGAGGAACAGTGTGGTTAGGTTAACTGACATGACCATAGCTGCAGTCCATGGTCACGTGTAGTGCTGGGTATCGATCAAGTTTTTCGATACGACATCTGTATCGATACAAAATGATCGATATTCGGTATATCATTTGATATGTTCTCTAACCAGCTTTGTAGCTTTGTAGCCTAGCACTTTACATGTTTGAAATCCTAATGTACCTGTTGGCTTTTAGTCACCCTCTGCTGCATGCTAACCTGCTTAGTAACACAGCTGCATGGTGTGTAGTAACCATGCGCTTGTCAAAATAGTTCCACACTTCGCTCTTTTGCTGGGCCATTTTGTTTTGTCTGCTGCTATTTTGTAGCAGACCACTGCCTTTGCATCAGTTTGCGGGAAATACCAAATTTACCTTCTCGCAAAAAAATTCACTTTTAAGTCTAACTAAGTACCGCATTATACTTTTTTCAGAAATTGGCATTGCCTGATCAAGAGCGCAATGGTCACGAGCAACTTTGAATACTCTTCATTTCGAGTCCTCCGCTAAAATGACATAGCTCAATCACGTGATAATAACGTTCTCTGCAAATAGCCGATTTGTTTTGTTTTGTTTTCACACGAAATAAATTGGTTCAAATGGAAATTTGAGGATTTTACATAACAGAAAAACATGTAGATTCTGTTTCGATAATTTGATCCATACAGGAACGTTCGGTTCGGTATATCTATCGAATGCAATAACCGGTTTTCCGATAAAACCGTGTACCGGTACACACCACTAATCACGTTGTGCGGCTTTTGCCAGCATTTTGCTCCTGATGTAAATCAAATACACCCTTTGTTTCATTAAGCAAGGATAAAGGATTTACAGGTATCCTTTTACAGCAAACAGTTGGTTTATGCTCTTTTGTGTTTGAGGTAACTTTGGTATCATCAGACACAGAGCCAAATTGTTCGAATTTACACAGTCTTCATGCAAACGGACGGTCTGTTGGACGAATCTGGCAGAGTTGGAAACTGTCTGGCGATTTTCGTCAGGATGCCGTCCCCCCTGTCCTACGATGAAACAAGAGGGCCATGAGGCCCTGGATTGCTCACCTGAGCAACTGGCAAGTTGTCTTTTTCTTATCATGTCTGAAATTGTCTTGGGTCAATAGTCAAAGAATGACCACGACCACTAAAATGTACTCCTAAATCTTCATGTACTCACTAAGACAACCATATATACCATTTTAGGCCAAAATCTCAAAACTTTCAATGAAATCTTATGTTTGAGCTTTTTCCCATATTTGACCATGCTGCAAAAAAGGTCCAGGTAAACCCAAGGTCATCATTTGAACAGTCTCGGTGGTACTCTAGTACTCCATGCTACTTTCCAAGTTTCAAGGCCATAGGTGTATTGGCTCTGGAGAAGAAAAATATTAAAGATTTACACCATAATTGGTAATGGCGGCTATGTTGGTCATGTGACCTGGACCATTTGAACAAATTTTTATTCAATCAACCCCTGGAGTCTCTATATGAAATGTGTTTACAATTGGCCCTTTGGGTTTTGAGGAAATGTTTGAAAATGTCAAAATATGAGAGATCTGGATCAAAGGTCAAGAAATGACCTTGAACTCTGGTACTCATAATTCTTCAAGACGTCATTAAGACAACTATATATACCAATTTTAGGCCAAAATCTTCACAACACCTCCATGAAATCATATGTTCAAGCATTTTCCCATATTTGACCAGGCCGAATAAAAGGTGAAGGTCAACCTAAGGTCATAATTTGAACAATTTTGATAGTACTCAAATGCCCGATGCTACATACCAAGTCTCAAGGCCATCGGTCAATTGGTTCTGGAGAAGATTTTTAAAGGTTTTTACCATATATGGGCGTGGCAGCCATGTTGGTCATGTGACCTGAACCGTTAAGGAATTTTATCATTCCCTCAACCCCTGGAGGCTCTATATGAAATTTGGTCACAATTGGCCCTTTGGGTTTTGAGGAGATACACAGTTCCGAGAATAGCCGCTAAGGCCCGCCTACTTAGTTACTGTTACTACGTCTCACAAGCTTTACACAAAGATGGCGGATAAACAAATGACAAATGCAAGTGTCTGCTAAATGTTGGCGACCTATGGCGAAGAATCAGCCTCCTCATGACCTACACATGGAAGTTGGCGCATCACGCATTTCCGATGAGTTCTGTTTTTGCAAAGCAGGATAAGTTTATTGAAAGTGGTGTCAGTTTGTTTTCTTAAAACAGGTACACATCCCTCCATTTACTGTAAGGTAAAATCACGGACTGATGTACAATATTGACCACGTGCGATTTGTTTGTGAGACTATGTCACGTGCTAAGTTGTCTATGCATTAGCCAGGTATACGCTATCACGTGATTTTGAGTGACATTCTGGGTGTGGCTCGGAACTGTGTATTGTTTGACATTGTCAAAATATGAGAGTTCTGGGTCAAAGGTCAAAGAATGACCTTGACCTCTTGTACTCATGAATCGTCGCGTACTCATTAAGATGATTGTATATACCAATTTTTAGGCCAAAATCTTCAGAACTTTCCATGAAATCTAATGTAGCATTTTGCCATATTTGACTTGCTGTAAAAAAGGTCAAGCTCAACCCAGGGTCATAATTTGAACAATCTTGATTACACTTGAGAACCAATGCTACATACCAAGTTTCAAGGTCATCGGTCAACTGGTTCTGGAGAAGAAGATTTTTAAAGGTTTTTACCATGTATGGGCGTGGTTGCCATGTTGGTCATGTGACCTGGACCGTATGAATAAATTTTCGTTCCCCAACACCTGAAAGCTCTATACGAAATTTGGTTTCAATCGGCCCAGTGGCTTTTGAGGAGATTGTTTGAACTTGTCAAAATATGAGAGTTCTGGGTCAAAGGTCAAAGAATGACCTTGACCTCTTGTACTCATAAATCTTCATGTACTCATCAAGCTGACTCTATATACCAATTTTAGCCCAAAATCTTCAACAGTTTCCAAGATATCTTATGTTGTAGCATTTTGCCATATAAAAGCATAAGGAAGCAGATTTGACCTAACCGTAGAAAAGGTCAAGATCAACCCAAGGTCATAATTTGAACAATCTTGATAGTACTCGCGTACCCGATGCTACATACCAAGTTTCAAGGCCATCGGCCTATTGGTTCTGGAGAAGAAGATTTTTTTTTAGGTTTTTACCATATATTGGTATGGCGGCCATGTTGGTCATGTGACCAAGACCGTTTGAACAATTTTTCGTTCATTAAGTCCCATGAGGCTCTATATGAAATTTGGTTACAATCGGTTTCAGAGGAGAAGTCGTTTGAAATTGTGGACGGACGAAAACAGACAATTGGAATAGAACGAAGCCTGTCCATACTAAAAGCTCCCCTGGAGCCTTTGGCTCAGGTGAGCTAAAAAGTTGGCATTCTCCAAATTTGTAAAATAAAATTTATCAGCGGAAAAGTCCTCACTCATGAATTTTGGCCGAAAAAAATAAAAAAGAACCTTTGCGATTTCATGTTTCTAATTGTGCTCATATTATGGGACATCTGGGATTGGTCAATGTTTTTCAGTGCTTTTTATATACAGCCATTTGTTACAAGCATTATAGTATTTAGTCAAAAGATGTGCTCGCATCGGTTGGTTTTGGCCTTATATTGTATATCAGTTTTGGTTTTATTTTTGGCCTGTACTGACATTGGATCTTGTGGGTAGACTACCCAGTCAGATTTGAAGGAAACACATATCCAAATTTAAAGAGTAACTACACTTCAGGAACTGACTGAATCAGATCCCAAACCCTATCCCCAACATCAAAGGGAAAGATTGATAAAGACATCCCAACAAACAATAAATTACAAGTGATAAGCCGAGTCAGCAGCTCTTTCCCACACAGGTGGCAACTCAGCTATCTTTATTGAACTAAATAATTTAGACCAACAGAAGGGTTTACAACAGACTAAGCAAATTATACGAAAAACATTTAACAATTATTTTTACCTATTTTCTATTTTATTATAGAAGGATTAAAATGAGAACACAATAAATTAAACAGCACCGAACATAAAACAAATGCAACCGCAACGAAAGTACCGCCTTGGGACGGTCAGTAATAACTACTGGGGGGTACAAACCGGTTTTACTGGGCCCAAACCTTCACCCTCACCAAGTTCATGTCGTGTCTTAGGCTACAAACCATTCTAGTTCTATTGGGCCTATGAAAAATGTTTTTCAGTGCTGACAAGTAAATTTAAACAACTGTATTAATGCTAATAAATGTCCCATGCTCTTATAAATGCCCTCTGCTGCTTTTCCAAAAATTGCATTATTTTTTACCTTGCATGAATTTTTGTTTGCTTCTCTGGATAAGGTAGCTCTTCGCAATGGGGTCTACTCTTAAAAAGAATTTGCACCTAGAGCTGACCCCTACTAAGAAGGGGTGCTAAAATAATAGAGTTAATTCCTTCTTAAGTATATCCATCACCTGTATAACTCTTATTATAGGTATTATGCAGTAGCTGAATTTTATCCCCCGACCAAACGATTCGGGGGATATAGCAATGAGCCTGGCATCCGTATGTCCGTTCGTCCATCCAAAAACATTTTCTTGTCTGCTCCATAACTTGAATACCCTTTGGCTAATTTTCATGATACTCCACAGTTATGTAGAACAGGACATGACTGTGACTCGTACAAAATTATAACTCTTGCAATTTGTACATTTTGAGTAATCTCCCCTTTGCTGATTTTTGGCAGATTCGTGTCCGCTCTGTAACTGGAATACCTTTTGAAATATTTTCATGATATTTCAAAGGCGTGTAGAACAGGTCATGACGATATGTTGCAAACAAGAATGGCAACTCTTGCTTTCTTTTTGAGTTATTTCCCCTTGATGGTTTTAGGTGTGATTTCTTGTCCGCTCAATAACTTGAATACTTTTGCAGAAAAATTTAACATCAAAATTACGTCGACCCTTGCACTTAAGTCAATTTCTCACAAACATGACCTGTACTTTACGCTCTGCTGACTTAGTAAAATTTTACATCAAAATTACATTGACCCTACTGTTGGCCATAGGGTTTAAGACAATTTCTCACAAACTATGATACCTACAATCATCAAACCTGGTATAAAGTCTCTTCTTAGAATGTTCTTGAGGGCTGTTGCAATTATTTTTACCCTTGACCTATGCTTTAAGCTCTGCTGACTTAGTAAAATTTTACATCTAGATTAAGTTGATCCTTGTGGTAAAGGCCATTTATTGCTAAGTATGATACCTACAATCATCAAACCTGGCATAAATTTCTTCTTAGTATAATCTTGAGGGCTGTTGCACTTTTTACCCTTGGCCTGTATTCGATGCTCTGCTCACTTAGTAAAAATTTGTTTTTAGAATGTTCTCATGGGATGTTCCTTCCCAGTTTGAACATGCCCAAAGTCGCTGAAAATTTTCTACATTAATACATTAAATCTAGCATACAGTATTACACTTTCTATTAACTATGATCTCTACTACTGTATATGGGCAATGCAGGTGCGGTGTAAAATTCTGCGGAATTCTCGTGTTCAAATTCAAATACTAAAACTACTTCATTCATCAACTTCTCCATAAAAGCACTTTGCCCTTGATTGTAAATTTCACTTAAAGCATGACCAGACAGCAGGGTTTCAGAATTGTAATAATGGGTCAGGTAGAAAATCCAAGATGGCTGCCATTATGACTACTAAAATAGCGAAAATGACAAAGGAAATTCTTCTCCAGAACCATTGCATATACAGTGATGGCTTGAACACGCTTGGGACCATGAAAATTAGTTACAGCCAAGGGTAGCTCTACTGCAGCCATCCAGGATTAAAATCTATATAAAGTGACCTCTAGGGAACAAGGAAAAAGTTCCAGCCAGGCAGGGTTAACCAGCCATCAGGGTTCAAGCCTTTGAAGTTCTACTGTATTTGGCTTCAATTTGGCATGAAGCATCAGTGGGGCATTGGTTTTTATATGCCCGTTTTGAAAAAAAACAAACAAAAAAAACAGACGTGTTATGTCATAGCACTGTCCGTCCATCTGTGTCTCTGTCTGTCCATCTGTCTGTACATCAACATTCCTGTGCGCGTTGTAACTCTGTAACCCTTTAAGATATCTTCATGAAATTTTGTAGGACTATGTATTAGGTTGGGGACAATGTGTTGCGTACAAGAATGATTGCTCCCTCTTTCTTAGTTTCAAAGTTATGCCCTTTGATCATTTTCATTCCTAGTCCTGTGTGCGCCATAACTAGATAACCGTTTTGGACATCTTGCTGAAACTTCATAACAATGTGAATGAAGTCCCAGTGATGTGTTGCGATTAAAAATGGTTGGTCTCCCTTACTTTGTTTTAGAGTCACATCCCTTTGATTAGTTTTTATAGACTGATTTTGTCTATACTTATCTTGTGCATACCATAACTTGGTAACCGTTTGGAATATTTTGATGAAACTGTCAATGTGCATGATCACAAGATATGCATATAAGAATGGTTGCTCCCACTTACTTGACTTTGGAGTGACTTCCCTTTGATAAGTATTTTTTGGTGCCCATTAACTCCAAAACTTCTTAACCCTCTGAAATGAAACTTTCTAGGACTCATTTGTCTGCTCCATAACTTGAATACCCTTTGGATAATTTTCATGATACTCCACAGTTATGTAGAACAGGACATGACTGTGACTCGTACAAAATTATAACTCTTGCAATTTGTACATTTTGAGTAATCTCCCCTTTGCTGATTTTTGGCAGATTCGTGTCCGCTCTGTAACTGGAATACCTTTTGAAATATTTTCATGATATTTCACAGGCGTGTAGAACAGGTCATGACGATATGTTGCAAGCAAGAATGGCAACTCTTGCTTTTTTTTGAGTTATTTCCCCTTGATGGTTTTAGATGTGATTTCTTGTCCGCTCAATAACTTGAACACTTTTTGCAGTATTTTCTTGATACTTGACAGATATGTAGGACAGGTCATGACAATGTGTCACGAACAAGAATGACAATTCTTGCTTTCTTACTTTTTGAGTTATTACCCCTTAATGGTTTTAGGTGTGATTTCATGTCCGTTCTTGAATTTGAATACCATTTTAAACATTTTCATTTTACTTCGCAGATATGTAGATTTTGGTTGGTTGGTTGTTTTGAGTTTAACGGACAGTATTTCAGTCTATATCAGACCGTCTCCCAAAGAGAGGGAGAAAGAATACAGAATGATAGACGAGAGAAAAAATGTCCAAACAACCCCCACCCACACCTACTGCAAGCACAGTAAGCCCTTGCCCTACTACTATTCAAATAAGTAGGACGCCCCGGCACTTGAAGTTAACACAGCACCTTCGCACCACCCGACCACCCCCAGATATGTAGAACTTATCATGGTCATGTCACGAACAAGAATGGCAACTCTAGCTTTCTTA
The DNA here is from genome assembly GCA_963989385.1 of Ctena decussata. NCBI lineage: Eukaryota > Metazoa > Mollusca > Bivalvia > Lucinida > Lucinidae > Ctena > Ctena decussata. The sequence goes on from OZ022507.1 coordinate 77,647,057, forward strand.
CATTTTTAGTTATTTCCCTTTGATGGTTTTAGGTGTGATTTGGTGTCCGCTTTATAACTTGAATACCCTTTGGTATATTTTCATGGTACTGCAGATTTTCACCTGATTTTGGTGCTTACAGAGCATGACTCTTAATATTTTTTCTGTAGCAAAAATCCAAATAGCTGCCGCCAGACAGCAAAAGTTGCAAATTTCCATATTTCCCATTATAAGTAAATGGAAACCATAAGCTGCCATAGCAACCAAACTGCAAGAGCAACTGCCAAGAAAAACAGTAGTTTTACAGAGGCTAGTGCCAAGATCCTTGCTGTAAAGTTTGAGCTTTATTGACCACATAATTTCTGTGGAGATGATTTTTAGATATTTTTCTATTTTTAACTATTCGGTTGAAATAGCAACCAGCCAAATTGTGCAATTTGCATAAATTAATTAAGGCTGGATGAGGACTACTCAAGGAACATTTCTATGAAAGTTTTGTCAAAATATCTGCAGTGACATAGCAATAAATGCAAATTTTCTATTTTGCCATTATAAGTCAATGGAAAACTTAAGTTCCCATAGCAATCAAACTGCTAGAGCAATTGCCAAGAAAAACAGTACTTTAATAGAGGCCAGTACCAAGATTCTTTCTGTGAAATTTAAGCTTTATTGGTTGCATAGTTTCTAAGACGATGAATCTTGAATATTTTTTCTATTTTTAACCATTCGGTTGCCATGGCAACCAGCCAAATTGTGCAATTGACATAAATTAAATAAGGCTGGATGAGGACTACTCAAGGAACATTTCTATGAAAGTTTTGTCAAAATATCTGCAGTGACATAGCAATAAATGCAAATTTTCTATTTTGCCATTATAAGTAAATGGAAACCATAAGTTGCCATAGCAACCAAACTGCTAGAGCAATTGCCAAGAAAAACAGTATTTTTATAAAAGCCAGTACCAAGATCCTTTCTGTGAAGTTTGACCTTTATTGGTATCATTGTTTTTGAGGAGATGATTTTTGAATATTTTTCTATTTTTAACCATTCGGTTACCATGGCAACCAGCCAAATCGTGCAATTGACATAAATTCCATGTAGTTGATGGAGGACTACTCAAGGAACATTTCTGTAAAAGTTTTGTCACAATATCTGCAGTGACATAGCAATAAATTCAAATTTTCAATTTTCCCATACAAGTCAACGGAAACTTTAAGTTGCCATAGCAACCTAAGTTCCAAAGTGATTTGGATAACCTGAGGGCCAATTGCCCTATATCGCTCACCTGAGCACTGAAGCACTGAGGTTACAGCAACAAAACACCATGCACAACAGCAATAAAAAAAACACCATTTATGTAGAGGATAATATCACAAACATTTATGCAAAAAAATAAGCTTTATCCCCCTTAATGGCTTCTCAGAAGATCTTTGGCAAAAAAAAGAGGAAAATTTGGCCTTACAGCTGCAATGGCAACCAATCAAAACCAGGTATTTGGGAAAAATTCATATGGCTGGTAGAAGACTACTCCAGGAACATTTCTTTAAAGTTTTGTCAAAATATCTGCAGTAACACAGAAATAAATAGCAAATGTCCACCTCCCTCATTATAAGTCAATTGAAACTTTAAGTTACCATAGCAACGAATTCCCATGGGCAATGATAATGTAAAACATACTTTAGGTAGAGGCTAATGTTGTTAACATGTATGCGAAGTATCAGCTTCATCCCCCTCATGGCTTCACTTTTCCCATTATAAGTCAATGGAAACTATAAGTTGCCATAGCAACCAAAGTTCTTATGGGATTGGAAGAAAAAGAAAAAAAATTATGTAGAGGCTACGGTCATCAACATGTTTGCACAATATCAGCTTCATCCCCTATATGGCTTCTGAGCAGAAGAATTTTTTTTTCGAAAATTTACCCTATATTTTGCCATGGCAACCAATCAAATTCAGCGATTTGGAGAAAATTCATATAATCGTAGAGGACAACTCAAGAACCATTTCCGTAGACAAAAAATCTAAATAACTGCAGTTAGACAGCAAAAATTGCCAATTTCCATTTTCCCATTATAAGTCAATGGAAACTCTTAGTTGCCATAGCAACCAAACAGCTGGATCAATTGCCATGAAAAACAGTAATTCTAAAGAGGCTAGTACTAAGGTTCTTTCTGTAAAGTATGAGCTTTATTGGCCACACAGTTTCTGCGAAGATGATTTTTAATATTTTTCTATTTTTAACCATTCGGTTGCAATGGCAACCCGCCAAATTGCGCAATTTGCATAAATTTAATATGGCTGGTTAAAGACTACTCAAGGTACATTTCTATGAAAGTTTTGTCGTAATATCAGCAGTGGCATAGCAATAAATGCAAATTTTCCATTTTGCCATTATAAGTCAATGGTAACTTTAAGTTCCCATAGCAACCAAACTGCTGGAGCAATTGCCAAGAAAAACAGTACTTTTACAGAAGCTAGTACTAAGATCCTTTCTGTGAAGTTTAAGCTTTATTGGTTGTATAGTTTCTAAAGAGATGATTTCTGAATATTTTTTCTATTTTTAACCATTCGGTTGCCATGGCAACCAGCCAAATTGTGCAATTTACATAAAGTTCATGTAGTTGATAGAGGACTACTCAAGGAACATTTCTGTAAAAGTTTTGTCAAAATATCTGCAGTGACATAGCAATAAATGCAAATTTTCAATTTTTCCCATACAAGTCAATAGAAACTTTAAGTTGCCATAGCAACCAAAGTTCTAAAGCGATTTGGATAAAAAACAGTATTATTGGTTCTCCCTGCCTATAGATGCTATACATGAAATTGGTAACGATGGGCCTTGTAGTTTCAGAGGAGATGTCGTTTGAAAATATTGACGGATGACGGACGGACGACGGATGCCTGCCTATACTATAAGCTCACCTGTGAGCCTTCGGCTCAGGTGAGCTAAAAACAGTATTATTGGTTCCCCCTGCCTATAGATGCTATATATGAAATTTGGTTATAATGGGCCTTGTAGTTTCAGAGAAGATGTTTGAAAATGTTGACGGATGGAGGGACGACGGATGCCTGCCTATACTATAAGCTCACCTGTGAGTCTTCGGCTCAGGTGAGCTAAAAAGGTAACGTATACAACATTCAAATGTAAACGATTTGTCACGTTAGAATTATGATTTTTAATGATTTTGTCTACTTAATATGATGCAGTAATTAAGATGAAGCATTGAAAATCCTCAGTTCTTGGAATGAACCATTTTATTGTGAACAAGTATCATATTAAGGCTTGGGTTTCTGAATGCAGAAAATAATCGTCTTTAAATAAAATTGGCTTAAACAGGCATAACACTAATATAAACTATGCACTATATAGAACTTTAATGTGTAATTATGCTACTGTCTTGGCTTTTTTGGAAATATAACAATCTGAAAGAAGGAAATAGATGTATCAAATAGTTAAAGATGTATCAAATAGGTAAATATCTCCAGAGATGTATGGCGATACTGCTGTTAGCTATAGGTAAACATCTGGCACCCTAATGTTTGCTTTCAATATTCGAGTTTTACCTGAGGGCGGTTACCATCTGCACCTTGCTATTCAGACATTAATGTGAAAATTTCTTACCAGCATAATGGTTTTGATTGATTGCTTCATTTAATGCTTAACGTCCACTGTAAACAACTATGGTCATGTCGGGATGGTCAGTTAACCTAACCACACTATTCCTGGGCAGGCTTAGACCTCCTAAGCGGTTAACCAGTACTAAGTGCATATACTTTCGCCATTAACTGACAAATGCCCTTCTTGAATTAGCGGATGGAGAAACGAAAGTATGTGGCAAAACCGAGTTTCGAATCCAGAACCTCTGACTTATAAGTCAGGTGCCCTACCGATTGCGCTATGCGGCCCAGCCAGTAAAATGGTAATCTGACAACTCGTTTACTGTTAAATCTTGTATACGTTACCTTTTTGAAAATCAAACCAAATGAATTATCATTGACTCAAATTAAATTTCGATGATGATTATTAAGTCATGTCTATCCAGTTTAATGCACGCGCCACCAACGTAACGGACGGTAACGTGACCCGACCCAGCTAACGTTTCGTTGCATTTTTATTGTTCGTAGTAGTAAAATTGAACGTTGCATAGGCACAAATCATTTAGAGAAACATGAAGTACTGTACATAAAATTGAAAATCTTTTCTAATTTGATGTTCATTTCAAACTTGTACACTGTTTTGATCCCTTCTTCGAAATGATGACTAAGTTTAGCATGGCCTTTAATCAGTAAATATCCGGGGGTGCGGTAATTCAAGGGCAGATAACATACTTTACCTTACAAAACGGAAGTGTTGTGATAAGGTTTCATTAGCAAGAGATGATGGGTATTCGTTACATATATGACCTATTCCTAGAGATGCGCAATAATATCGATATATCGGTATATCGGAATACGGTCAGAAAATACGTATTGCGATACGATCCGCCCATATTGATACGCTGATGATATTTTAGCTCCTAAGGATGTTGAAAGTCTCAATAATAATCCATTCAGTTTTTGTTGTGCTGAGGTTCTCTAAGAAATTTACATCGTTCTTTCCGGTAAACAGAATCACGCTCAGAAAGCTTTATAATCAGCCACTCCATGATTACATAAGCCGTTTTCTTTGTAACAGCGTAGGCTGCAATGTTTTACCAATTTTTAAGCAAGCCGTTTTCTTCGGAACGGCGTAAGCCGCATTGCGTTAGTGAATGAACGCCGAAAGCAAGCTGTGAAAGCAGAGTGTGCATATACATGTTGAATCGATAACACCAGAAACAACCGACTGGCAACAATTTCGAGCTCAAATTCCCTACTACGTCAAAAGGCGGTTCTCCGAAAAGACAGCGGAGGAAACTTACGAAATAGAACAGAACAGAGCAATGGCCGAATACGAAATCGCTAAAAATCCGAAAGGAAGGTCAGATATCTGGCAGCATTTTGGCCTTCAAAAGATGACTGCTACAAATACCATTACTGAAAATGTTGCAGTGTGCCGCAAATGCGATATAGTTGTCTAACATCCAGGAAAAATAAACAGTACTTACAGTTAGTAAGTAACTCTGGTATCCTAAGTTCTCCTACTGATAAACAGCTTCCTTTAGGCAAATGAATAAAAAGCTAGATATAGGATTGCCCTTCTTGTCCAGTTAGAGTCACACTTTGTGAAGGATAAATGAAAACACCAAAGATAAACATAATACATCTTTATTATCTCATATCTACTTTCATGCATAGCCCTCCAGTGTACTTTACATGTAGAAAACAAAAGTCACAATATATTGTGATACGTATTGCAATACAGTGTGAGGGTATTGCAATATATCGCAATACGAAAATTCTGGCAATACCCATCCCTACCTATTCCTTTCATTCCAACCATTCCATCAATACGACAAGAAAGCCTGAAATCGGCAGCATTATAAGCCCCCAGCAAATGTCCAACTCACCCAGAAGTATTGAAGTATCAGCCATCATTGTTATTATTGAGGTCATATTAATTTACTACTTTATGTAGCATTTATAAGAGTGTCGTACATTAAACTTCATATTCAAAATGACTCATCCTAAGACTAAGGCTGAATTTTGACAAAGTTTGCCGATGTGGTCTTGCTGCAAGTTGATTTAAGACTTTTGATAGACAGTTAATGCTGCTGCAGATATCAGTTGTGTTGTCGTATTGCTGGAATAGGTTGATAGAAAGCGTGCATCACACATCTAACGAATGCCATTATCTAAAGTGTATGAGACTTGATTGATCACAACTATACCATTTTATAATGTTAAGAAAATTATCTGCCCTTGACTTACCCCATCCCCACACATTTCATTATTATTGGGTACGTTGGACTTAGACATCATTTCGTAGAAAATATCAAAACAATTAACAACAAGGGCTTCGCAAGCGGTGCATAATACGCCCGTTTCAATGTCCTAAAGGAGTTACAGAATGAACAAGATTGTTTACAAAAGGATAGACAGGCAGACAAACAGGGGCAACCACTCTATAATTAACTAGAACTGTCAGCGAATCCGACTATACCAAAAGCATAAAGAGGGAGAGAAATCATTGTTACCATGTATATCAAATATGAATGGTTGCTGTGAAATCTGTTATACAAAAAATTACATTATTCAAAGTCAGGAGAGAAAGAAAATTGGAAAAATATAGGGAAGAATAAGCAGAAGACTGGTTCTCAATCCCACAATACAACAAGTTTTCATCAACCTGCATACAAAATTCCCTACTCTAACTTACAGATGCATAGAAATCTTTTGCACAAAAAATGCATTATTCAAAGTAAAGAGAGAAAGAAAATCAGACAAATACAGGGAATAAAAAGAGGAGAAGTCTGGCTCTCAATCCCACAATACAGTAAGTCATCATTAACCTGCATACCAAATATGACTAATCTAGCTTGCATGGTTGTGGAGAAAACTTTGATGAAAAAGTTCATTATTCAAAGTATGGAAAGAAAGAATATTGGACAAATACAGGGAAGAATAAGCAATAAAAGGCTGGTTCTCAAACCCACGATACAACATATCGTCATCAACCTGCATACCAAATGGGACTACTCTAGCTTGCTTGGTTGTGGAGAAATCTTTGACGAAAAAATTTTAGTATTCAAAGTATGGAAAGAAAGACTATTGGACAAATACAGGGAAGAATACGCAGAAAAAGGCTGGTTCTCAATCCAACGATACAACATATCGCCATCAACCTGCATACCAAATGGGACTACTCTAGCTTGCTTGGTTGTGGAGAAATCTTTGACGAAAAATTTCATTATTCAAAGTAGGGAAAGAAAGAAAATCAGACAAATACAGGGAAGAATAAGCAGGAGAAGGCTGGTTCTCGATCCCATGATACAACATGTAGTTATCAACCTGCATAGCAAATATGACTACTCTAGCTTGCATGATTGTGGAGAAATCTTTGACGAAAAATTTCATTATTCAAAGTATGGAAAGAAAGAAAATGGGGCAAATACAGGGAAGAATAAGCAGGAGAAGGCTGGTTCTCAATCCCACAATACAACATTTCGTCATCAACCTGTATGCCAAATATGACCAGTCTAGCTTGTATGGTTGTGAAGAAATCTTTGATACAATATCTTTGAACAACGGAGATAACCTACATACACTAGGTATACCTTTTTTAGTTCTACTATTTTCCCTTGACAATATATTACATGTACAACAAAAGTTTACACAAAAGTAGCCGATAAGAACTAATGAAAGGGATTCACTCTTAAACGAAGAAAGGCATAGCAGCCATTGTTGTACGCGACACAGCGTTAGGACTTCATACACATTGCTATGAAGTTTTATAAAGATATCCCAAACGGTTATCTAGTTATGGCGCGTACAAGACTTACAGGGTTAAAATTAATTAAAGGGGCATAACTTCAAAAGTAAGAAAGGGGGAGCAACCATTTTTGTACGCGACACGTTCCCTCACCCTAATACATATGCCTACCAAATTTCATGAAGATATCCCAAATGGTTACTGAGTTATGGCGTGTACAAGAATGTTTACGGACGGACGGACGGACGGACAGCGCCACGACATAATACGTCCGTTTTTTCAAAACGGGCGTATAAAAATTGTAATGAACATAAAGATAAGGTATATACGAGGGTCATCCAATAAGTCCTGCAAACGGCCGAGTTTCAGGCAAATGATAATTAAAAACGAATCAAGCAATCCACATTCCTACATTGCATCTTTCCTTCTTTCCAGTCAACAATTTCCAGAAACGTCATGATCTTGCAAATGGCGTTGCTAGGCAACTGAAGAATACTACCATTATGGGTGCAGCGGTGGCTTCTAGTTGTCTGTTTAAGATCCCCTAGCTTAGTTCAGAACCCTTGTAAATATCTGAAAATTGCTGGGAGATACGGAAAATAATACTGATGTATGTACACGGTACCAAGGTTAAGATATTGCCGTTAGTCAAGATATAATTATTGTTCAAAGGAAGATCACCACGTTTTTCGGGCAGCTAAAATTTCATATAAAATGAGTATATGAAGAAGAGGCTTTCACAGCAGATGAAGTGTTTCCTAAACTGCCATTAATTTGTTATCAAAGAATAGTCCCGAGATGCTGAAATGTAGATATTAGAGAAAATATAAGCTTCGAGCCTTGTTTAATATCGTTTGCAGCCTTAAGAAACCAGAGGTAAACGTCCAAAACTAAAAAGTTTCTAAAATTCTGTTATATTCTCTTGTTGCCTAGCAACCACATTTGTTTGGTAATGTTAAGTGATAATTGTCTCTTATTTGAATTCTTAAATATAAGGCGATTACTTTTGAATATGAATTCTGGTAATTTGAAAGAATAATAAACATATATGCAGGAATTCTCTTCCCCTAACCTCTTGGAAAAGACGTCATTTTTGTGCAATGTCACCGCCGGTATCGCTTACACCTTTGCATTCAAAACCCTCTCATATCTGAGAAACGAATGGCACATGTATGATTTTAGCACATATGTGTATTATATACGTAAGCTGTTAATGGTGTAATTTGATAACCCTACCTCAATTAACAAAGCAGTGATGACGGCGTTTGCAGGACTTATTGGATGACCCTCGTATTTCTAAGTTAAACTGAATTTATTAACGTTTCTCTGCACAATTCAAAACTAAACAATTTTCAGAAATTGCTATTAGAAACGATAAAAATGCAACGTGACGTTAGCTGGGCCACGTTACCAGTCGTTACGTTGGCAGCGCGTGCATGAAACTGGTAAGACATAAGTCATTTGTTTTGCATGATATGAATCACAAATAAATATATTCGGCTAGTGTGAAATTTCATTGAAGAAAGTGAAATAGTAAAGAGAATACAGCACTTTTCCGGGTACTTTTTGATCATCCCCCGTACATACAAATGATGGCAAACATACCGACAAACCGATTTTTAAAAGTTACAGATTAGTGGACAACACAAACTATAACATCGATACACCACAACTGATGCTCTGCCGTGGAGCCGACAGTTACATGGGTATAGGCGTAAACCAGTCTAACGTGTGTATTAAACAAGAGGACCATTAGTCCTGTAGCTCACCTGGGTCCATTCAGCCTCAGTACTCTAGGGTATGTTACTCTAAGGCCATCGGTCAATTGGTTCTGGTGAAATTTTTTTAAAGGTTTTAACCATATATGGGCATGGAAAACATGTTGGTCATGTGACCTGGACGTTTGAAAAAATTTCCATTCCCTTATCCCCCTGGAGGCTCTATATGAAATTTGGTTAAAAGTTGGCCAAGGGGCTTTTGAGGAGAAAGTTTGATATTGTCAAAATGACAGAGTTCTGGGTCAAAAGTCAAAGAATGACCTTGACCTCTTGTACTCATGAATCTTCATGTAATCATTAAGAATACTGTAGATACCAATTTTTAGGCATAAATCTTCAAAACTTTCCATGAAATCTTATGTTCTAGCATTTTCCCACACTTAACCTTGCAGTAAAATAGTCAAGGTCAACCCAAGGTCAATATTTTGAACAATCTTGATAGCACTGGAGTTCCCAATGCTACATACCAAGCTTCAAGGCCATTGGTCAATTGGTTCTGGAGAAGAAGAGTTTTAAAGGTTTTTATCATATATGGTCCTGGCGGCCATGTTGGTCATGTGACCTGGACTGTTTGAACAAATTTTCATTGCCTCAATACCTGGAGGCTCTATATGAAATTTGGTTAAAACTGGCCCAGTTTTTTTAGGGGATTGTTTGATATTGTCAAAATATGAGAGTTCTGGGTCCAAGGTCAAAGAATGACCTTGACCTCTTGTACTCACAAATCTTCATGTACTCATTAAGATAACTGTATATACCAATTCTTAGGCATATCTCTTCAAAACTTTCCATGAAATCTTATGTTCTAGCATTTTCCCATACTTGACCTTGCTGTAAAACAGATCAAGGTAAACCCATGGTCATAATTTGAACAATCTTGATAGTACTCGAGTACCCAAAACTACATACCAAGTTTCAAGGCCATCGGTTGATTGGTTCTTGAGAAGAAGATTTTTAAAGGTTTTTACCATATATGGGCGTGGCGGCCATGTTGGTCATGTGACCTGGACCGTATGAATAAGATTTTGTTCCCTCAACTCCTGGAGGCTCTATATGAAATTTGGTTTCAATTTGCCCAGAGGCTTTTGAGGACATTGTTTGGAATTGTCAAAATATGAGAGTTGTAGGTCAAAGAATGACCTTGGCCTCTTATACTCACATATCTTCATGTACTCATTAAGATGACTGTAGATACCGATTTTTAGCCCAAAATCTTCAACAGTTTCCAAGATATCTTATGTTTTAGCATTTTGCCATACAAATGCACAAGGAAGCAAATTTGACCTTACCGTAAAAAAGGTCAAGGTCAACTCAAGGTCATAATTTGAACAATCTTGGTAGTACTCGCGTACCCGATGCTACATACCAAGTTTCAAGGCCATCGGCCTATTGGTTCTGGAGAAGAAGATTTTTTTAGGTTTTTACCATATATGGGCATGGCGGCCATGTTGGTCATGTGACCAGGACCGTTTGAACAACTTTTCGTTCCTAAGTTCCCTAGAGGCTGCATATGAAATTTGGTTATAATTGGCCCAGCGGTTTCAGAGGAGAAGTCGTTTGAAATTGTGGACGGACGACGGACGGACGGACGGACGGACGACGGACGACGGAGCCTTACCATCCTATAAGCTCCCCCGGAGCCGCTGGCTCAGATGAGCTAAAAACTGATTTTGTTTCAACTCAAAATAATAGAGCTTTCACATATTCGGCAGTTACAATATTTAATTTAAGGGACTGTTTTAAAATAAAGTTTACTATCGTTACCTTTCTGAGTACAAAACTGTAATTTATGATTAGCTAGTTTGATATTTTTGGTTTTGTTTAAAAGTTATTTGGATATTAACGAAACCAATATATGTATTTCATGTACAGATTAATTCTCATTGGCTTCATCTGAACGTCAAACAATCTCAGCTTTGCAAGTCATGTAAATAACACTGTGTTCTGTCTAAGCAGGCGGCTGAACTATGCAAAAAATTTCATTTTACGATAAATAACATTTTCTTCACAAAAGTTGTTCAAAATTTCTAAAGAGTATCTTCCTGGTGGTAATGATAGCCACTTCACTCAAACATTTAATCTGTTGAGAACGTTACTTTGGTTAAAATATGTGTTGTCAGATCAAAAAAATAATTTTTGAACTGTTGTTTCATATCATGCTTAACATGACCCTACTGCAGTAGGTCCCATTCGTCAGTTTTAAGTAGCTTATGAGCCATTTTTTGTACGAACAATTGTGTGAAAATGATGTTGCAGCACTCAACGGGGAATATGTGTAACAGTATAAAAGCTAGAGGTATCACATTAGTTTTGTAAGAAAGATATTAAACTGGGCAAATAGAAAATTAACCATTTTTTGGTCTATTTTATCACAAGAATTATGTGAAATGCAACAATTTGAGTTACATTTTAAATTTGCGAGGGGTACATAATATATTGTAACGAAAATAACAGCACAAAAGTTCTGAAATGTTTGCTAAGCAGCCTAATGTATAGTATATTAGCCATTCTTGTAGAAAATATTAATACTTTATACATTTATATCGTTTGAACACATTCTTATACATTTATACTGTTTGAACACATTTCTTATTGGCTTAAATAAATATGTTTGATATCTAAAATTTAACACAGTAACGTAAATAACTGGCCACTGCAGAGTTATGCAACGTTTGCCAAGGTGGCAAACGCTGAATTTGATAACTAGAGACCAAGCCGATAATTTTGATACACAAAATCAAATGTAACACTCCGTCGACCACCCCTTGAAAGAAAGCCCATCATATTTGCTCCACTTATAAGGACGCATTGTTTTTAACCTTTAATTTTCTGTACAGAGCTATATCGTCCGGTACAGTTTCTCATAATAAGCTTCAGCGAAAAGCAAGTCTGGTTTGCATGGTTTCAAACCAAGGCATTTTCGTCCCCCAGACGCGACAAATGCTGTTGCAGCAGGATTCAAGGATGAAACAGTTATGAAGATTGGAAGATGGAAGGACGTTTCCGTTTTCAGAATGTATTATGTGCACTAGTAAGTAAGTAGTAAAGACTAATAAAAAGAGGGTAACAACATTTAGCACATACAAAAATACATGTAATAGCTAATCTTCCATGAGGCCCTCATTATATACATATATAAACATAATTACAAACAAATGCATATATAGACGAAACAAAATACAAGTATATATACAGAATATTGCTGTCTCATTATACAAACTGATGTCTATATGAAGTTATCAACATCATTGGCATCATGATTGGACCAGCAGCTGCAAGGGATGCCACACACAATCACTCGATATCAGTGCATATATAGCAAGCAGAACTCGAAAAATATCTCAACAGAATTCCAGAGAATTCCAGAAAGCAGAACTCGCAGATTCCAGTGAATTTTACAGACAAAATACTAGAAATTTTGTAATAAGCGTGTGGAACGACCTAAGTCGCTTGTGTCAGGTTTAACAGCAACAAAATTATTTTTCAAAGTTAATTTAGTTACACCCTCCATTTGGCATATAATTTGCTTTCTAAACTTAAACTCAAAAGTATTGTGTTGATCTGGGTTTTGACTGTTGTCTTATTGATGTAAGTCTACATATAGATCAAAACATATTAAACTTAGCATGTCCTAACCGGAATTATAAGTTATGACATGCGCATCTGTCGTCGGTACCTGGCTTATTTGCTATATTGTCATTTATGCTCGCCAGGTGGAATATAAATGCACGAAGGTAGTGGCTGGAGACATTAGGCATATTATTTGATTTATGAAATTAAATAAACTCAGAATTATTGTGGTGATCTAAGAGCTTTGACTGTAAACTTACTGACTCTAAACAAAACGAGATCCATTTCTCCTTCACCTTTAAGAGGGCACCTTATTATTTTCAGAACTCATTTCTCTTAACCAAACATACCTTTATAGACATCTGTGGCAAGAAGTTTCCTTTGTTCTTCAGTAAAAGCTCCCATAAACCATGGTATCTTCATATCCCCCTTATCTATCATGACACAGCGGTTTATGGTCACAAGTGCTTTCTTTATTCTGCTTGAATCAATATCTGGCAAAACAAATATATTCATTCAGTTATAAGACAGCAATTAATCTTGCAAAACAATCCCAAATATCTACTGTAGATGGATATATATACAAATATTTGGGATTACTTAAGAAGATAACAAGAAATGCGTCCATTATACATATACGCCCCACCTCATGCCTTGTAAGGTGACCCTGAACCTAACCAGAGGGCCAATGGCCCTATATCGCTCACCTGAGCACTTAGGTTAGGCCCTATGTTGCAAACACTTTAAGTTGCCACAGCAACAAAACAACATGCACAACAGCAATAAACAAGGTTCAATAGGCTTAGATGCACTAAGGTGAAAAAGAGGCATAACTCAGTCAAAAATTCACGATTTTTTTTCAAAAGTTAATCAGGTCATCTACCCCATAGGTTATGTCTTTCTGCAAAAATCATGATCCTACCATCAGGGGTTCTTTAAATATTTTGCTAACAAGGTTCCATAGACTTACAATGCACTTTGTCAAATAAGGGGCATAACTCCAGAAATACATGACCAGCGGAAAAAGGAAAAAAAAAAGATTTTTGAATATTTTTTTTCGAAAAGTTTTCCTTTATGTTGCCATGGCAACAAATAGAAGTTGGTGATTTGGACAAAATTAATATGAATCATAAAGGACTACTTGAGAAACATTTCTGTAGAAAAAAATCCAAATAACTGCAGAGAGATAGATAAAATTGCGGATTTCCATTTTTCCCATTATAAGTCAATGGAAACTATAAGTTGCCATAGCAACCAAACTGCTAAAGCAATTACCATGAAAAACAACGATTCTGTAGAGGCTAGTGCTCAAATCATTTCTGTAAAGTTTCAGCTTTATCAACCATACAGTTTCTTTGTAGATGGATTTTTAATATTTTTCTATTTTTAACCATTCGGTTGCAATGGCAACCAGCCAAATTTTGCAATTTGCATAAATCTAATAAGACTGGTTGAGGACTACTCAAGGAACATTTCTATAAAAGTTTTGTCAAAATATCTTCAATGACATAGCAATAAAAGCAAATATTCTATTTTGCCATTATAAGTCAATGGCAACTGTAAGTTGCCATAGCAACCAAACTGCTAGAGCAACTGCCAAGAAAAACAGTGTTTTTATAGAGGCTAGTACTAAGATTCTCTCTGTGAAGCCTAAGCTTTATTGGATGCACAGTTTCTGAAGAGAAGATTTTTTTATTTTTTAACCATTTGGTTGCCATGGCAACCAGCCAAATAGTGTAATTTATAGAAATTTCATGTGGTTGATAGAGGACTACTCAAGGAACATTTCTGTAAAAGATTTGTCAAAATATCTACAGTGACAAAGCAATAAATGCAAATTTTCAATTTTTCCCATACAAGTCAATGGAAACTTTACGTTGCCATAGCAACCAAAGTTCCAAAGGGATTTGGATAAAAAACAGTATTGTTAGTTCCCCCTGCCTATAGATGCTGTATATGAAATTTGGTAACAATGGGCCATGTAGTTATAGAGGAGATGTCGTTTGAAAATATTGACAGACGGACGACGGACGACGGATGCCTGGCTATACTATAAGCTCACCTGTGAGCCTTCGGCTCAGGTGAGCTAACAAGAGGCCCAAATGGGCCTGATATCGCTCACCTTGCTGTTTTGCCACGGGATCATTCTAATACAAAATTGGTCCAATTCCACTGAAATTTTCTCATTTTCACATTTTGCTAATATTAGTAACAGAGGCCAACTTGCATGATCTTTGTACATTTACTTTTAAAACACCTCAAACACAGAGGCCAAAACACAGAGGCCAACTTGCATGGTCTTTGTACATTTACTTTTAAAACACCTCAATGCAAGAATCATGTTGCCAGAAATTTCATCAAAATCCATTCAGGGTTTACTGAGATATTGTGAGTTTCATGTTTTCTGCTATTTTTAGTAACGGCAGATGACGACCATTTTGAAATGCCAAAATGCAAAAACATCAAAAAGCCTTCATGCAAGGACCATTCTGACACAAAATTGGCCCAGTTCCATTGTAATTTTCTAATTTTCACATTTTAGTATTTAAAGTAACAGACAACAACTTGACGGGTCTATATTTGTTAATTTTTCAAACACCTCAAAGCAAGAATCATTTTGCCACAAATTTCGTCTAAATCCATTCAGGGGTTACTCAGATATTGTCATTTTCATGTTTTGTAACGGCAGAGGCGGCCATCTTGGAATGCCAAAATGCATAAAATTGAAAATGCTTCATAAAAGGACCATTCTGACACAAAATTAGTCCAATTACATTGAGATTTGCTAATTTTCACATTTTTCTATTTTTAGTAACAGGGGCCAATATGACTGGTCAATAGTTAGCTATTTTTGAAACATCTAAATGCAAGAATCATTTTGACACAAATTTCGTCAAGGTCCTGTCAACAGTTACTGAGATTTTGTCATTTCAAGTTTAGTGCTATTTTTAGTAGCGGCAGATGGCGGCCATCTTGGATTGCCAAATTGCAATTAATCGAAATGGCTTCATGCAAGGAACATTCTGACACAAAACTGAGCCAATTCCATTGAAGGATTCTTGTGTAATGGTTATTTTTATGTTTGTGCTATTTTCAGTAATGGCCCCCATGGTGGCCATCTTGGATAGTTAATTGGCTCAAAATTGAAATAATTCCATTGAAGAACCATTCTGACTACATCTGACCAGAATCGTTTGCGTTTTCTTGAGATATTGGCATTTGAGCAAAATCGATCTTGTAAACGCTAAGTAGGTGACCTTATTGCGCAATAGATTTTTTTTTATTTTTACAATTTTTAATTCCAAGGTCCGATTAATGTTCCACGCTAATGTTCAATCAACAAGAGGCCCAAATGGGCCTGATATCGCTCACCTGGCTATTTTGCCACGTACCATTCTGACACAAAATTGGTCCAATTACTTTGAGATTTGCAAGAATCATATTGCCATAAATTTCATCAAAATCTATTCAGTGGTCACTGAGATATTGCCATTTCATGTTTTGCGCTATTTTTAGAAATGGCAGATGGAGGCCATCTTGGAATGCCAAAATGCAAAAAATCAAAAGCCTTCATGCAAGGATCATTCTGACATAAACTGGTCCAGTTCCATTATAATTTTTCAATTTTCATTTTTCTATTTTAAGTAAAAGAGACCAATTTGGCGGGTCTATATTTATTAATTTTTTAAACATCTCAATGCAAGAATCATTTTGCCACAAATTTCGTCGAAATCCATTCAGGGTTTACGGAGATATTGTCAAGTTCATGTTTTGTGCTATTTTTAGTAACGGCCGATGGCAGCCCTCTAAGATTGCCAAAATGCAAGAAATCGCAAAGGCTTCATGAACGGACCATTCTGACACAAAATTTGTCCAATTCCATTGAGATTTTCTGATTTTCACATTTTGCTATTCTTAGTAACAGAGGCCAACATGACTGGTCTATATTAAAATATGCTTGAAACATCTCAATCCAAGAATCATTTTGCCACAAATTTCGTCAAAATCCATTCAGGGGTTACGGAGATATTGTCAGTTTCATGTTTTGTGCTATTTTTAGTAACGGCAGATGGCAGCCATCTTGGAATGCCAAAATGCAAGAAATCGCAAAGGCTTCATGAAAGGACCATTCTGACACAAAATTAGTCCAATTCTATTGACATTTTCGAATTTTCACATTTTGCTATTTTTAGAAACATAGGCCAACATGACTGGTCTATATTTAGTTACGTTTGGAACACCTCAATGCAAGAATCATTTTGCCACAAATTTCGTCAAAATCCATACAGTGGTTACTGAGATATTGTCATTTTCATGTTTTGTGCTATTTTTAGTAACGGCAGATGGCGGCCATCTTGGATTGCAAAATCGCAATTAATCAAAACGTCTTCATGCAAGGAACATTCTGAAACAAAATAAGCCAAATTCCATTCAAGGGTTCTTGAGAAAATAATCATTTTTTATGTTTGTGCTATTTTTAGTAACGGACCCCCTGGTGGCCATCTTGGATAGTCAGTTGGCACAAATTTGAAATAATTCCATTCAAGGACCATTTCTGACCAAACCGTATCAGAATCCATTTGTGTTTTCTTGAGATATTGACATTTGAGCGAATTCGGTCTTGTAAACGCTAAGTAGGTCACTGTGACCTAATTCCGCTACAGATTTTTTTGATTTTTATAAAATTAAATTGCAAGGTCCCACTTATGTTCCATGCAAACTTTCAACCAAATATACCAAATGGTTCTAGTGGAGATGTTGATTTTGTTGTTTTTGCTATTTTTAGAAATTGCGGCCATCTTGGATTCTCAACCTGACCCACTTTTACAAATTTGAAACCCTGCAGTCTGGTCATGCTCCATGTGAAATTTGAGACCCATGGGTTCAGTGGTTTTAGAGAAGAAGCTGTTTGAAGTTGTTGAAATAAGTTTTCTTCGACATTGGCATTTGAACAAAATTACCCTTGTAAACAGAAGGTAGGTCACTGCGACAAAACTACGCTACAGATTTTTTTCATTTTTACAATTCTGAATACCAATGTTCCACTGATGTTTCATGCAAAAATTCAGACAAATATACCCAGCGGTTCTGGAGAAGAAGATGATTTTGTTATTTTTGCTATTTTTAGTAACGGCGGCCATCTTGGATATTCAACCTGACCCAATTTTACAATTCTGAGACCCTGGAGTCAGGTCATGCTCCATGTGAAATTTGAGAACCATGGGTACAGTAGTTTTACAGAAGAAGATGTTTGAATATTTGTTTTCAAGTGTTGACGGACGACGCATGGACGCACGACGCACGCTTTGGTATGACAATAGCTCACTATGGCCCTTCGGGCCAGGTGAGCTAAATATACCAAATGGTTCTGAAGAAGAAGTTGATTTTGATGTTTTTGCTTTTTTTTAGTAACGGCGGCCATCTTGGATTTCCAAACTGAACACATTTTATAATTCTGAGACCCGGGCTTCAGGTCATGCTCCACGTGAAATTTGAGAACCATGGGACCAGTACTTTTACAGAAGAAGATGTTTGAATATTTGTTTTTAGGGTTTTGACGGACGACGCAGGAGACGACGCACGAAGGACGCATTGGTATGACAATAGCTCACTATGGCCCTTCGCACCAGGTTAGCTAAAAAAATCATGTCCCTAACCTAAGAAGAATAAGAATTCCGCCGAATGCGGTGACTTGCCCGCTGGCGCTTTGTCACAAAACAGAGCTAAATCAGCAAAGATGTATGCATGAAGCAAGTTTCTTGGCTTTAGCCCTTACAGTTTCTGAGAAAATGACCTAAACGCGAAATCTCGACAAAAATTGCAAAGTCAGTCAACCCTAAAATGTAGGTCAAGACCCAATATTGATGATGGCTTTGAGATCTACTCTTCCAGATGTACGCATGAACCAAGTTTCATGGCTCTAGCCCTTAAAGTGTCTGTAAAAATGACCTAAACGCAAAAACTCGAAAAAATGGCGAAGTCAGTCAACTGTAAAATGTAGGTGAAGACTCAGTTTTGATGATGGCTTTGAGATTTCATGGCTCTAGCCCTTATATACTGATGGAAATAAATGTTTTTACAAATCAGCGTATAATTCAGACTTATTTAAAAAGTGGAAAATTGTATTGTTTCCGCGGTGTAAGGTATCATTTTCGGTACCAGAAACCCAGAAATTAAAGCCAAAAGTTTATTTATAGAGCAGAATCGCGTCGCATTTGAACCCAAGGGTTTAACCCAAAAATGCCATAAATCTTTTATTCAACTCATTTTTTTCAGGCGCTGTTTCATTTTCAAATCTTACACCAGAGCCAATTTGCGGCGGTGTAGACATTTATGAACAAGGTCACCGTGTTGTGTGCTAAAAGATTGTTACCATGATAAACGTAAATATGCCTATGACGCCGTCAAAATTGGCATTCATAAAGCAACTGAGACTGAGCAAAAGTCACCGTTAACGAATTGTTCCAAAATCTTGAATCAAACTGCAATGGCGAGGCCACTAAATGACCAGAACACTTCCAACAATTGGTTGCTGTGAACTGGCGCTATTCCCGCAGATTTAACCAAACCAGTGTCGAAAGTTACGTCACTCTGACGTCAGTTTTTAAAACCATCAAAGACCCTCTTGACATCAGCAATACTGAACTTAAAGTTTCTCTTCTCTAAGTGCACATAAGGGTCATTGCATATCCCCAGATTTTGTCAATTTCTGTCATGACGTAAACTTGACGCTTCTATTCAGATCTTGAAAGGTTCTGGTCGTTGCATTTAAACAAATGAATTACCTAGGGTAATCTTTTTGCATGATAGTGTCCCCCAAAATGACAGTAATAAAGCGCAAAAAGATTCGAGTCGAAAGGTCAATCGATAATGTTTAAAATGGCGATTGTATTTTTCGGCAAGTTAACATCAAATAAACTTTTGAATATGCTGCATGTGAAATTTGAGAACCATGGATGCAGCGGTTTCAGAGAATAAGTCTTTTAAATGGACTTAAAAGCTAGGGTCAACGTTAATCAGGGTGTCCACAATTTGAGTAAAGCAAATTTCCCTGACTAGCGGTTTGTATTTTGCACGTAAAGTTCTGGCATCTGTTGGCCTCCTCCTCCCCTTCAGCCAACCCTTTCCACCTTTTACTCTTCCAACTGTAATTGTATTACTCTTTATACATGTATTATTAATATTGTTTGTTTGTTTTTTTGTTTGTTTTTCTCTGAATTTATTTTCTATTTTTCTTTTTCTACATACATACATGTACATGTATTTTCAAAAGTTATTTAAACTGTTGGATGAGTGCATGAAATTAAATGCATGTCATAATACAGGGAAATCAGCCAACCCTTACCACCGTTTTACTACCAATTGTCATTGTATTTCTCTTTGTATTTTTAATTTTGTTTTTTGATTGTTTTTCTTTGATTTTGTTTTTTTATTTTTATTTTTCTACATACCGGTACTTACATGTACATGTATTTACTAAAGTAATCTATACTGTTGGATGTGGTGCTTGAAATAAGATGCATGCCAAAATGGACAAAAATACAAGCTAACCAAGTAAGATTTATATCTCTTCATAAGTATGCACTTCAAAATGAAATTGATATAAGTCTTTTCAGGCTCTTCAAAATTTAATGATACAAGTCTTTTTTATATCATTAAATTCTGAGGTGCCTAAAAAGACTTATATCAATTTCATTTTGAAGTGCATACTTATGAAGAGATATAAATCTAATTAGGTTAGCTTGTATTTTGTCCATTTTGGCATGCTAATCCACAATGTCCTTATCCACAGAGTTTACTGAGCTACAAATCATAGAATAACTGGTCAATCATATAAAAGAAAGAAATTTAACTAATACAAACAAATAAGAATGTTTTTAATTGCCACATATTAAAACATACATGTATATGTTGTACAGTAAGTTTGCTTAACATATCTAAAATATTAAGCAATGCATATGATACTAAATTATACCCATTAGAAATGTTGACTACTAATAATTTGTAGACATTCAGTGGATAGAGTCAAAGTGAAAAACTAAATAAACATGAAGGAAGATGAAGTGTTACAAAGCAAACAAGAAACAGTATTGAAAATGAGAAAAATAACACAATTTTCACAAGTGACTTATAGCTCAAGCACAGGAAATACAACCACCACCATGACCAATTCATATTGGTATGATACAAAAGTAGGGCATGTGGTATGGTACAAAATACCACATACCATACTAGATGCACTAACTTGATAAAAGATACTAAAACTGTATGGAAGGGTATCAGGGTCATAATTCAAATTCGTAGTTGCATATTCTATTCTGCAAGAACACAAAGTGTCTCTCAGAAATATCCATTCTGTATTTTACAAAATGCCCTGATGCCCGATTCCATTTGCATGTTATGGATGCTTATTATGCTTTAACACAAAGGGCTTCTCAGTAATATGCATTTTACACTCTACAAAAAAATCTATTTCCCATTAAATGAAAATATAACAGTGAGTGTCTTTCTGTGATACGGAATCTGCTTTCTACAGAATGTCTTTCCGATTGGCTCTTTGATTATTCTGTTATAATTCAATCGCTTTTTCTGAACTTGCGTTTTGTTTTGTTGGCTTACGATAAATCTGGTAACCGCTATATGGCATTTGCCTTATCACTTTCCGCTTTAGCGTATTTCGACTACGCAACTAAATTTCTAGCTGAGTACATTTCTGCAAATAATTGCTCATTTTATAACGTTTAAATATTTACCTGTACAATGATTGACCTTGATATATGCAATGTTTACAATTTTGGTACCGGTGTCGAGGTAAAATGTATTCAGTATGAGAAGCCATGTTGACAACAGTTATGATTTATTTTCCACGCATTAACCTTAACATTCACTGTGAAACCACCGCAACCCGGAAGATGACAGACCATCATATATGTCGGTGGAAGGTTATTATTCATATTTTCACCATTCGATATTTTTGCTGGTAAGCGCTAGCGAGCCTCGAACCCAAACGGCAGAGGTTTGTCTCGAGGGGAGTGAGGTACTCATAAAGTTTCTTACCACATAGGCAGGGATTATTTTTTGGGTTTGAAATTTCAAAATTTACTATTTTCATGGGTTTTGAAAAAATCATGCTATTTTTATGGGTATTTTATGGTGCTTTGAGCAACCTTTTATTTTTGTGGTGTGAGGGGGGGGGGGGGGGGGGGGGCGGAGGGGGCGGGGTGGCGGGGTCACCTCAAAAACAACTATTTTTATGAGATTGTCAGCGGGGTTGTCAAAAGTTCTGGGTATTTTTCTAGGATCTGTGCAGTTGTCTTGGGCCCAAATATAGGCTCGCATTAGTGTTTACAGACCTCCTGTAGTTCCATGTACTGATGAAGCACATTATTTTATTGTTAATGTCTCGTTCATAGCATTTAGGATGCATGAATAAAATAAATACCATCATATTTTAGACTGAAAAGGAATAGAATTTACGCTGGGAACAATTATTTGGGCAGGCTATATTGCCAACTTTTTTCTGGGGTAAATGGTATATAAAAATATCAGCTATTTTTTTTTTGTGGGGGTGCTATTTTTTTAAGCACTAGAGGCTAGGTCCCAAACTATGTAGCGAAAACCAGAGGGCCAATGGCCCTATATCGCTCACCTGAGCACTGGGGTTCTGTTGGAAAAACTAAGTTGCCACAGCAACAAAACAACATGCACAACAGCAATAAAACACACCATTTATGTAGAGGATGATATCACAAACATTTATGCAAAAAATAAGCTTTATCCCCCCTTAATGGCTTCTGAGAAGAAGATATTTGGCAAAAGAAAAAAAATGAAAATTTGGCCTTTCAGTTGCAATGGCAACCAATCAAAATCAGGTCCTTGGGCAAAATTCATATAGTTGGTAGAGGACTACTCTAGGAACATTTCTGTAAAGCTTTTGTCAAAATATCTGCAGTATCACATAAATAAATACCAAATGTCCACTTTCACCATTGTAAGTCTATGGAAACTTTGAGTTGCCATAGCAAAACCAGTTCACATGGGCGATGATAATATGAAATATACTTTAGGTAGAGGCTAAATTAATATGTATGCAAAGTATCAGCTTCATCCTCCTCATGGCTTCACTTTTCCCATTATAAGTCAATGGGAACTGTAAGTTGCCAAAGCAACCAAAGTTCTTATGGGGTTGGAAGAAAAAACAAAATTTATGTAGAGGCTTCTGTCATCAACATGTTTGCACAATATCAGCTTCATCCCCGCATATGGCTTCTGAGCAGAAGATTTTTTCATTTTATCTTCTTCTTTTTTTTTTCGAAAATTTACCCTATATTTTGCCATGGCAACCAATCAAATTCAGCGATTTGGAGAAAATTCACTAGAAACATAGAGGACTATTCAAGAAACATTTCTGTAGAAAGAAAATCTAAATAAATGCAGTGAGACAGCAAAAATTGCCAATTTCCATTTTCCCCATTATAAGTCAATGGAAACTCTTAGTTGCCATAGCAACTAAACTGCTGGAGAAATTGCCATGACAAACGGTAATTCTATAGAGGCTAGTACTAAGGTTCTTTCTGTAAAAATTGAGCTTTATTGGCCACACAGTTTCTGCGGAGATGATTTTTTAATATTTTTCTATTTTTAACCATTCGGTTGCAATGGCAACCAGCCAAACTGCACAATTTGCATAAATTTAACAAGACTGGTTGAGGACTACTCAAGGAACATTTCTATGAAAGTTTTGTCAAAATATCTTCAATGACATAGCAACCAATGCAAATATTCTATTTTGCCATTATAAGTCAATGGCAACTGTAAGTTGCCAAAGCAACCAAACTGCTAGAGCAACTGCCAAGAAAAACAGTATTTTTATAGAGGCTAGTACTAAGATTCTTTCTGTGAAGCCTAAGCTTTGTTGGATGCACAGTTTCTGAGGAGAAGATTTTTTAATTTTTTAACCATTTGGTTGCCATGGCAACCAGCCAAATTGAGTAATTTATAGAAATTTCATGTGGTTGATAGAGGACTACTCAAGGAACATTTCTGTAAAAGATTTGTCAAAATATCTGCAGTGACATAGCAATAAATGCAAATTTTCAATTTTTCCCATACAAGTCAATGGAAACTTTACGTTGCCATAGCAACCAAAGTTCCAAAGGGATTTGGATAAAAAACAGTATTATTGGTTCCCCCTGCCTATAGACGCTGTATATGAAATTTGGTAACAATGGGCCTTGTAGTTTCAGAGAAGATGTCGTTTGAAAACATTGACAGACGGACGACGGACGACAGACGACGGACGACGGACGGCGGATGCCTGCCTATACTATAAGCTCACCTGTGAGCCTTCGGCTCAGGTGAGCTAAAAAAGGGAATCCCCCCCCCCCTCCACCGGAGGTTTGTAGCTAGACACGAGTCCAATATTCTATCATCTTTGGTATCGGGACGCCCAACCTTGTCTATTTATAAAACAAGTAGCCTAAAGGGCAACAATTGCTCACCTGAGAGACATTGTAAACCTATAGGGATATTTAAGATGCTCAAGGGCAGCTAACTCCACAGTCAGTGGTCCAATCAGGCTGAAAATTAAACTCATCCAAAACATTATGTATGCCCTCATTTAATATATGCAAGTTTAAAAAGTATCCAATCAACAGCACAATAGACAGAGCTGTCAAGGGCAGCTAACTTCGTAGTGGTTGGCCTGATCTGGCCAAAATTCGAACTTGTTTAAGATATTATGCATTTCCTCATTACCTGCAAGTTTGAAAAGGATCGGATCAGTAGAAACCAAGAAAAAGTGGCGACATTGATTTTTTGGATGCTCAGGGCAGGTACTCCATAGTCAGTGGTGGGATCTAGCCGAAATGCTAACTAATCCAAGCTTTTATGCATATCCTCATTACCTGCAAGTATGAAGAGGATCCGATGAAAAATGAAAATGTGATGACGTTGTTTTCTCCATTATAACACTATGGGATTTTTTTCAAACGCTCAAGGGCAGCTAACTCCGTAGTCTGTGCTCGAATCCGGCCAAATTTCGAACTCATCCAAGCTCTTATGTATGTCATCATTACCTGCAAGTACGGTAAGGATCTAATCAAAAACCTTGATTGCAGCACCCTGAAAGTCAAACTTGCTAGAGATATTGTCATGCCCTACATTTGTGTGAATTTATTTTAAAATCCGTTGAGAAATGTAGGTGCTAGAGCGATGACAAAGTTTTTCTAAAAATAGCCACAGTGACCTTGACCTTGGACACAGCATCCTGAAAGTCGAACTTGATTGTGATATTGTCATACCCTACATTTGTGTCCAGTTATTTCAAAATCCATGGAGAAATGAAGGTGCTAGGGCGATGACAAAGTTTTGCTAAAAATAGCCACAGTGACCTTGACCATGGCCACAGCACCCATAAAGTCGAACTTGCTCGAGATATTGTCATACCTTACATTTGTATGAATTTATTTTAAAATCCATTGAGAAATGTAGGTGCTAGAGCGCTGACAAAGTTTTTCTAAAAATAGCCACAGTGACCTTGACCTTGGGCGCAGCACCCTGGAAGTCAAACTTGTTTGAGATATTGTCATGCCCTACATTTGTGTGAAGTTGATTTAAAATCCGTTTAGAAATGTAGGCGCTAGAGCGATGACCAAGTTTTTCTAAAAATAGCCACAGTGACCTTGACCTTGGGTGCTGCACCCCGAAAGTCAAACTTGCTCGAGATATTGTCATGCCCTACATTTGTGTGAAGTTATTTTAAAATCTGCTGGGAAAGGTAGGTGCTAGAGCGCTGACAAACTTTTTCTAAAAATAGCCACAGTGACCTTGACCTTGGGCGCAGCATCTTGCTCGAGATATTGTAACGCCCTACATTTGTGTGAAGTTATTTTAAAATCCGTTGAGAAATGTAGGCAACAGAGCGATGACAAAGTTTTTCTAAAAATATGTGATGACGTTGTTTTCTCCATTATAACACTATGGGATTTTTTTCAAACGCTCAAGGGCAGGTAACTCCGTAGTCTGTGCTCGAATCCGGCCAAATTTCGAACTCATCCAAGCTCTAATGTATGTCATCATTACCTGCAAGTATGATAAGGATCGAAGCAAAAACAGTTGAGAAAACGTGATAACGCCATTTTCCCCATTTAACCCTATGGGATTTTTTTCAAACGCTCAAGGGCAGCTAACTCCGTAGTCTGTGCTCGAATCCGACCAAATTTCGAACTCATCCAAGCTCTTGTGTATGTCATCATTACCTGCAAGTATGATAAGGATCTAATCAAAAACAGTCGAGAAAACGTGATGACGCCGTTTCCCCATTATAACCCTATGGGGGCTATCTGTTGCCATGGAAACCAGAGTTCTGAGCTGATCGGCACCAAAACCTAATGCAGCCTTTCCCCCACCCAAATGATGCTTCAGACAAAATTTGATTGCGATCGGCCCACTGGTCTCTGAGATATTTATGTTTGAAAGTGTTGACGCACCCACGCACGCACCCACGCACGGACGGACGACGGCTCGACTCTCATCCTATAAGCTCACCTCTGAGCCTTCGGCTCAGGTGAGCTAAAAAACAAAAAACGATTGGCCCTTTGGATGTGACACCAGTAAATACTTCAGATTCAGAACTCTCACTCATGGAAGCTGCATTCTTAGAAATTGGATGCACTGATTGAAGTCCAGGAATTCCAACGAGATGATCTATAAGCATCTTCAGTTGTTGTTGTTGTTGTTTTTTTTTTGTCAGGAATTAGATATTGATTTAATGCTGATCAAAAGTAGCCAGTGTAAGATGTAAGAATAATATCTATTGCAGCAGATACCCACAGGTAGTCAGAACTGGTACCTGGGTACAAATTTCTAACCGTCCCAGCCCGGCAGTTAACTCTATTTATTATTGTTATTTGAATAATTATCATTTCAGACAGATAATGTTTTTCATACATTTAAGCGTAGTTTACCCATTACATTCTTCTTGTAATCAAACTAGGCATTTCAGTTATTCCAGGAAAAATATGATCGTGATTGCATGTTGATAAAAACAACCAGTGTATAAGAATAAGATCCCGAGGCTCGGGATGCTACATGTACCCATCTCAGTCCTATAGCGCACTCCATTAAATATTTTGAGATGGGACTATTAATCATTTACGACAGCTAAGACTTCCCATACATTTGAGCCGTGGAGCTAGCCTTTATTTTTTTCGTAGTCGTAAAGCGGAATGCATTTAATCGTAAATCGATTTGCAACGAAGCGATAAACAATGATCCGAAATACGCGGGGAAATACGGAAAGCGTTTTGGAATAAAGCCAATAACATTTGTTGTGAAAGGGATAAAATTAATGTGATATATTTTTTTCAAATATTCTAATCATAAAACATTAACAACAAATCAATAAGCCCGATGGTCACAGATTTAGAAAACCCACAAAGCATGATGGATTCAAGCGTAAAGGCATGTTCTATATTACCGAAAGACTCTCTGTGTTATCGCGGAATACAAAAACAAATTACATAAATAGAATTATGACCCTGAATCAAGCCTAAAGGCATTTTGTAGAATGCATAATGCTTATTATTGAAAAAGCACTTAACACAAAGGCATTTTGTAGAATGCATAATGCTTGTTGAAAAAGCACTCTGTGTTAAGACAAAATAGAAGTACACAAAACCTAAATGGAATTATGACCCCGATACCCTTCCATAAAACTGAGCTTTGTTTAGAGAACCCTTCTCAATATAGTCCAGTCATTTTAATTCTTATTATAATTATCATTATTATTATGATAATAGCCAAAACACGAAGACTGCATTAGCCTTTATCCTTGACGTTTTATCATTCATAGACTTGTTATTTCAAAATTCCCTGACTTTTCCCTGACTTTTTGCTTAAATTCAAAATTCGCTGACAAAGTTCAAAATTCCCTGTCAATTCCCTGACCTTGAAAAAATATTTTTACCCTGACTTTTTCCCTGACCGTGGACACCCTGTTAATTGTGAACGGGCGGACGTGATTCTCGACCCGGCTGAATTTTACCATTCTGAACCCCAGCATTCTGATCATACTGCATGTGGAATTTGAGAGCCATGGATGCAGTGGTTTCAGACAATAAGCCGTTTGAATGGGCTTAAATGCTAGGGTCGACGTAAATCAAGCTAGGGTCCACGTAAGGTCACTGCAACCCAATTCCGCTACAGATTTTTTCATTTTGATAATTCTAAAAATAAGGATCCCGTTCATTTTTCACAAAAAATTTCAGCCAAATATACAAAGCGGTTCTGTTGAAAAAGTTGATTTTATTGGTTTAGCTAATTTTAGTAATGGCGACCATCTTGGATTCTCGACCCGACTAAATTTTATCATTCTGAAGCCCTGCTGTCTGATCATGCTACATGTGAAATTTGAGAACCATGGATGCAGACGTTTCAGAAAATAAGCCGTTTGAATGGACTTAAATGCTAGGGACGATGTAAATTACGTAAGGTCACTGTGACCTAATTCCGCTACAGATTTTTTTTTCAATATGATAAATCTGAATACTAAGGCTCCACTTATGCTTCAAAAAAAATTTCAGCCAAATATACCAAATTTGATTTTGTTGGTTTTGCTATTCTTAGTAACGACGGCCATCTTGGATTCTCGACTTGGCTGAATTTTACCATTCTAAAGCCCTGCTGTCTGATTATGCTGCATGTGAAATTTGAGAACCATGGATGCAGCGGTTTCAGAGAATAAGTCTTTAGAATGGACTTAAAAGCTAGGGTCGACGTAAATTGTGAACGGACGGACGAACGGACGGTCTGACGGACGGATTAACGGAAAACCGGACGCCTATATCGCACCTTGCTAAAGCAGGTGCGACAAAAACAGCAATTTATATAATAAATGAGCTGAAAATTTTTTTTTTTGGTTTACACGCATACACAGTAATAATTCGCCTCCCTGCCCCTTGCACAACTCTCGTCCCCAAAAAACAGCTCCCATCGACAACAAGTAGCACAGTAGGTTAAGCGCCTGGCCTGCTGATTTAGCGATGACAGATTCGAGGTCCGCTGAATGCGGAAACTTTTCCAAACGTTAACTGGGTTGTATTGCATACAGTCTTTTATAAACACCCTCCCATCGTCCTGATATGACTGTAATACGGTTAAAAAGGATTTAAAATCCCAATCATCCATCCATCCCTACCTACCCCCCCCCCCCCCCTCCCCAAACGCACCCCCCGACTTCAGCCATGAGTAGCACGAGTTTTTAGACGAAGTCTAATAAAATCATCGTTGCCGCCAAAACTTGACTTGATCTCTGTATGGAAGAGCGCATATGTCATAGAATTGTTATTCACCTGTCAGAAGATTTAGTTACATTAAAAATGTTATTATTTGCACTTTGCATTTAGTTTTAAATATATTTTTCACTTTAACGCTGTAATGACTGAAAGAGTTAAGCAGAATGCGAGAAACGCAAATGCCGATGGCTTGAGAAAAAAAGATTCTATGGTGCGAAAAGTCTTTCGTAGTAAAAAAGTAATTCAGGCTGTACTCGGTGCGTAAATTACCGGGTCGGACCATCACGAACCCTTATTATTCATATTTTCAGCCGATTTATGAGATATTTTGATACAATCTACACGCGCAGATTAATTCAAGGCCCTAGCTATGACTAACATGTATTATCTTAACTTGCAACCCCTGATTTTGATTTGACAATATCTGATAAGGACTATTGGCGAAACAAATGTCTGTCCGTCAGATAAATTGACGACTTATTGAAATATGATAATGGTGCTAACTGTACACTCGATATACAAAGTTTCCCTTTATACATTTAGACCACTGTAATGTTTCAATTTAAAGCTGAAACACAATAGCTCTACATATTTTCTATGGCTGAAATGTTGGTCATGATACTATGGAACAAAAAATCGGGATTTTTTGTGTTTTTCATTCGCTCCAAGTCTTGGAAGAAAGATAACCAGATTTTTGTATAAGATTGTATGATTTTAAGATGAAACGCATATGCGTGGGGTATTAAGAGGCCTACCCATGGCGCAAAATACTCAAAGAGTATTTTGACTAATATCTCTAATTGATTTGCGCTAGATAGCATACAGAATATGTATTAATAGTACAGTGGACTCGACAGTATCGGATCATCGACAGTATCGGATCACTCTTAGGTTATCACCCATTTTTCTCACAAATGAAGCAAATGTTTTTTTACCATTATATTACAGTCATCAAGTTCGACCAATGGCAAAGTGCAGGGTGAAAACTTCGATCGAAATCTGCGGCTGAGAAACAAATCAGAGTTGTTGAAAAGCTTGGCCCCTCTTCAGCGGCGCTTGCATTTTGCCTATTGCTCGTTACCCCCAAGATAGATTTCGGTTATTTAAACTATTTTATCATTAGGCAATTGAAACCAATTTTGTTTTGTAATGTGTCCTGGCATCCCTAAAATTGCAGGCAGTCATTATTTTTGTGACATCCCAGTATTTGATGACACTAAAGACTTGAAAAGTGAGGCACCGATGTGCGACAGTAACGGATCATTATATAATTTGAACTGAAATACAGGCCTCAGCTGGAAACTGCATGTTAGATGTATGGTCTGATGCTGAAAACAAGTCATAAATCAACTACCTGAGTGGCTGCTGTGTCTTTTTTCAATGAAAATCAGTTGAAAACTAAGACAACATCCTTTTTGTAAAATATCCCCCATCCCAAGCCCCACATTCTAGCGTATGATAATGAAGGTTATGCGTAACACAACCAAGCTTCTGCTAAACATTCGAAATCAGCTCGCATGTATGTGAACCCAATAATGACTGGCATTCATCCGATGGACATCTGTACACTGTGTAGACTCAGATTAATGCCGCAGAACTCGTTGAATGACCATGTAGTGTTTATACATTGATTGCACTGAAATATCGTTAAGGCGGAAAATCGACGTAAATTTGTTGATCGTGATCAGACACCACGGTCTTATCAGGGTCTACACTTTGCAAAGGCAGTTATTGGTCTTTACTGTTTGAGTAGATTCATGCTATGAGGCGCAGGGGATTACTGAGTTAAGAATTTTGGCATGCTTGTAGTTTTGTATACATTCAACTTTTATTTAATAGACAAAACCATTGCTGGTGAAGGACCACATGAAAATATCGTTGAAAGGCCGTAAAAGTTTCCTCAGAGACTTTAATAGGTCCAACTGTTTATGTAGCAAAATTATTGAAGCTAAGAAGGTTGTCAGAATGCCTCGGAGAAACTCTCCTATAAAATAATATCATATGATCCGATACTGTCGCACCTGATTCGTTACTGTCGCAGGACCCTCCCGTAAGTCTGCAAAGGTTATCTGCCTTTAAAGGAATAAATTTCGTAAATGTTTTGACATGGATAGATAGAAGGGATATTTTGCAATTGTTTTGTGTCATAACATACATACTTTTAGCTTTCACATACAACAAAACGGGAGTTTTATTGAACTTGATCCGATACTGTCGAGTCCACTGTAAATAAGAGTTATTTAATTAAAAAAATATTACAAATATCTACTGAAGATAGGGGAAAACGGGTCCGTTCCGGTGTCCGTTCCGGTAATTCAGTCCATTCCGGTCCGTTCCGGTAAATTTACGCACCGGCTGTACTGAACCGGGTAAAATACAGTACCGTATCATCGGAAGCATATCGGAATGTACCGAAGAATGTAAATAATTTACGGACCAGTCTGGTTTCTCGCCATAGTGGATAACCCAACATAAGGATACTACTATTCAATAATAATATCAGACATATTTACAGCATTTTGAACTTAGCCAATTTTTATTTTGTTATTATGACATAGCGACAGGGTTTTGAACTTGGAATTTTTTCAATCACAGTAAAAATTTCTCATAGATATCCCATTAGATTTTGGTCCTTTTTTACATTTTAATTATTAAAGGCGTATAGTGTATTTAAAACATTGAGTGCAGATAATTTTGCAGGACGTATTCTGAAACCTTGCTTGCAGCCAATTTCTTATTTCAACAGAAATATAAAAAAAATATTATTTGTTTCAAATATATCTTCTTTCACTTCGTCTTATATTTTTTTAAAGATATTTCTTGATCAATTTACGATTTACGCACTATATGACAAGGCTACACTGAATAATGATTTTTTTCGGCTTCCATACAATAGTTAAATAATGCAAACAAACCAAACACGTCTCACCGAGTATTGGTATTGTTATCATTAGTTTTACTATGATCAAGTTGATCAAGACAGGGACCGTAAATCCGTAAATTTAAACAAGAGGGCCATGAGGCCCTGAACTGCTCACCTGAGCAATTGGCAAAGTGGCATTTTCTTATGTCTAAAATTGTCTAAATATAAGTCATGACTTCTTGGACTCATAAATCTTCATGTACTCATTAAGAGACAATATGTACCATTTTTAGGCCAACATCTTCAAAACATTTCATGAAATCTTATGTTCTAGCATTTTCCCATATTTGACCATGCTGCAAAAAAGGTCAAGGTAAACCCAAGGTCATCATTTGAACAGTCCTGGTAGTACTCTAGTACCCCATGCTACTTACCAAGTATCAAGGCCATAGGTGTATTGGTTCTGGAGAAAAAAATATTAAAGGTTTATACCATAAATGGGTATGGCAGCCATGTTGGTTTTGTAACCTGGACCGATTGAACAAATTTTTGTTCAAGCAACCCCTGGACGCTCCATATGATATGTGTTTACAATTGGCCCTTTGGCTTTTGAGTAAATGTTTGAAAATGTCAACATATCAGGGTCAAAGGTCAAAGAATGACCTTGACCTCTTGTACTTCTAATTCCTTATGACCTCATTAAAACGAGTGTATATACCTATTTTTAGGCCAAAATCTTCAAAACTTCCCATGAAATCTTATGTTCTTGCATTTTCACATATTTGAACTTGCCGTAAAAAAGATCAAGGTAAATCCAAGCTCATAATTTGAACAATTTTGATAGTACCCAATGCTACATGTACATCCCAAGTTTCAAGGCCATTGGTCAATTGATTCTGGGGAAGAAGATTTTTAAAGGTTTTTAACATATAATGGCATGGTGGCCATATTGATCATGTGACACAGACCATTTGAAGAAATTTTTGTTCCCTCAAACCCTGAAGGCTCTATATGAAATTTGGTTACAATTGGCTCAGTGGCTTTTAAAAAGAAGTTTGAAATTGTCAAACTATGAGAATTCAGGGTCAAAGGTAAAAGAACAACCTTGACCTCTTGTACTCATGAATCTTTATGTACTCATTAAGATGACTGTATTTACCAATTTATAGGCCTAATCTTCAAAGCTTTCCATGAAATCTTATGCTTTAGACTTTTCCCATATTTGACCTTGCCGTAAAATGGTCAAGGTCAACCCAAGGTCATCATTTTGAACAATCTTGATAGTACTGGAATACCCAATGCTACATACCAAGTTTCAAGGCCATCGGTCAATTGGTTCTGGAGAAGAAGATTTTTAAAGGTTATTACCATATATGGGCGTGGTGGCCTTGTTGGTCATGTGACCGGGACCGTTTGAACAAACTTTCATTCCTGCATCTCCTGGAGGCTCTACATGAAATTTGGTTACAACTGGCCCAGTGGTTTTTGAGGAGATTGTTTGAAATTGTCAAAATATGCCAGTTCTGGGTCAACGGTCAATGAATAACCATGACCTCTTGTACTCACAAATCTTCATGTACTCATTAAGATGACTGTATTTACCAATTTTTAGGCATTAACCTTCAAAACTTTCCATGAAATCGTATGTTCTAGCATTTTCCCATATTTGACCTTGCTGTAAAAAAAGTCAAGGTCAACCCAAGGTCATAATTTGAACAATCTTGATAGTACTCGAGTACCCAATGCTACATACCAAGTTTCAAGGCCATTGGTCAATTGGTTCTGGAGAAAAAGATTGTAAAATGTTTTTACCATATATGGTTGTGGCGGCCATGTTGGTCATGTGACCGGGACCGTATGAATAAATTTTTGCTCCCTCAACCCCTGGAGGCTCAATATGAAATTTGGTTTTGCGCTGGCTTTTCAGGAGATTGTTTGAAATTGTCAAAATATGAGAGTTCTGGGTCAAAGGTCAAAGAATGACCTTGTCCTCTCGTACTCATTAATCTTCATCTACTCATTAAGATAACTGTAGATACCAATTTTTTGGCCCAAAATTTTCGACAGTTTTCAAGATATATTATGTTCTAGCATTTTGCCATATAAAAGCACAAGGAAGCAAATTTGACCTTAACGTAAAAAAGGTTAAGGTCAGCCCAAGGTCATAATTTGAACGATCTTGGAATTACTCGCGTACCCAATGCTACATACCAAGTTTCAAGGCCATCGGCCTATTGGTTCTGGAGAAGAAGATTTTTTTAGGTTTTTACCATATATGGGCATGGCGGCCATGTTGCTCATGTGACCAGGACCGTTTGAACACTTTTTTGTTCGCCCTTCCTCGGAAGGCCACATATGAAATTTGGTTACAATTGGCCCAGCGGTTTCAGAGGAGAAGTCATTTGAAATTGTGGACGGACGACGTACGACGGACGGACGGACGACGACGGAGCCTTACCATCCTATAAGCTCCCCCGGAGCCTCTGGCTCAAGTGAGCTAAAAATCTAACCGTTGGGGAAACCTACAATAATTTCTGAAACTGTCCTAAAATTGAAGATTTTTCCATTGTAGTAATGTGCATGTACCTCAAAGATGCAGATGGAATAGCACACAAAGCAGACCCAGGAGCAGTCTGATCTGGGTCTGCACATCAAAGATCAATGTCATAGACTTGTGGAATGCGATTATGTACCAATGTTTTTATCACTTACAGCTCCCCGCAAATTGGCCATAGAATGCATGAACGAAAGGATGATTTAGCTGCATGTCGCTTGAAACGTGCATCAATGAAAAAATGTTTTATGTTAATGTACATTTCTTTCAAACATCAGTTCAGTTAAGTTCGATTCTCCTAACGACGTTCCCCAAGTGGCTCAGCGGTACGTAACCATAGTTGCACACACTCGGCGCCGTGTGTGCGTCCATATTTCTTTCAGACAACTAAATATCTAAATATACGATCTATAAATGTTCAATCATGGAAAGTGTGCTTCTGGTTTTATTCAAATTCAATTATTGCCATTTCCACAGGTATCATATCGTTTTCTGGTATCGGTTGATTTCATGCTAATCTTGGATCGGCGTGAGTTTTTTTAGCTCGGAGTAAGTATAGGCGGTCAGTTTAAGTATTAATAAAGTCCGAACAAACGGCCATCAACACTAAATGTAGACATACATGTTATTTAAAATGATTTCTCCGTCAGGTTAAATGATTAAAATTTGTTGCTAGCAGAAATAATTGAACATCGGGACAAAATATCCGAATCGAAACATAACAAGAATTCCGCGAATGCTATGTTGCCCCTGCCTTATGTTTTCTCAGTAGTAGATACCATGGTTAGAGGAAAGTGTACACCAGGACTGATGAAATTATATATAAATTTGAGCAAATTGGACTTACAAACTAGAAAAGATGTAGTTCTATACATAAAGCTCTTCATAAAGCTCAGAGTTGAATATATGTTAAAGACAAATATTCTTGTATATTGGATCTCGTAAACCTGTTATGCAACAGTCCGGTGACACTGCTATTTCATCAAAGGAAATACCCCATTTCACCTAGGTTATTACATAACAGGGTCATAAAACCAATAAAGACTGAGGGTGTGTTCTATATAGTAGAGAATATTTGTCTTTAAAGGAATAAACAAGTAGTTAAGCAATCGAGGACACCAGCTTAAGAACAAAATTTATGCCATGTCTGATGATTGTAGGTGGTATAGTTAGTGAGAAACGGACTTGAATGCTCTTGTCCATATAATCATGGATGCCAGATTGACATAAAATTTCCAAAGTCAACAAAGCATAATATTAAGGTCAAGGGTACAAATAATAGCAGCATCCCAGAAAAATCTTCAAGCCAGGTTTGATGATTACACCCATTGTATTTAATGAGAGATGGACTCAAACCCTAAGGTCGACACAATTTTTGATGTGAAATTTTACAAAATCAGTAGCACTTGAAATATGTGTCGAGGGCTGAAACAAGTGCATTAATCCTCGAGTCCATTCTAAGATGAAACTTTATACCAGGTTTGATGATTCTAGGTCTCATAGATTGTCAGAGAGAAATGGACTTAAACAATAGGGTCGATTTAATTTTGTAAGTAAATTTTCACAAAGTCAGCAGAGCATATAATATGGGTCAA
Organism: Ctena decussata; assembly: GCA_963989385.1. Taxonomy (NCBI): domain Eukaryota; kingdom Metazoa; phylum Mollusca; class Bivalvia; order Lucinida; family Lucinidae; genus Ctena; species Ctena decussata. Next base: position 77,683,042 of record OZ022507.1, read on the forward strand.
AGGCCAAAATAAGAGCAACACTCCTCTAGATCAACCTATGGAGAAACTTTCTACCAGGTTTGATGACTAGGTATCATAGATTGAGAGAAATGGACCAGTATGCTAGGATTGGCGAAATTTTTGACGTAAAATTTTACTAAGTCAGCAGAGCATAAAATATAGGTCAAAGGTCAAAATAAAGGCAACGGTCCTTTAGACCATTCTATGAAAAAACTTTATACCAGGTTTAAAGATTGCAGGTATCATAGATGGAGAGAAATGGACTTAAACACTAGGGTCAACGTAATTTTTGGCATAGAATTTTACGAAGTCATAAGAGCATGAAAAATAGGTCAAAGGTCAAAATAAGTGCAAGGTTCCTCGAGACCATTCTAAGAAGAAACTTTATACCAGGCTTGATGAATGTATGTATCATAGATTGAGAATAATGGACAGCGCCATGACATAATACGTCCGTTTTTTCAAAACTGGCGTATACAAATGAAGGAGGAAATGGGGCGACCAGAATTTCTGTTGACAAAATCGCTAAAACTGACAAAGTGTCAAACTAGAGCAAAAGAGCAGGGGCTCACTACCCCCCCCCCCCCCCCCCCCCCCCAGTAGTAAGTCTTGTCTCTGCAACTCTTCTTGCAGTTTTCTAAGGATTTTACGAAACCTCCCAATTATTTTCCGTTAAAGTTTTGTGTTAAGTGAAAGGCCTATAGACAAATGTCAAAAGGTTCCACTGAAATATATTGAAACTATAAGCACAAAATACAATTTAACATAAAATTTAAACGCAATGAGCATACAAATTTCAAAGTCTTTGACATTTACATTAGGTCAGCAGCAGCATCCAGATGGTGTCAACGAATCAGTTTCAACCAACAAGAGGTCCATGATGACCTTAATCGCTCACCTGAGTCTTGATGAAATAACATGGAAGATCATCTATTTGATGATGGTTCAATTGGAGCAGTTTTGCACTTTCTAATCTAAATTATGACAAAGTTTCAAGAAGATTGGATCTAAACTGTGCCCTCTAGAGTGTACACAATGTTTTTCTAAGATCTGACCTGGCAATCTAGTTTTTGATCAGACATTATTCAGTTCCAAACTTGGCCTACATTACATGAAGATACACATTCTGACAAAGTTTCATAAAGATTCAATGCAGAATAAAGCCATTATTGTGTACACAAGGTTTTTCTATGATCTGACCTAGTGACCTACCGGTAGTTTTTGACCCGACAATACCCAGTTCCAAACTTGGCTTAGATTTCATTAAGATAATCATTCTGAGAGTTTCATGAATACTGAACCAAACTTGTGCCCTCTAAAGTATACACAATGTTTTTCTAAGGATTGACCTAGTGACCTAGTTTTTGATCCAACATGACCCAGTTTCATTCTTGGCCTAGATTGTATAAGGATAAACATTCAGACAAAGTTTCATGAAGATTGGATCATAACTGTGCCTTCTAGAGTGTACACAAGGTTTTTCTAAGATTTGACCTAGTGACCTCGTTTTTGACCCCACATGACCCAGTTTCAAACTTTGTCTGGATTTCATTAAGATAAACATTCTGACATAATTGTGTACACAAGGCTTTTCAATGATTTGACCTAGTGACCTACCGGTAGTTTTTGACCTGACAATACCCAGTTCCAAACTTGGCTTAGATTTCATTAAGATAATTATTCTGAGAGTTTCATGAATATTGAACCAAAACTGTGCCCTCTAAAGTATACACAATGTTTTTCTAAGGATTGACCTAGTGACCTAGTTTTTGATCCAACATGACCCAGTTGCACCCTTGGTCTAGATTTGTTGGAGAAAAACATTTTGACACAGTTGCACCCTTGGTCTAGATTTGTTGGAGAGAAACATTTTGACAAAGTTTCATGAAGACTGGAACAAAACTGTGCCCTCTAGAGCAATCACATGGTTTTTCTAAGTTCTGACTTAGTGACCTAGTTTTTGACCTGACATGGTCCAGTATCAAATTTGGTCTGGATTTCATAAAGATAAGCATTCTGACAAATTTCATGAAGATTGGATCATAACTGTGCCATCTAGAGTTCACACAAGGTTTTTCTAAGATTTGACCTAGTGACCTAGTTTTTGACCCCACATGAGTCAGTTTCATTCTGGCCTAGATTGTATAAGGATAAACATTCAGACAAAATTTCATGAAGATTGGATCATAACTGTGCCTTCTAGAGTGTACACAATGTTTTTCTAAGATTTGACCTAGTGACCTAGCTTTTGACCCCACATGACCCAGTTTCAAACTTTGTCTGGATTTCATTAAGATAAACATTCTGACATAGTTTCATGATGATTGAGTCAAAACTAAGCCCTCTGTGTCATGCTAAGACTTATTTATATATTTTTTCCTCTGGCGGCCGTTTTGTTCAACGGAGTGGAACGGTTTTAGCAATTTTGGTTCAGGGCCATGAGTCAAACATTTCTGTGAAATCATTTTGAAATCGAGCCACTGGCTTCAGAGAAGCGTTAACAGGTTTTTAGTGATCAATATTTGTCCGTCGTCCGTCCGTCCGGCAGTCGTCAAAAATTTCTTCAAACGACATCTCCTCCTAGACCAGTGGGCCAATTTCAAAATAATTTCATACAAATGTTTCTTTTATAGCCCTGAATCAAAATTGCTAAAATGGTTCCGCTCCGCTGAACAAAATGGCCGACAGAGCTAAAAATAGAAAAACCTTTAAACAACATCTCCTCTGAAGCCAATGGCTTGATTTAAAAAAAAGTTCACAGAAATGTTTCACTCATTGCCCTGAACCAAAATTGCTAAAACGGTTCCACTCCGCTGAACAAAATGGCCTCCAGAGCTAAAAATAGAAATCTGAAAATAGAAAAACCTTTAAACGACATCTCCTCTGAAACAAATGGCTCGATTTCAAAATAATTTCACAGAAATGTTTGACTCATGGCCCCGAACCAAAATTGCTAAAACGGTTCCACTCTGCTGAACAAAATGGCCGCCAGAGCTAAAAATAGAACTAAATCTTAGAATGACACAGAGGGCAAAGTTTTGATCCAATCATCATTAAACTTTGTCAGAATGTTTATCTTAATAAATTCTAGACAAAGTTTGAAACTGGGTCATGTGGGGTCAACAACTAGGTCACTAGGTCAAATCTTAGAAAAACCTTGTATACTTTCTAGAGGGCACAGTTATGATCCAATCTTCATTAAACTTTTGTCAGAATGTTTATGTTTATACAATCTAGGCCAGGTTTGAAACTGAGTCATGTGGGGTCAAAAACTAGGTCACTAGGTCAAATCTTAGAAAAACATTGTGTACACTCTAGAGGGCACAGTTATGATCCAATCTTCATGATGCTTAGTCAGAATGCTTATCTTTATTAAATATAGACCAAATTTGAAACTGGGCCATGTCAGGTCAAAATCTAGGACACTAGGTCAGATCTTAGAAAAACCATGTGAATGCTGTAGAGGGCACAGTTTTGTTCCAATCTTCATAAATCTTTGTCAAAATGTTTATCTCCAACAAATCTAGACCGAGAGTGCAACTGGGTCATGTTGGATCAAAAACTAGGTTACTAGGTCAAACCTTAGAAAAACATTGTGGATACTCCAGAGGGCACAGTTTTGGTTCAATCTTCATGAAAACTTTGTCAGAATAATTATCTTAATAAAAAGTCAGCCAAGTTTGAAACGGGGTCTTGTCAGGTCAAAAACTAGGTCACTAGGTCAAATCATTGAAAAGCCTTGTGTACACAATTGTGGCTTTATTTTGTATTGAATCTTCATGAAACTTTGTCAGAATGTTTATCTTCATGAAATGTAGACCAAGTTTGAAACTTAATAATGTCTGATTAAAAACTAGATCGCCAGGTCAGATCTTAAGAAACACATTGTGGACACACTCGAGGGCACAGTTTTGATCTAATCTTCATGAAACTTTGTCAGAATGTAGATAAGAAAGTGCAAAACTGCTCCAATTGAACCATCATCAAATAGATGCTCTTCCATATTATTTCATCATACCTCAGGTGAGCGATTTAGGTCCATCATGGACCTCTTGTTCTATTTTTAGATTTCTATTTTTAGCTCTGGTGGCCATTTTGTTCAGTGGAGTTGAACCGTTTTAGCAATTTTGGTGGTTCAGGGCCATGAGTGAAACATTTCTGTGAACTTTTTTTGAAATCGAGCCATTGGTTTCAGAGGAAATGTCGTTTAAAGGTTTTTCTATTTTTAGCTCTGGCGGCCATTTTGTTCAGCGGAGCGGAACCATTTTAGCAATTTTGGTTCAGGGCTATAACAGAAACATTTGTGTGAAATTATTTTGAAATTGGCGTACTGGTCTAGGAGGAGATGTCGGTTGAAGAAATTGTTGATGACAGAGGGACAGACGGACGGACGGACACCTGACAAATATCGATCACAATAGCTCACGTTGAGCACTTCGTGCTCAGGTGAGCTAAAAAGTAAACCCTGATAGCATTGCAAAATGTTCTATTCAAGTGTATTCAAACTACAAGAGGGCCAAGAAGACCTTAATTGCTCATCTGAGCAAAAAAGGATAAGGCCAAATTATGGTCATCAGTTGAACAAACCTGATAGTTTGCAACCATTGCCAAATGGTTCCGAAGAAGAAGATTTTGAATATTTTTCTATATATTGCTACGATTCAAACCCTGGACCCCCTGAGGCGGGGCTATTTTGGATCCTGGGCCACCATTTGAATAATCTTGGTAAAGGACCACTAAGCAATGATACATACTCAATTTCAAGCATCTGAGCCAAGCGGTTTTCAAGACGAACATTTTTGAATATTTTTCTATGTATTTCTATGGTTCAAACCCAGGACCCTATTAGGCGGGGAAATTTTTGTACTGTGTGCCATCATTTGAGCAAACTTGGTAAAGGACTACTAGGCAATGCATAATACCAAATTTCAAGCATCTGCACTAAGGGATTTTGGAGAAGATTTTTAAGTATATTTTATTTCGAACCCAAGACCCTGGGGCATCATTTGAACAAACTCGGTATAGAACCATTAGGTAATGGCACTTATCGAATTTCAAGCAACTGAGCCTTGCAGTTCTGAAGAACAAGATTTTTTTTTAAATATTTCTATGCATTTCTATGGTTCAAACCTGGGACTCCCTGCCCCAGCGTCAGTTTGGACTCTGGAACTACCATTTGAACAAACTTGGTAGCGGTCCACTAGGCAATGCTACATACCTAATTCAAGTATCTGAGCCAAGCAGTTCTGGAGAAGAAGATTTTTTCGTATATTTCAGTTCTGAACACAAGACCGCCTGCCCCAGAATCCACTAGACTATGCTTCATACCAAATATCAAAGCCCTAGGCCTAGCGGTTTCAGAGAAGATGTCATTTAAAGCAAACTGTTGACGACTGACGACGCATGGCGCACGCAGACGACGGGCACTGGGCAATCACAATAGCTCAACATTTTATTGTAAGCATATAAAATACAACACAAAAGTTTAACACAAATGGTAAACAAATTTCTCAGTCTGTGACCTTGACCTTAGGCCAGTAGCAGCATCAAGATGGTGCAAACTAATATGCATCTATCCTATACTAACACTAAGCACATATAAACAATTTAAAGGTAAAGCTTGGAGAAAAACAGAGCAAAAGCAGAACACAGCTATTGTACAAATTTCTAAGTCTGTGACCTTGACCTTATGCCAGCAGCAGCATCTAGATGATGCAAATTTATCAGTATACATCCTTTACAAAAATTCGAAGCATCAAGGAACAAGTTCCGGTTATAAGAAGCAGATTAAATTTAACACAAAACTTTAACGCAAATGTTAACTTCAAACGTACATAAAGACGGACAGACTGACGGACAGAAAGACAGATGAACGGTTGGTTGTGTTATTGTTTAACGTCCAAGGTAAACAGCTATGGTCATGTCGGGATGGTCAGTTTTCCTATCCACAATATCCCTAGGCAGGCCGGTTAACCAGTACTAAGTGCACTTACTTTCACCAGTAACTGACGACTGCCCTTCTTGAATCAGCGGAAGGAGAAATGAAAGTAAGTGGCTGGACCGGGTATCAAACCCAGGACCTCTGGCTTATAAGTCAGACGCCCTAATGGAAAGACGAAAACTTCATACCCCTCGACATACTTCGTATGCTGTGGGGTATAATCAGTCAAGCATGACCTCAGTAAAACATTATCATCTTCATAAAATGGATAAAATAGACAAAGGGCCATAACTAGCAATAAAAGCATCGTAAACGACTGCGTAATACCCCAGCACTGCAAACCTTTCATACTTTTTTTTTCATGATTTCATGCTTGTATATAGCTCCAGGACTGGGCTAGATAATTAACCTTCGTGTGATAAAATTTTAACTATCACTACAAGCTATTATTGCTTTGACCATTTGTTACATGTTCATAAAAATCCCTTTCAGTTCTGAATTTATACAGAAATTTCATGATCTGTTACATGTCTATAGCGCTTGTCAGGGGCATATAGTCCCTTGGGACAAAATTTTGATCATAAAAGGAAGTTATATTAATTTGATAATTTACTGCAAGTTTCCAGAATTTCTCGTTCAACTCTGATTTTATATAGTTTTTTTTTTTCATGCTTTTATACATGAATATATAACCCTGCTAGACTAAATTCTGGTTGTAAAATAAAGCTAATGCTACTCGTATCATTTCTGTGAAATTTCATAAAGATATACCAAAAATCTGTTTTTATATGGACTTTTTTCAAGATTTTATACTGTATATAGCCCTGTGCCAGGGGCAGATAACCCCTGGGGACAAAATCTTGATCATGACAGAAAGCTTATATTGTTTCAATAAGCTGTAGCAAGTTTCTGGAAAATCACTTTCAACCCTGATTTTATACAGAATTTTTCATGATTTTTTTCACATATATAGCCCCGGGGCAGGGACAAATAACCCTGGTGGACAAAATTCTGCTAACAACAGAAAAAATATTTTATTTCAATCCTTTTGTAAAATTTCATCATGATATGTCAAAGTGTAAAGGAATAACAGACGAAAACCAACTTTTGTGACAATAACAAGGGCAATTACTCTGTCACAAGAGATCGAAATTTGCCCATTAACAAATCCCAAACGAGATATTCCCAAGGCCAATTCATATACCAAGTTTGAATGAAATCCGTTTATAAATGCTCAAGTTATCGAATGGAAACGAAGTGCCCATGGACGGACAGACGGACAGACAGATGTACGTACAATGGACAGATGGACAGACACACGGACAGCCAGCGGGAAAACATTTTACATAATACCCCGCCAGTAACGTGTGGCGGGGTATAAAAATCAGTCGACCCTGACCTTGGTATAATAAGCACATCTTCAGGTCGTGGGATCAATAACTGAAAGGTTTCAGTAAAATCCAATGAAAACTGCATGAGGAGTTGAAGAGACAAAACGTACTGTTGAAAAAATGAGAATGGGCCACAACACAAGTAACTAGAGCAAGTGGGCAGGGGCTCACGTATACCCCGACCAGCGCCACCGCCTAATGAAACCACCGCCTTAAGAAACGACTGCCTAATGAAACCAGTCTTATACATGGTTTGAACCTAGAAGTAAAATTAGTCACCTATCATATGGTTCCATCAAAGTATAGTATAAATTTTAGCAAAGAGTACCAACTTAACACAAAACTTTAATGTACACGTATAAGTCTGTGCGCATGACCTTGGTCAGCAGCAGCATCCAGATGATGTCAAATAATCTGCATGAACATAGAAGTAAACTTAGTCATATATCAAAAAGGTTTCATCAAATGATGTTGGAAATATAAGCAACGAATATAAACTTAACGCCAAACTTTAACGCAAATACACAAGTCTGTGACCTTGACCTTTGGTAAGCAGCAGCATCCAGATGATGTAAACTACTCTTTATGAACTTAAAAGTAACCCTAGTCAAATATCAATAGGTTCCATCAAAGGTTATAAGAAATATAAAAGAACACTCTAAATTTAATGCAAAACTTGAACGCTAGTGTTTAAGTCTGTGATCTTCACCTTAGGTCAGCAGCAGCATCCAGATGATGATAAGTATTCTGTTTGGACCTGTAAGTAAATCTAGGCACATACCAACAGGCTTCATCAAAGGATATTGGAAACATAAGCAAAATTTAAAACTTAATACAAAACTGTAATGTAAATGTTTAAGTCTGTGACCTTGACCTTAGGTCAGCAGCAGCATCCAGATGATGATAAGTATTCTGCTTGAACCTGTAAGTAAGTCTAGGCACATATCAACATGCTTCTTCAAAGGATATTTGAAACATAAGCAAAATTAAAAACTTAACGCAAAACTTTAACACATATGTTAACGGACGGACGGACGGACGGACGGACAGACATACGAACAGACGAACGGACGCAAAGACGAAAACTATATACCCCTCGACATACGTCGGGGGTATAAAAACAAGAGGGCCATGAGGCCCTGAATCGCTCACCTGACTAATTGGCAAAGTGGCATTTTCTTATGTCTGAAATTGCGAAAATATTGCGAAACTATGGTTTGAGGGCTGGATTTGGATTTTGATTGTTTCAGTTCCTGGTCTTTGCATACTTTTTACTTATACACTGGAGCGCCGTTATATCGCAGACCGATATACCGTGGAATTAGGTATATCGGGATTGTCCTGTGTGGTCCATATTTTTTAACAGATCGCCGATTTTTCAGCGTTTTTTGTCAGTGTTCACGACATTGGAATAGAAAATAACCGTTAAAAGTTAATTGTTTTGTTTACATAATTATAATCAACAGCGTGTCAAACGTTATCACAGACAATCACAGCGTCAGTTATCTTGCCAAGGTGTGAACAGTGGTATTGTTTTTAGAAGACTTCGATAATTAGCGCATATCACGTGTCACCAATTTGGCAAGCAGCGAAGGTCACCTCATATACGCAATACACAGGCCGACACTGGGGAAAAAGGCTGTGCGAAGTAGTCACTGATTACTTCCAAAGAAAACATAATAAAAGAATTTCACAAATGGAAAACTAGACAATCACTAAAGGTGATGAATGCCCCCGCCATATGCCTCACTAGATGAGTAATGTGTTAAAACGTATTTGTGTAAAGTTAAATCAAAATCTGTCAATAAATAAAGGTGCTAGAGGGATGACTGAGTTTTTCTTAAAAATAACAACTGTGACCTTGACCTTGGAACTACAACCCTGAAAGGTTAACTTGTCCAAGATATTGTCACACTTAATATTTGTGTGAAGTTCTATCAAAATCAGTTAATAAATAAAGGCGCTAGAACCATGACAAAGATGTACCTATAATAGCATCTGTGACCTTGACCTTGGACCTACAATGCTGAAACGTAAATTTGTCCCAGATATTGTCAAGCTAAATATTTGTGTCAAGTTATGCCAAAATCATTCCAGAGGGATGACAGCGTATTTTCTCAAAATAGCAAATGTGACCTTGACCTTTACCCTGAAATTCTGGATCACGAACTTGTCCAAGATATTGTCACATTAAACATTTGAGTGAAGTTACATCAAAATTGTCAATGATTAGAGGAGTGACGAATGATAAAGTTTTTTTCTAAAAATAGCAACTGTGACCTTGACCTTGGACCTGCGGTGCTGAAACGATAATTTATTCAAGGTATTGTTATACTTAACATTTATGTGAAGTTACATCAAAATCGATCTATAAATGAAAGCGCTGGAGCAATGCCCTAGCTTTTCTGAAAATAGCAACTGTGACCTTGACTTCATCCTACCAACCTGAAACGCAAAGTTGTTCGAGGTACTGTCGTACCCAATACAGCTGTGATGTAATACCAAAATCGGTTAATAAGTGAGGCCGCTAGAGCGACAATAAAAGGTGAGATTGTATTGAAGCTATGGAAAATATGGTCAAAATATGTATGTTATTCAAGGGGACATAATTCTGCAAAGAAGACCTTAATCAAAGTTCTGTTTCCTTTATGCACATGTTCAATGCATGTTGTCTGAACTGTGTTGCAAGTTTCAAATCCCTACATCAAATACTATTGGAGGAGTTGCAGAGACAAGAACAGTACAACAAAGTGTGAAACATGGTCAAAATATGCATGTCATTCAAGGGGATGTAATTCTGCCATAATGACCTGGATCAAAGTTCTGTTTCCTTTATGCACATGTTCAATGCATGTCTGAACTGTGCTACAAGTTTGGAATCCCTACATCAAATACAATTGGAGGAGTTGCCGAGACAAGAACAGTACTACAAATGTGAAATATGGTCAAAATACTTATGTTATTCAAGGGGACATAATTCTGCTATGAGACCTTAATCAAAGTTCTGTTTCCTTTATGCACATGTTCAATGCGTGTCTGAACTGTATTGCAAGTTTCAACTCCCTACATTAAATACTGTAGGAGGAGTTGCGGAGACAAGAACAGCACTCAAATGTGAAATATGGTTATAATATGTATATTATTCAAGGGGACATAATTCTGCAATCAAAGTTCTGTTTCCTTTATGCACATGTTCAATGCATGTCTGAACTGTGCTACAAGTTTCGAATCCCTACAGCAAATACAATTGGAGGAGTTGCAGAGACAAGAACAGTACTACAAATGTGAAACATGGTCAAAATACTTAAGTTATTCAAGGGGACATAATTCTGCAATGAAGACCTTAATCAAAGTTCTGTTTCCTTTATGCACATGTTCAATGCATGTCTGAACTGTGTTGCAAGTTTCAACTCCCTATATCAAATACTGTAGGAGGAGTTGCGGAGACAAGAACAGTACTCAACTGTGAAATATGGTCATGATATGTATATTATTCAAGGGAATGTAACTCTGCAATAAAGATCTTAATCAAAGTTCTGTTTCCTTTATGCACATGTTCAATGCAAGTCTGAACTGTGTTGCAAGTTTCAACTCCCTGCATCGAATACTGTAGGAGGAGTTGCGGAGACAAGAACAGTACTACAAAGTGTGACGGACGGACGTACGTATGCACGGACGGACAAGGGCAAAACTATATGCCCCTCCCCACTTCGTGGGGGGGGGGGGGGGGGGGGCATAAAAACACCAACAAAAAAGCTAAAACCCGATTTGATTATCTGTAGGCTGGTTAGAGTTTTTAAGGCGACGCCAGTACTCGCGCAAATGTTTTTTTTTATTCGTCCGAAGGTACCTTTTCGCAAGTGTATATACAAGGGAATTAACTCGAACAAGTATGTTTTTCCCTCAATCGGACATCCTCGTCGATATAGGTTTAATTCAGGATAGAGACTTGGCCGAAGTGTTACGATTGTACTTTCGCTTTGTAAATGGTTTTCAACCGTTTTGCAGCGCATTTTTTCACAATATGTAAGAACATAGGGACTGAAAGGCTACTTCAGCGCTGACTTTCTTTGTGTCAGGTAAGCAGTAAACATGTCTATCTACCTGGTTAGGGCTAAATAAGCAGTACGAACATGTAAACATGGGGTATTCATTAGTGGGTGGAGTAGTTCCAAGAAGATCGTTATACGGCGAGATCACTTATAACGCAGTTCCATTTTATGTGTCCCGCATCCGCGTTATAATGGCGCTCCAGTGTATATGTCTTGGGTCGAAAGTCAAAGATTGACCATGACTTCTTCTACTTATACATCTTCATGTGCTCATTAAGACAACCATATATACCATTTTTAGGCCAACATTTTAAAAACTTCCCATGAAATCTTGTGTTCTAGTATTTTCCAATATTTGACCTTGCCATAAAAAAGTTCAAGGTCAACCCAAGGTCGTAATCTGAACAATCTTGATAGTACTGGAGTACCCAATGCTACATATCAAGTTTCAAGGCCATCGGTTAATTGGTTCTGAAGAAGATTTTTTAAGGTTTTTACCATATATGGGCATGGCCGCCATGTTAATCATGTGACCCAAACTATTGAAGCAATTTTCGTTCCCTCAACCCCTGAAGGCTCTTTATGATTTTTGGTTACTGTTTGCTCAGTGGCCTTTAAGAAGATGTTTGAAATTGTCAAACTATGACAATTCAGGGTCAAAGGAACTGGGTGTTGCTTGCATAAATAAGCATATGTCTCCATGGCATACTCTGTAGAAACTGTTATATTTGATTTCACTTTTGAGTGACTCAAGTACGGTTTATATTTTGTCAAACTATCTTATTCTTCATTTCACATACTCTTTCGATTATTCCAGTACTTTAAGTCTACACTCGGCAAAATTTCTAATTGGTCAGTTTTCTAATATGCAGAAATATAATTTTCAAACTGTATTTTAAAATATAATTATAATCAAAATTTTGGGCTGTTATCTACTTATTGAAAGTCAATGTTGTAATCAAAACTTTATTGTAGTATTAGAGTTATGACCCCTTCTATGTCAACCATAGAATGCTTTAAAAACACATACAGCCTGCATCAAACTTTCACAAAAGCCCGATATTTCAGAAGTAAATAATGTTTTTCATCATAAAAACATGAGTTCTGTTTTTAGTCTTCATGCATTTTTCACCTGTATTGATTTTAATGTTGAAGTTTTCAAATTACCTTCCTTTCAATGTTTGTGTAAATCTTAATGGACACCTCGAATTGTTCTAAATCCTTTTGCAAATGCATAAGCAATTGTGCTGCTTGTAAAGTACAAGAGCATCTATACATTTGCTTGTCCTAGTTGGTAGCCAGGCTACTCTAAATCTGCTTAAGGCTTAATTCTATAGCAAAAAGTGACCAATTAGAAATTTTGTTCAGTGTATATGTAAATCTATGCTAGTTTATGAAACAGTTGCAAACTCTTTGCCGAGTATTTGCAACTATCTGCAAACAGTTTACTGGGTACTTGCAAACTGTTTGCGGGATATTTGTAAACCTTTTGCTGAGTATTGCAAACAGTTTGCACACAGTACTTGCAAAATGTTTGCAGAGTATATGCAAACACTTTGCAAACTGATTGCACACAGTTTGCAAAATAGTTGCTTACTGTTTGAAGAGTATTTGCACACAGTTTGCACACAGTACTTGCAAAATGTTTGCAGAGTATATGCAAACACAATGCAGACTGATTGCACACAGTTTGCAAAATAGTTGCTAACTGTTTGCAGAATATTTGCAAACTGTATGCTGAAAATTTGCAAACTTTTTACAAAATGGTTGCAGCATTTCTTACAATGTTTGCAGAATAGTTTCCGCAAAGGGTTTTAAATCTCATCATAAGCCTTTGCAAACTATTACCACACTGTTGCATTTTTTCATTCCATGTTCATACAAGGAATATATTCTGCAACTACATGCAGCATATATTTTGCAAAGAAAATGACAAACATTTTGCAAAGGGATTACATATGTTCCGCATTAGGTTATTTTCGTAAGGATTTCCGGATAATTCGACATTTTTAGATCACAACGCAACTGCAAATTGCTTAGCCTTAGTGCTGCAAAAATCTTTATGAAGCAGCATAAAACTAGTACTTACAGAATCTTCTAGAGTTCTTCATTGTCACAGTGTCCGTATAATTGATGAGAAAGATCTTCTGCCCGCCCAATATCGCCCTTTGTTTCTCCTTCAGCTGCTCCTCCATTGTGTCAATGGTATCGAAGAGAACAAAACCAAACCTGCCATAAATCAGTATTTGGGTTGCAACATGCAAAAAAGGAGCTTATCGCAAATATGAACAGCAAGGCTAGTGCTCAACTGTGCAGTCTGATCAAAGACTTTGCTATTTGCACGCTCCATGTGAGGACTGGAACAAAATAAAGGCTGTAGCTAACCTGTACTTCTTCAGATTCTTTTGGATCTAATACTTTGAGCAACCTGTTTGCAGCTCATTTGAGCCACAACATGACAAAACAAGCATGTGCACCCAGCACAGACTCAAATCAGCCCGAGCATCTGTCCAGTCTGATCAGACTGCTTTGCGCTCAAAGGCTAGCTAAGAGTCTAAGCTAGCTCTGGTGGACAGCGAATACTCTGATCAGACTGGGAAGATGCCCAGACTGATCGCATCTGCACTGGTTGCACATGCCACTTTGCTGGTTTTCTCGTGCCGTGGCTCATTTATCTTGTGATGCTAGGTTTACCCTCTGTTCCAACTCCACCTGGATATTAACAAGAGTTGTCAGAAGACAACGAAGCGCGCCTAATAGGTGCCAGACTCTCAAGGTTGCAAAGTATCCTGACTCAAAACATTGTTAAGATAGTAAACCAGGGGTGAATGTGGTAGCTAGTGCACCAATGAAGTTTGCATCAGAAGCTAGACTAAGTCAATTGTTCCCTTTGGCATACAAGGCCAACTTGTATGCCACTATCTGGACATTATTTCCCGTAAAGCCTTTGGCTTTCATGTGTATAACTAGCATGTTATTTTGCGTATTCAAATTCGACGCTCTTTCAAGCAAGTAAAATAAAACACGTGACCGATACTAGCCTCGCTATAAAACTGGAAATCCCGAGGAAATTGTTCATAGTTATTTCTGCGTTCAAACGTGGCACATGTGCTCTATTTTGTCAATTTCGGCGGTGGGTACTTATTCTCATCTTTTTGTGAAATTATTCTGTCTATTCAGCCAGCTTAAAACGAAGTCCAAGCTCTGTTTTGTTAGTACGGCTGGAGAAGACACTGTCTTGTCACTAGTTGGCGACAATGATGCCTATTTGGACTTTACTGATTTTGAGGCCGAAGATATTATTCGTGACGAAGTCAGGATGAAGAGAAAGCAAAAACCAAAGGTTTCTACTAAAGTCCAGAATGTTAGTAATAATCCTTGGTCGTCAACCAAGAAGTAAAAAAACTTTTGACCTCCGAAATATAAAAGATCGGCCAAGCAAAGTTCGACCAAAGGAAGATCGGCCGTGAATCCGGCTTTGGGAAAAGGCTTGAAAAGTAAGAAAACAAACGTCATGGACTTGGACAATTTGTCAGATAGTGACATCATGAAATTAAGGAACTCCTTGGTTCTCTCAACTCATATTAGCCTGCTGAGGAGGAAGATTTGCCATATTTGTTTGGGGATAGTTTAATGAAGCTCCCCAATACGCATAAAGAGGCTGAAAATGAGGCATGTAGTGACACGGAGCTATTCCCATGTCAAGCAATGAAAATATTCCTCCTACACAGCAATATGTAGCCAAATTACTAGAGCCCTCTTTGAAACTGAAAGTGTGATAAACTCTGGTACTGAGGACGAGTTTGCCTGGCAATTGCCAAAACTGAAAACACCTTAGAAGGGAGAAACAATTTCTCCATCATTGGCTCCCCTTATAAATGCTACTTGTGCGTCTCAGTGTGAGACTGCTGAACTAGTGTCTAGATATACGTTGCCATCTAACTTCGAAAAATTTGCTCCTCCAATTGTCAATGCTGAAATATGGAATGACATGCCGAAAAGGGCTCAAACATATGATTAAATCCTTCAGACATATACAGTCTTTGATAGCTATAGGTATTTTACCAATTATCAAGTTGGCTAATTTTTTAAAGTCTCAAATTAAAGCAAATATGGAAGCAAAAACTATGATTGCATGTGCACTGACATTATTTGGACAAGCTCAGTATAATCTATCTTTGAGAAGGCGTTACATGATTCGTCCTCAATTTAAACAGAAATATTCTAACCTCTGTAACATTAAAACACCAATTACTACTTCCTTATTAAGGGACGATGTGCAGAAAGAAATTAAAAAGTGTGACACTAGTCAAACTGTAGCAAAAGATGGTGGTTACAAATATGTTAGTTATGGTAGTGGTAGCTATGGTGCCAACCAGCGATATAGGGGTCGTTTTAGAGGCATAGGTGTTCCCCATAGAGGCTATTATGGTAATGGTTGATATGGCAGCGGTTACTATCATTATCAGCCTTATCGTAGACAACAACAAATTCCACAATATAAATATCAATCCCAGTATGCGGTGGCAAAAAAGGGAAAAACAACAACAGGGAACTGCCACCAGTCCAGAGGACATGACATCGTAAACAAAAGTATGGTAAGTGTCACAGGTAGATTGAGATTCTACTCTCATGTTCGGGAAAAATTTACCTGTGATCCCTGGATATTGCAGACCATTTCTGGTTATAAAATTGAGTTGGACTCCTATTCTGTTCAAGAACATATCCCAAAAGAAATATTTTTTTCTAATTCAGAAAGAAAAATAGTTGATGAAGAGATACAACTCCTGCTATGTAAAGGGGATATAGTACCTTGTGAACATGAATGTGGTCAGTTCATATCAAATATTTTCATAGTTTGTAAACCTAATGGAAAGTTTAGGCATGTTATAAATTTGAAGTATTTGAATTATTTTGTAATCTATGAGCATTTTAAACAGGAAACGTTTTCAGAGACCTAATTCAAGAAAATGATTTCTCTATGTCCATAGATCTGAAAGATGCATATTTTAGCATTCCCATTCATGAAGATTTTCCAAAGGTTTTGAAATTGTTTTGAGGATGACAACTCTACGAGTTTGTTTGCCTCCCTTTTGGCCTAGCATCAGCCCCTAGAAATTATACTAAGGTCTTAAAGCCTGTTTATGCTTGGTTTAGAAAACAAAGGTTCAGATATTCGTACTATATAGATGATTCCTTAAATATGGACAAAGACACAGATGTCTGTAGGTCTAATGCCATAAAAATATCCGAAACTTTGGATTCATTAGGGTATACTATTAACAAAGAAACATCTGTTTTAATACCAACCCAGAGGATAGTATTTTGTGGGTTCATAATTGATTCAGTCCTTTTTAATGTTTTTTTACCAGAACAGAAGCTTCAGATGATTATCAGTTTGGCCAAACGTCTCTTGCTCAGTGGAACGGTGGTTGTTCGTTTGTTAGCATCTTTCATTGGTCTCATTATTAATGCATTTTTTGCAGTATTAAAAACACCTTTGCATTATAGAGCTTTAGAGTGTGATAAAAATTGCAGGTCTTGGAATATCCAGGGATTTTGACAGGCAAATCACTTTGTCTGAGAGTAAGGTTTCTGAAATAAACTGGTGAATTGATAATGTTGACAGATAAAGGGAAATTTTAAAATTAGACAGAAAAAATCCACTGTTACTTTACATACTGATGCTTCTCTCCAGGAATGGGGAGGATTGTAAGTTGAGTCACAAATATCTATTGGTGGTAGATGGACCCTGTCTGAATCAGACAATACTATAAATTACTTGGAATCGCTGGCAATATTTTATACATAAAAGCATTTTGTTCAGATAAAGTTTCGATTCATGTGACTATTTAGTCTGAATATACATCTGCAGTTGCGTACATCAATAATATGGGTGGTACGGCATCAATCCACAAGAATATGTTAGCCAGGCAGTTATGGGACTGGTGTATTGCCAGAAATAATTTCATATCTGCAACACATTTACGTGGCTCTTTAAATTTTCAGGCATATTTCTCGTCACATATTTTTTCTGATTCCATGGAATGGATGTTAAAGAAAGAGATATTTAAAGGCAGGAGTGGACTATAAAAGGCAAAATTAGCTACCTATTCTCAGTTTTCCAATAGCCACCAAAAGGTAAACATCTACAGTAGTTCCTGTAGATTTATCTCTAATTTGATTGGCTGTTGATTTGCAGGGGTATTTACCTGTGAAAGTATTGGCAGCTCTTATTGGCTAAAACAGGACAGTGGTCTAATTTGCACAGTAGCTAAGCGACGCCCTCTATTCCTCATACAGGTAGCTAATCCTCTACAGGGGGGTTCAGAAACCCTGCCTTTAAGAGAATCTGTGATCATTTTTTTACACCAGACATAGATCTGTTTGCCTCAAGGTTAAATTATTATCAGGTGGAAATATTTGTATCATGGTTTCTAGAATCAGGATGTTTCAAAATCTGATGCTTTCTCTTTTTCTTGGGAACATTTTATTCCATATATTTTTCCACCATTTAATTTAATGAGTAAAGTATTAAACAAATTTGTTCAGGACAGAGTTAGTAAAGCTATTCTTATTTTGCCCCACTGGCCTTCTCAGGTTTGGTTTCCTGTATTATTATCCATGTTGATTTCTCATCCTGTTATAGCTGAGCAGATATGTGAAATAATTGTGCACTTTTTGATAAAAGCATGAAACTTGGCACACTGCTAAACAAAGGTATTCTAAGCATTTTCAGGGTGGTTGCCAAGCTGGAAAATGCCATTTATGGCGGCCATCTTGAATTTCAAAATGGCCGCCACTGACACTGCATTTTATGGCAAACAGAATCAGAGATCAGAAGAAAGGCCAGTTCTGTGTTTCTGAATATGTTTAGCTGATGATTTTCTCTATCTTGTTTGTTATTCTGCATGTCTGAATTATGCTACTGGGCTTAGATATGACACCAATCGATAACTACATGTTTGTAAGTATTGAAATGGAATACATGTATAGTGAAGCACAATGCTCACCACTTATTGGATAAAACCTTTCAAAACATCATTGTTTTGCAGATAGAATTCTTTTTCTAGTGAATAAAACTTGTTAACTGGGTGACGATGGCAAATATTTTACTTGTTAAATTTTACTTGTTACATTAGTGTACATAATAAATCATTTTACCTAACTCATAATTTATAAGAGATGCAGAAAACATAATTTAATCCATAAATGTATTTAACTTTATTTTAATGTTTAATGGAATAAAAGGTTTTAAAGGATAAAAATCATATTTGAGGTGTAACGCTCATAACAGTAACAAAGGTACTAATAAACAACAATAATCTAAATAAATATAAATTGATGGTTGATCAATGTGGGCCTTACTTAACAAAAATTATCATTCATTTTCAAATTATGCACATACTAGAGAGAACTGATTAGCACATTTTGAATATTAGTCTATGCAGACTGACATATTACTTGAATTTAGGATGAAACTAGGAGAAATAGTTACACGTCAAATGGTAAATGGGCATATCCTGAGTTTGATCTGTATTTCATCTTTATTAGACAGAATGTCACTATATTACAAGACCATCGTTGTATGTTTCTAAACAATAAATATATGATTTAAACACGTATCTGATGGTAAGTTTAGTGGTAACATAATGTAACATAATTGTAGATTGTATAATTGTTAGTGGTGTCAGAAGATAAAATTTGCAAACTGAGGTAAAGAGTCAGGTCCAGAGTGCAGCTTGTCTTTCAATGCTTTAAGTGTCAACCTGTCAACTATATTCATATATTCAGATACATGTAATATACTTAGATTCTTAATATTTTCTATAGTTCAGCAGGAAACACGAAGATCTTTACGAATGACGTTTGCTCGTTCTGACTCCTTTAAATTTAGTTTTAACCCTTACACTGCTAGAAAAATAATTCACCTGGCCCTAAACTGGGGGTAGGGGTATCTCCGAAGCCATAACTTCCACAAACTCTGATCGATTTGCTTGATATTTTCATTCAATATGGCCGATGTGCGGGGCTGCCATTTTCCGGAAGTTACCAAGGTCACGTGACTTTCCATATTTGGGTGTCACATGATTACACCGGGAACCGATGTAGACACTTAAAAAAAAAAGACTACAATATATTAGCGCCAGTTATATGCTTTGTATGACAAAACTGATTGCTTGTCTGAGGCCCGGTGTTAATGCTGAATATTTATCAAGACAGGAAGTTTGGAAGGATGAAGTCTAGTTTTCAAATTTTGAAGTCTGAGCCCTTGTCCTTTGGTCTGTAGCAGCATACAGAAGATGTCAACTAATCTGCCAAGCTAACAGTAAACCGAGTAATATATCAAATGGTTCTATTGAAGGATATCTGAAATAAAGCAGTGCATTGATGCAACTGTTAAAGTGTGTAACCGTGACCTTATGTCAACAGCAGCATCCTGATGATGAAGACTGTTGCAACCTAGAGGTGAACAAAGTCACATATCAAAAGGTCCTATAAAATAAGATGGGAAAAATAAGCAAATAAATTAAACTTAACTCAAAACTTCATCATGGAAAAGCAAGTCTTTGCCCTTCATCTTGGGTCAAGGCATGTGCAGGGATGACATAGATTAAATTTTTTAGACCAATACCTATAATCATACCAAAAATAAACAAAACCAAACAAAAGATTTGGATTATACCAGATCTAGAAACCTTTAACACAAAAAAATATGAAAATGTCTAAGTCTGTGACCTTGACCTCTAGGTCACAGGCATGTGTAATGTGGTACAAAATAAAACTTTGGACATATAAACCAAACTGAATGAAGAAGTTGAATGATATATCTTAAAATCTGTAACACAAAACTTCAACATGAGAAGTCAAAGTCTGTGACCTTGACCTCTAGGTCACAGGCATCGGTGGGGATGGTACAGAATAAAACTTTGGACCAACATCTATTATCATGCAAAACATTAGCCCACATCAACAAAGGGTTTGATTTATATAGAGATCTTAAAAACTTTAACGCAAAATTTAACATGAGTAATCAAAGTCTGTGACCTTGACCTTTAGGTCATGGGCATGGGTGGGGGTGGTATATAATAAAACTTTGGACCATTATCTATCACCATGCCAAATATAAACCCAATCCATCAAAGGGTTTGAAATATATAGAGATCTTAAAAACTTTAACGCAAAACTTTAACATGAATAATCAAAGTCTGTGACCTTGACCTTTAGGTCACCGGCATGGGTGGGGGTGGTGCATAATAAAACTTTGGACCATTATCTATCACCATGCCAAATATAAAGCCAATCCATTAAAATGTTTGGAAAATATAAGATCTCAAAAACTTTAACGCAAAACTTTAATGCAAATGTTAACTTACGGACGGACGGAAAGACGGACGAACGGACAAATGGACATCGGACGAAAGCTATATACCCCTCGTCATTCTTCGTATGCCGGGGGTATAATCAAGATCAACTAAGTAGGGGTAGCCACCTGAAATGCTGATGTTGAAAATATCATATATTTTTGATGTTTTCTCCGAGTTTTAAAGCCAACAAATTAGTTAGGTGGGAAAAAACCTTGCGCTAAGAGAAAGCAGATTCCCTCCTGCAAAGGACAACCGCAAATGATGGTGTTACCTTGATGTCTAGTGTGCCTGACAGCCTCTCAAAGTGATCAACCCCCCTTGGGCGACTATAGTCGCCTCTAGCAGGGTAAAGGTTAACAGAGGAAAAAATAAACTTTCGAATTTGCCCATTTCTGGCCCATATTGTGAAATTTAGGAGAAATTGACATGTTCGATTTTTCACACTACCTTCAGTTAACCCTTACACTGCTAGAAAAATAATTCACCTGGCCCTAAACAGGGGGTAGGGGTATCTCGGAAGCCATAACTTCCACAAACTCTGATCGATTTGCTCGATATGTTCTCCAATATGGCCGATGCGTGGGCTGCCATTTTCCGGAAGTTACCAAGGTCACGTGACCTTCCATATTTTGTGTGTCACATGATAACACCGGGAACCGATGTAGACACTTAAAAAAAAAAGACTACAAGATATTAGCGCCAGTTATATGCTTTGTATGACAAAAGTGATTGCTTGTCTGAGGCCCGGTGTTTATGCTGAATATTTATCAAGAGAGAAAGTTTGGAAGGATGAAGTCTAGTTTTCAGAAAATCGAAATCAACTAAGTAGGGGTAGCCACCTGAAATGCTGATGAAAATATCATATATCTTTGATGTTTTCTCCGAGTTTTAAAGCCAACAAATTAGTTTGGTGGGTAAAACCTTGCTCTAAGAGAAAGCAGATTCACTCCTGCATAGGACAACCGCAAATGATGGGGTAACCTTGATGTCTAGAGTGCCTGACAGCCTCTCAAAGTGATCTACCCCCCTTGGGCGATTATAGTCGCCTCTAGCAGGGTAAAGGTTAAAGCAACTTCGCTAGACTAGAATAAGCTTTTAATGCCACACTCGACAAGTAAATATTTTGCTAAGGGTTTACGTTTAGTATCACGTTAAATGTGTACCCGTTGAGTGGTAATAAACGTTATCTGTTTGCATAGCTTTCGTCAAAGCTCTTCAGTTATACTGCTGCCTATTACTGTTAGGGAAACGAAAAAAGTGCAAATCATTTAAACTGAGATATGAAAATTAGAGCTTCCAATCATCTGTCTGTTCGTGAGTTGTAACTGTCACTCTAAAAAAAAAAACTAATTTTGCCTGATCAGGTAATTTTCTATCATCTTTGCCATCATCTTTGCCTATTACAGTTTACTATTATCAACACCTAAAATGTAACAACAACATAATTACTTTCAAACAAGGTTTAATATATTATTCATTGTATTAGTATATTCGTTAAGATTTTATTTGGATATTGTCAAAATGAGGTATTAATTATACTGTTCATTAGCACCAGGATTTCATCAATAAATTATCTACTCCACATCCACCCTGACCCCCTCCCCTCCCCCTTACCCTTTCCCGAAATGATTACAACTGTTACAAAATCGGCTCTTTAAGGCAAAAAGATTAATTGGAATAACATTTAATTTGGTTAGTCCTTGATATGTATACGTATAACTTATTTTATTTGTTTCTGTCCTATACAAAATGTTTTACTACATATATAAGGTGCAACTGATTAATAAATAGCCCAATAAAATGGTTGTATACATTACTTGCTATGTTTGATGTTATTTACTTTCTAGTCAAAGTGCAAGGTACATTTAGGAGACGAGGAATTGAGATTTGCCACTAAATCCCTAAGAAGTAGCATTGATCTTAATACTTATTTGCTATTGCATTTTGTGCGGTTTGGAACACTGTAGTAAAAACAAGATATTAGTCAATAACAACAACTAAAGGTCCCATGTTTAGACAATCCTTAAGAGACTGTTGAATGTATAAACACTGACATGGTAGGAAAATAATAAAACAAAACTGCGACATAGAATGAAGAATGTCAGAAAAGGAAGAATTTAACAAAACAAGCTTCAAATATCCACATATCCTATTACTCGACTCCTCGTATCATAAGCTTCAATTTCATGTTTTTTGCCATGGTATTCCCGAAGTCCAGCTTTAAGGCATCAGAGGTAGGAGCATAACAATATAGACGACCTCAGGCCGTGTTGTAAAACTTCTATATAGTAATTTCTCATTATGCAGTAATTTTACGATTTTATATGGTGTTTTAGTTGAGCAATGACATTTCTGTGGTAACGTAAACTACCCGTTGAGTCTTAACTAAAGTAAATGTGTTTTGCAACTCAAGTCTAAATGTAACAATTCTGTTATCCAACTATTCGAATATCTGTTAATATTTCTCTTATTAATGATCTTTCTACTGTATGCACTTAATATGCCATATCTTTCTAATAAGCACTGTAAGATAATGTTCATGAATGTTTTGTAGACTACAAGTCATACTATATTTTCTTATATTACTATATCAGCGCCTTTGAGGCGCTACAGTAAAGCCAGAGAAAAACTTGACATTAAGTGCAACTGATGTGCACTAGCCCAGAGAGAGGTGTGCACATGACTTTGAGTAAGCTCAGAGACACAGGTGCACTCGACTTTGCGACCCAAGTGCACTAGACAAATTTCCAATTCAGCAATCACCTGTGAATTCAAGGTGCACATTCGTGTTCAGTATATTTGCTATAAACCTACTCTACAGTTCTTAGTTCAATATTGTAAGACACCATTTATTCTCGATTTTTCATTTTTACTTTCTTTTTATTTATCTATTTCATTCCGTCTTTTTATTTAACCAAACATATCAAATTTGATCTTTTTATGTCATTTGAAGTCTGTAATCACCATCTATTTATTCATGAATACCAATCAATAAAAAATAATGGTAAAAGGTTGGGATAATTACATTAGATAGAACATTCTATCAAAGTAATTTAAAGGTGCGCAAACAATGATTTTTTTCTAATACCCCTTTCTTTAATTGGTCAACAGTTTTTTCCTAGTGACATAATTATGAGTAGGTGGAGACAGAAGTGCCATAATATTTAAATGTATATAATGCGTTATTCCCAACACACTTCTTTAATGCTATTGTTGTTATAAGACAATAGAAGATGACAGCCAGACAGAAGTCACTTTCAGGTAAGTATTTATCTAATTGTTACCTTATTTATTGCAGAGCACCTCATTTAGTAATGCTAATTTAAATATGTTTATTTTAGTATATCGATGTTTTTGAAGAGCTTGCTTAACGCTGTGTATTTAATTTTTCTCGTTTATTTATTTATATTTCAATATATATTTATTTAAACGTTACACGATAATAATTTGGCTTATTATCTCTATCACAATTTCTGAAGTAATTACAGTTATTTGTGGACTTGTATATATAATTTTATATCATTTCAACTCTATAGTCACTGATTATCTATCTGACAAAACCATGGCATTCCCTGTCCGCCAAGCGAAGACGCATTTCAGCCAGGGAATCCGTCCAGTCTGATCAGTCTCTGCTGTGCTCATGCAGTCAGAGAAGATTCTGATCAGCCTCGGTGGATGCCTAGGCTGATCTGAGTCTTTGCTGAGTCATTTTGTTGGATCTGTCACGCAGCGGCTCGAATGAGATGGATTTGAATAAGGCATCTGTTAATACATGTATCCTTGGGCAAGACGATTTCTTGTTTGTGTAAATGTTTGATTACTGTGTACTTAAAGGTCTGGATTTTGCTCTTCCAACCCATAATGGAATCTCCTCCAATAAACGGGTAATAAGAATATCTAATGCATCTCTAATCTCCTCATTATTAGGGTCATAAAATATTAAAGTGCTGAGACCGCTGCCAGCTTCAGGGTTCCCGGTGGTGTATATTCATTAATCAATCCAGTAAAACCTAAAAAAATGGAGATCAGAACCATATATTTTGGGGGGAAAAAACAACATAAAAATAAAAAGGAGTAAATGCAAATAAAATAAAATAAATAGAAAAATAGAACTGAACTGTAATAGGAAATTTAGAAGAAAGAAATTTTGATATATATAATATATTAATATTTTCTTGTATATCACTTACAAATCGTACTTACTTTACTTTTTACCATTTTACATATTTCGCCATTATAATTTTCAAATTTAATATTATCAACTTTTTAATTCCTTATTTTATTTTTATTTTATTTTACTTATTTATTTATTGGTTTAGTAGATGAAATATTCCGCAATTTAATAAATTTATAATTTTCAAATAATCCCAAGAAAAACAATGCAATTTGTAAAGATAAAAGTTTGTTTCAAGGCTCGCTGCATAGATCCCTAAGACTTCAATTAGATTGTGAAACATATGTTTTGAAAATCATTGATAATCAGTTTGAGGAAATAAGTTTAGTGATTAAAGCAAGGTATCTATTATTGATTTCCCTCCACCAGTCCACATTAAGAAATAACACAAATGAAAAAATCTACAAAGACATCTTAATTCTTTGTATCAGATGTAGTCACCGTTGAAAGGAGATATTCCTGTTGCATTATATGTCGTAATGGGTTGCAAATTGAGTAGACTCTTACCAGGCTCTGTGGGCTGCTCACAGAGCAATCTGATCTGATTCTTCTCTTATCACTTAGACAAACTACAACCAAACCAGGGGGTGGTCGGGTGGTGCGATGGTGCTGTGTGTAACTTCCAGTGCCGGGGCGTGCTACTGATTTGGAACATTGTAGGGCAAGGGCCTACTGTGCTTGCAGTAGGTGCGGGTGGGTGTTGTTTGAACATTTTTTCTCTCATCTATCATTTCTCTTCTTTCTCCCTCTCTCTGGGAGACGGCCCGATATAGACTGAAATACTGTCTCAAAGGGCTGTTAAACCCAAAACAATCAATCAATCAAAACCGCCAATTCAAACTGTATTCAAGGCCGTCGCGGCTGATCCGGACCGGCCATGGCCGGACCACTGTTTTGACAAGCATAATATGAATCTTACTTTCCCCCCTCTTTTTTCCATTTGTGTTCTCTTTCCCTCATTTTTTAAATCTTAACTAAAAGTGTTCGGAAAACACCAACCCTTTTTCATAATAGTCGATAGTCGATGAAATCTTGTTATCAACCGGAGTCAACTATTGATAAGCCTGAGGGTGTGAAGCGAAGTGTCGGCACACTTCTTATACAAACATTGCGATCGTGAAACAGATACCTGTGTGATCGAATTAACTTACTAAAGAATTTGCTTGATGAGAGAATTTAGAGACACTTTAACTATTTGCAGGGGTAGACATAGTTGTTTGTGGTGCTTCAGATAAGAAGGGGTGATAGGGTAATTTACAGATAATTTACTACATTTCTCCATAGAAAAACAAGTTGTAAGCCCTCATTAGAGTCGATTCACCGAGACGGTTCTAATATGGGGTTGCAGTCTGGAACTCTGTGATGCTTTTTTCGAAATTTTGCAGAAGTAAATTGTCGTCTGCCCTTTTGGTGCTTAGAGGATTATAAACTAAAGGAGGATTTTGTCCACTTTTGGTGACCAGATACACTTTCAGGGAAAGCAACTCTTATCATTTTTATTTTGTTTCAATATACATGTAGGGTTCAACCCCAGAAAGAATTGAAGTGCGCTCCTATGATCAAATTCTTTCCTATATGTGTTTATTTTGACTAGGAAAGCAGACAAGAAAGTCAGAAAAGTCGTCCCCCGTTGAAAAAATGCAGAAAAAAACGTAATAAAAAATGCAGGAAAACATGATAAACTAGTAAACTCTCTTTAGCCTTGCAGACAACAAGGCATCTCATAATTTGAAAAAACGAAAACAGCGTAATTTGCAAATAGCGTAGATCCTGACTCATAATAAGCCTACACTGTTTGCCCTGTAGTCTTTGACTTCTTATCCATTTCTTTAACATTGTGCAAACAAACGAAAATAGCTGAATTTGCAAATAGTGTAGATCCTGATGAGGCGGTTCATAGTGGGCAGCTTCATTTAGATCTGCACTGTTTGCTCTCTAGTGTTTGAATTCTTATCTTTAACATCTAAAGCGCGAAACAAAATATGAAAACTGCTGAATTTGCAGAGAATGTAGATCTTAATGTGGCGGCTCATAATCGAATGAGCAGCCTCATATAGATCTGCACTGTTTTCTGTCTAGTCTGTGAATTCTTATCCATTTTATTAAACATCTAGAGCGCTAAAGAACGAAAACCGCGGAATTTGCAAATAGCGTAGATCCAGATAATACAGCTCATAATAAGCAGCATCGTCAAATCTACACTGTTTGCCCTCTAGTCCATGCATTTCAAAGTCTGCGACAACCACATTGTTGGTTTTGTCTTGTCGCGACTAATTTATTTCTGACTTTGTTTACTTAAGACGCCGCAGAAGTGTGAATACATGTATCTACTCAGTTTTAGAGTTTATTGTTAAAACAACAGTACAATAAACTAAGATTCAAAAGGGTAATGAAAGTAGATTTAAGAACAAACAAACAGAATTACCTTTAAATATGCTTGATCAACAACTCATTGTGTTAGTTTTGTCATGATTCAAGATCAAATAAAAGAATAAAATAAAGTTGATAGTTTAATACCTTACAATACATGTCTTTTCTGATTCTTAAAATAGATTATTAAAATGTTTTAATCGTCTTCTATGATATTTAGAATAAATTAGGTGATATGCATCATTTTAATTGTCTTCTCAAAACTGAAAGAAAGACTTAAAGACAGAAAAATACACAAATTAAGATAATTTTCTCTTATGCAAATAAAAGTAAAACAAGAAAGACATCAGAAATTAACGCGAATACAAATTTAAAATTCTTATATTTTCTTTAAAATAAAGTTGACAGTTTAATAGCTTACAACACATGGCTTCTCTTTTACTTGAAATAGATTATTACAATATTTTTTTTTCTGTTATATTAAGAATAAATTAACATACATGTATGTGCATTATTTTAATTGTCTTCTAAAAATACTCAAAGAAAGAATGAAAGACAGAAAAAAAGACAAAAAATACACAAACTAAGATAATTTTCACTTTTGCAAATAAAAGAGAGAAAAAAAAAAAAAAAGACATCAGAAAATTATAACCGAAAATTATAACCAATACAAATTTAAAATTGTTATATTTTCTTTACTCTTGCAGTAAAAATTAAAAAAAAAAGATGATCTGGGTAGTGCACAAACTGTATGTCCATTCTATGCCTGGCTAATCATAAAAGTAGGTGTAAAGGTTCAATCTGAACTCTGAACTTCAGGTGCACTACGGTTTGAGAATGGGGTGCAACTCAATGCTCAAAGCTAGCTCAGGTGTAGTGCAACTCATGTGCAACTGGGTTGCACAAGGGTGTCAAGTCTTTCTCTGGATTTACTGTATGTTTATAAGACTGACTGTTGGCTGTTTATCTCTTGACTTTACTTGTACGCAAAAATGTGTTGGCCTACTACGGCAGGTGTTTTATTTTCTCTACAGTAATGTCTCTGTTTTTATCGTATTTATTTTGTTAATTATTGATTATACTATGTATCATGTATGCTAGTGCAATTAAAAATATGGCAAAATAATTAAGTAGTTAAGCAAGTACGTTATTAAAATGTTGATTTAGGCAACAAAACAAATGCCAGAAAAGAGTGATTGTCTTCAGAACTTGTTACGTCTAGAAACATTATTAGTTGTAGTATCCTGGTTTTCGTGACGTATAAAACACACGTCATGACACCCTAAACCTAACTGGTTAAAATGTCAGAGGTCTCAAGAAGCCAAGTTTCTTAAGAACTGCAGGAATGTCATATTTATAATATTTTTGAGACACAGTGAAGAAAGTTCAGACGTGGTATTTTATGGGCGATTGTGGATCAATGTTATTTACGTTACCTCCAGTAGTAGAAAATGATAAAAAAAAAAAAAATAAATAAGACTGTAAGTATTCCAATAGTTGTAAGTATTCCAATATTTGCAGATAGGAAAAAGGGCGAAAGGCTGACAGAAACAAAACGAAATGTTTCTGCATTCAAATTACATGGTTCTATGGTTATATTTATGGTAAACATGTAATTAACACGTTTAGGGACAGGCCAATAGTCAGAGAGTGTACAGGTATAAGCCAACACAATTTTGATAGAAACTTCTGCAAACATTACTCTCTTAAAGTCTTCCATATGATAGGGGATTTTTATCAGCTCAAAGTCCACATAAAATGAAATGGGTTATGATCACTATCTATAATACTAAATAAACGAAGTAACGCATAAACTGCAAAATTGGTGGCATTTTCAAGCGTAATTTCTATACTGGTTCTTTCGCATATTGCTATCATTGATAATTTCGGTTAGCGTGTGATTTAGTTTCACGTAGATTTAAAGAATTTGGGAATTAAATTCGTCTTTCATTTTAAATTCTCCCAAGTATTTTTCTAGAAACTTCGACTATTGGTCGAATTTTTTTTTGTCAACAATGGGTGCGTTCGAGTGAAATTATCGTGTACTCGAATACACGTTTTAAATTAATCCGGTCGTTTCGGTTCTGCGTCGTTATTTCGGCGCCCTGCTTAGCAAGTCCAACTTTAGCAGGTTCTAATGCAAAAATCCGACCCATGAACGTACGTCATTCCCCATAAATAACGATTTATTTTTGTATTTTTGCTCATATGTCTAAACGGATGAAGAACTAAATGGTCATAGTCCCGACGGCCCTGGCTCGAAACGACCCATTTTCTTCCAGAACGACAGTCAATACGAGTAGCCAATCGAACTCGCCCATTGAAGAATAAAGCTCAACGCACATGGTCTTTCGAAAAGTTGGACGGACACAGGGCGCCAAGTGTGTGCGGCTATGGTTACGTACCGCTGAGCAACTTGGGGAACGTCGTTAGGAGAATTCAAACTGAACTGAACTTTCGAAAAGACAAAAATTAAAAATGTCTAAGGTTAACACACATGCGCCAGGTAAGAAAGGGCATTTTTTCCAGCGAAGCAGACAAATCAATTTCAATGATTCAACGAAGCTAAATAGGCCTTTAGTCTTCAGAGGGCTTGAATATTTTCCCCAAAAACGTTCCAGGGCCCAATTTTTCCAGGAAAAAATACCCAGGACAGGTCACATAACCAAGATGGCAAACATTTATTATGGTAAAAAATTTCAAAAATCTTCTCCCCCAGAACCACGCCGGGCCGCGTAGCGCAATCGGTAGGGCACCTGACTCATAAGTCAGAGGTCCTGGGTTTGAATCCCGGTCTGGCCACATACTTTCTTTTCTCCTTCCGCTGATTCAAGAAGGGCAGTTGTCAGTTACTGGCGAAAGTAAGTGCACTTAGTACTGGTTAACCGCTTAGGAGGTCTAAGCCTGTCCAGGAATAGTGTGGTTAGGTTAACTGACCGTCCCGACATGACTTTAGCTGTTTACCGTGGACGTTAAGCATCAAATCAACCAATTCTCCCCCAGAACCACAAATCCTATGATCTTGAAACTTAGCATGTCGCATCAAGGACTCAAAAGCTCAACAAAATTTATATAAATGATGACCCTGGGATGACCTTGATCTGTTTTACGGCAAGGTCAACTTTTGAGTCACTTAGGTTTTTCTATAGGAAAAAGTGAAAAAAGTTGATTTTTTTTTAGAAACAATGCAGTCTGCTACCTGAAAGTTTGTAGATACAGACAACTAATTAGGTAAATGAGGCTTTAGTGAGTATTCATGGTAAAGGTCATATCTTCACCTGGGCCTAAGGCCATTTACATTAAAAAATTAAAACTCACTTTTTTATATAAACTTGACCATCATGAAGTATTTCCGCGCTTGCGCGGGCTTTTTTCTAGTAACACTAATAGATAAGGCAGACGCCATTTTGAAAATCAAGATGGCCGCCGAAATAGGCAAAATTTGGCTTGGCATCCACCCTGAAAATTCATATATTGGTCCAATCTATGAACCAAATTTCACGCTTTTATCAAAAAGTGCACAATTTGGCCAAAATTTGTTACATATCTGCCCTGCTATTAGGATTCCACGGCACAAAGACATTCTAAGTATTCCACACAATGGTCAAAGTCATCCTATGACAAGAAGCTTGTCCCTGGTCGCACTTCTTGTATCAGGTATTTCCAGAGACAGTTATCAACCTCTCATTTTCATCCTGGCGTAAAGGAACAGAGAAACAATACAGTGTGCCTTGGAAAAAGTGGAGTGTTTGGTGTTTTCATGGGAAAAGTAATCCGGTTTGTACGACTGAGGTAAAAGTTTTGACTTATCTAGAGCATTTAATGTGACAAGGTAAGTCATATAATTTAATAAATACCCATAAGTCTATGTTGATTCAGACGTTAAAGTTATTAGGTTATTCATGGTGTGACAATCCGCTATTTATTTCGAGATTTATGAAGGGTGTTTTCAACCGAATTTCGCCTTGTCCTAAATACAAATTTACATGGGATGTGACTAAGGTTTTGACATTTTTGAGGATCCTTTTTCTTCTTCTGTGTGAACTGTCCTTAAAATGTCAACTCTAAAAGTTGTAGCTTTGATTGCACTGTCTTCAGCAACTAGAGCCCAGACTTAAGTGTCTGTGATTAATTGATTGATTGATTTGTTGCTTTACGTCCACGGTAAACAACTATGGTCATGTCGGGACGGTCAGTTAACCTAACCACACTATTCTTGGGCAGGCTTAGACCTTCTAAGCGGTTAACCGGTACTAAGTGCACATGCTTTCGCCAGTAACTGACAACTGCCCTTCTTGAATCTTTAGTGTCTATGAATATGGATTGTATGAAAATTTCTGATGATTGTATTACATTCAATTTTGAAAATCTGTTAAAAACTACCAGACCTAGTAATATTTATAGTTTGAATTTGTATCATTTTGTGGAGGAAGAACTGTGTGTCATGTACACTTTACTTTATTATCTGGACAGAACAAAGGATTTGCGGAAATCACGTTCTGTTTTGGTGTCTTATTGTTCATAGAATTCAGTTACTTCTAGTTCTATTGCGGGATGGCTTAAAGAAGTGTTAGAACGCTCCGGGAATGGATGTTTCTGTGTTTAAAGCTCGTTCGTTTAGGGTAGCTGCAGTATCGGCAGCATTTAATCGAAGTTGTCCTGTTGGTGAAATTTTGAAGACAGCAGACTGGACATCACTTAAAAACTGTAAGAAATACTATTTAAGAGAGGAAGTGTCTTCAGATAAGAGTTTTGCCGAGAATGTGTTTCAGTAGTTTGAAATATATATTTTGAAATATATATTTGTTTTTTTTAGCCATTTTGTTGTACTTCAAAAATGCTAGTTATACACGCGAATGCCAAAGGCTTTACGGGAAATAATGTACCCCTCATCCAAGCGTTTGTGAAGGATGAGGGGCATTATTGGAGTAAAGCCGGAGGCTGAGGATGTATAAACCATCCCTTATGATTCCCTTCCCACTGATGTGTTAAATTACAACAAAATGTCTTTCTTCAAATTATGAACACTTTCCTCGGTATTTCCAGTTTTATTGCGAGGCTGGTATCGGCCATGTGTTTTGTTTTACTTGCTGGAAAGAGCGCCGAATTTCAATATGCAAATGAACATGCTAGTTATACATGCTCAGCCTCCGGCTCTACTCCAATAATGCCACTCACCCTTCACAACCGCTTGGATGAGGGGTCCATTTTGCGGACATTGAGGGTCAGGTCCTCGTGTACAAGACGGAGAGATACCAACTCAGTCTTACTTATAATGCCTCACGATGACAAAGGGTGGTTCCAAGTATGGGTTTTCACACCACCTTTACCCAGTACTAAGTCAGTCTGATGACACCTCCTTACCCTTTGCAGACTTCTCACGTTTCATTTGGCCCCATCCCAAAACCTCACCCCTAGCCCGAACCAGTTGTCAAAGCTAGCCCGAACCAGTTGTCAAAGCCTGGTCTCCGTATAAACGATTTCATCTGTGATCATTATGTCCAGTTGCTAACTCTCCAGGGCAAGTAATGGTACCAGATTTATGATTTTATTCCCATTTTGAAAGTGTTTAAAATGACCTGTTATACATTATGACCCCTGGTCCCACCCAGGCGAACGCTACCACAAAGTCAAAGCTGTTGGTCTGGGTAAGTATCTTACTACATCTAAACTTTGTAGCATATAAGGTACCTAAGTTATAAGCTCGAAGAGAAATGCACATTCATAATGCATATTTATTGAATAGTGGTAACGGTATAAGGCAAAGTCACTCAACCATGAATAAAGGTCAAGGTCATAAGAGTCTGCATGGATGCTTTGCTACTGCTGCAACCCGATGCTCCAGGGAAGGTCCTGATCAAATACGGAGCAGGTACCTCGAATGAGTTTGGAGGTACAAGCCTTAAACTTTACAGGGATGAGAATGAGGCATAACAGCCAATCAGGAAAAGGGATACTAGCAATTTTTGAGACCCATGGAATGCTTCACCTGAACCATATTTTACATAGATTTATGCCTGAGGGAGGTCTACTGTGCAAAGAAATTGGTTTTTTCCTGAAGAAAAATGATTTCTTGTATTCTTGCAGACTTAAAAATTCACTTTGCATGTATCCCAAGGCTGATTTCTGGGACACCCAAATCAGGAATTCCTGATCAATCCTGAACATTCTCATCCCTGACTTTATCTGAAAACTTTAACATCAAGATCATCCTAGATATTGACTCCTTGCCCCACCCGGGACAAGGATTCTTACTCATACTTGTGGATATGATGGTGGGTGGATGAAAGGGTGAAAGGGAGGGTGGCGGGGGTGTCATAGTGATTTATAAATAGTATGAGGTCATTCACAATGTCAGGCTGATCTACTATGCCAGGTATAATGTTAATTCATCAAATAGTGTAAGATATATAAGGCAAAATCAGTAGACCGTGAGAAAAGATCAAGGGCACAGCAGTTAGCATGAATGCTTTGCAGCAGCTGTAATTGTAGGGATATGTTTTTTGTCCAAGTATAACCTCTCTTTTCTCTAAGGTATTATGAAAATTAACAAGAAGGCCGATCGCTCACCTGAGCAAAAAGGTTACAGGTCAAACAAGGGTCATCATTTAAACAAACCTGATAGTTTGCAGCCATTACTAAATGGTTCTGAAGATGAAGATTTTTGAATATTTTTCTATGTATTGCAATGGTTCAAACCCTGGACCCCTTGGGCGGGCCATTTTGGACCCTGGGGCCATCATCTTGGTATAGGACCACTAGGCAATGCTACATACTAAATTTCAAGCATCTGAGCCAAGTGGTTCTGAAAAAGAAGATTTCTGAACTTTTTTCTATGTATTTCTATGGTTAAAACCCAGGACTTCCTGAGGCAGGGCCATTTCGGACCCTGGCAGCATCAGTTGAACAAACTTGATAAATGACCACTAGGCAATGCATCATACCACATTTCAAGCATCTGCACTAAGGGGTTTAGAGTGAGTGAACTCGGGTTTAACGTCCCACCAACAACGAGGTCATATGGAGACGGGACCTCGGTTTAAAGTCTCATCCGAAAGACCGGAGGAGCGGGGGATCGATCTTGCGACCCCTGGATTGGTAGTCCGGAGTGTTATCCACTACACTACAGCCGTTACAGGGGTTTAGAAGGAGAAGATTTTAAGTACATTTCGAACCCAAGACTCCCCGCCCTAGGGCCATTTTTGACCAGAGGGCCATGATTTACAAATGTAGGCAAATTTCAAGCTTCTGAGCCAAGCGGTCCTGAAGAAGAATATTTCTGAATATTCTTCTATGCATTTCTCTGGTTCCAACCCAGGACTCCCTGCCGCGGAGCTATTTTGGACCCTGGGGCCACCATTTGAACAAATATGGTAAATGACTACTAGGCAATGCATCATACCAAGTTTCAAGCAGCTAAACTTGCAGTTCTGAAGAAGATTTTAAATATTTTTCTTTGCATTTCTATGGCTCAAACCTTGGACTCCCTGCCAAGGGGCCATTTTTGGCCCTTGGCCCATTATTTGAACAAACTTAGTAAAGGACTACCAGGCAATGCCAAATACCAAATTTCAAGCATCTGAGCATTGCAGTTCTGAAGAAGATGATTTTTTAATATTTTCTATGTATTTCTATGGTACAAACTCAGGACCCCCTGGGCCGAAGCCATTTTGGACCCTGGGCCACCATTTGAACAAACATTGTAAAAAAAACAATAGGCAATGCTACATACCAAATTTCAAATATCTGAGCCAAGCAGTTCTGAAGAAGAAGATTTTTGAATATTTTCTATGTATTTCGATGGTTCAAACCTTGGACTCCCTTCCCCATGGCTTTTTTGGATCCTGGGGCCACCATTTGAACAAACTTGATTAAGGACTGTTAGGAAATGCTACATACCAACTTCAAGCATCTGAGCCATGCAGTTCTAAAGAAGAAGATTTTTAAATATTTTTCTTTGTATTTCTATGGTTCAACCCCAGGACCCCCAGAGGACCGGGCTATTATGGACCCTAAAGCCATCATTTGAACAAGCTTGGTACAGAACCACTATGCAATGCTACATACCAAATTTCAACCATCTGAGCCTTTCAATGCTGAAGAAGAAGATTTTTTAATATTTTCTATGTATTTCTATGGTTCAAACTCATGACCCTCTGGGCCGGGGCCATTTCGGACCATGGGCCACCATTTAAACAAACTTGGTAGAGGACTACTAGGCAATGCTACATACCAAATTTCAAGCATCTGAGCCAAGCAGTTCTGAAGAAGAAGATTTCTGAATATTTTCTATGTATTTCTATGGTTCAAACCTGGGACTCCCTGCCCAAATGCTATTTTGGACCCTGGGCCACCTTTCGAACAAACTTGGTTAAGGACTGTTAGGCAATGCTGCCTACCAACTTTCAAGCATTTGAGCGATGCAGTTCTAAAAGAGCATATTTTCTAATATTGTCTATGTATTTCTATGGTTCAAACCCCAGTACTACCAGAGAACGGGGCCATTTGGACCCTGGGGCCATCATTTGAACGAGCTTGGTATAGAACCACTATGCAATGCTACATACCAAATTCCAAGCATCTGAGCATTTCAATTCTGAAGAAGAATTTTTGATTATTTTCTATGTATTGTATTGTTCACCCCCGAGGGCAACTTTGGACCCTGGGGCCACCATTTGAACAAACTTGGAAGAAGACCACTAGGCAATGCTACATACCAAATTTCCAGCATCTGAGCCAAGCTGTACTGGAGAACAAGATTTATAAGTATATTTTAGTTTCGAACCCGAGACCCCCCTGCTCCATGGCCATTTTGGACCCTGGGCCCACCATTTGAGCAAATTTGGTGGAGGTCCACTATACAATCCTTCATGCCAAATATCAAACCCCTAGGCCTAGTGGTTACAGAGAAGATGTTATTTAAAGCAAATTGTTGACAACGGACGACGCACGACAGACGCTGACTGATCACAATAGCTCATCCTGAGCATATAGATCACAGACAAGGACGCGGACACAAACTGATAGTGGGACTACGACTACAACGCCGAGGGTATCGCATAAGCCCTCCTTTGCTTGGGAAAGGCGTGCTAAAAAGTGAAGTTTCTGCAAATGTATAGCAAAAATTTTAACAAACTCATTGAACTCATGTCAGTTGGAACACCGCTAGGCCAATTCCGTGAATGAGACCTCAGGTACATGTAAGGCAGAGAGGTATGTTGCAAAATGCAACATTCTGTTTGCTGGAATAAGTTTACGCAGAAGACGTAGCTCTCCATGTCTACAAACGATACTTAATTCCAGGTCTGCGACATTTTCAGCTATAACTCGGACATCTATTTGTTGCTTTGCTTGGCAAAACAAAACAGTCAATTATTGCCGCTGACACTGAAAAATATTGTCTTTTCACTTTATTATCTACTGGGTGCGACAGTCGCGGCCATCTTTGTTATGACGTTGTTCCTAACAATAGTCATGTGATTTAAATAGGTCCACGTTATACATCTGAGGTTGATTCACGGAATTGGCTGAGCTGTTTTCCAATTGAACTAATGTGAACTTTTTAGTACAAAAATTTCAGCATTGTAAATGAGTGGAGTTCCTACAAAACTCCTGAGAGTGGCCAGTATGGCAAAATCTGGTAAATTTGGACATCAACTACATTTAGGTAGTGACATTGTTTCCTTTATATGTCAGTTGTTTGGAAATAAAACAAAATTAACTGGGCAAACAGTGAACATCCTGAGGCTGCGGCTCATCATGAGCCGTCTCATATGGATTTTCACTGTTTGCAATAGTATGTTCGGATTTACCCGCAATCCAAATTACCCGACTTGACCCTATTTGTGTAACCCTCACTCTAGACAGAACAGACTCCTGCTTCCACGAAAAATATCCTACTGACAATTATGTTGTATACACTTTCGATTAGTTTGTCTAGATGACATCATGACTATATACAAAAGCAAGTCGAAAGGAGACATGCCTGAGTACAAGTTTTTGTAAGTCAAGGCAAACAGTGAAAATCCCGATGAGAGGTATCATCTGGGTTTTCACTGTTTGCAACAGTATGTCCGAATTTACCCGCTGTCCAAAGTTACCCGACTTTGCCCTATATGTGTAATCCCCACTGTAGACAGAACAGACTTCGTGCTTCCAAACAAAATGTCCACCTGACAATTATGTTGTATACACTTTCGATTCGTTTGTATAGATGACATCATGACTATCTACAAAAGCAAGTCGAAAGGAGACATGGCTGAGTACAATATTTTGATAGTCACTAGACTTTAAGGTTCATACCAGCATATTCATAAACAGCAAACAAAAAGGTTTTAATGACAAACTGAGATGACACTAATCGGACTAAGGGTCAAAATTGTTTGAAACAAGAAGATAGTGCTCTGAATCGGTGCTTGTCTGCTTGAGTTTGAATTTGGCACTTTATGAGCAATTCAATGGAAAACACAAGTTGACCTGTACAGATACACTGAACAGATAGCACTATTTTGCCAGAGCTCAGATAAGAGGGAGTATGGAGGATAATTCAACGATATTTTTTTCTAAGTTGGGTTACAACATATGCCTTTATGGAAAAAATAAGATCAAGAGGCCCACAGGCCACAAAGCTCACCAGATCTCTAGCTCAAAACTGCTATCAAATTTGTATAGGCTCAAAATTGCTGCCACATTTGTACAGGCTAATATGAAATATACAACTGCAAGATGTCAGTCAAACAGTCTGTTGAGCTGACAACAAAATGTTACTATTTCCAATGTTTTGATTGCAGTAAATGCCATTTGTTAATTTTCCCTATCGTAGGTCAATGCAACTCTAATATTCAGACTCTATATGATATGTGTTTACAACTGGC
The DNA here is from genome assembly GCA_963989385.1 of Ctena decussata. Lineage (NCBI taxonomy): Eukaryota > Metazoa > Mollusca > Bivalvia > Lucinida > Lucinidae > Ctena > Ctena decussata. Next base: position 77,721,212 of record OZ022507.1, read on the forward strand.
CCTTGGCTTTTGAGAAAATGTTTGAAACTGTCAAAATATGAGAGATCCGGATCAAAGGTCAAGAAATGACCTTGACCTCTTGTACTCAAAATTCTTCATGACCTCATCAAAATTCTTCATGACCTCATTAAGACAACTGAATATACTAACTTTTAGCATTTTCCAATATTTGACCTTGCTGTAAAAAAGGTCAAGGTCAACCTAAGGTCATAATTTGAACACTCTTGATAGTACTCTAGTACCAAATGCTACATACCAAGCCTCAAGGCCATCCGTCAATTGGTTCTGGAGAAGATTTTTAAAGGTTTTTACCATATATGGGTGTGGCGGCCATGCTGGTTATGTGACCAGGACTGTCAGAAATTTTTTTGATTCCCTCAACCTCTGGAGGATCTATATGAAATTTGGTTTCAATTGGCCCAGTGGTTTTTGAGGGAGATTGTTTGAAATTGTGAAAAAATGAGAGTTCTAAGGCAAAGGTCAAAGAATGACCTTGACCCCTTGTACTCAAAAATCTTCATGTACTCATTAAGATGACTGTATATAATAATTTTGGGCCAAAATCTTCAAAACTTTCCGCTGTTCTAGCATTTTCCCATATTTGACCTTGCCGCAAAAAAGGTCAAGGTCAACCCAGCGTCATAATTTGAACAATCTTGATAGTACCTGAGTACCCAATGCTACATACCGAGTTTCAAGGTCATCGGTCAAATGGTTCTGGAGAAGGAGATTTAAAGGTTTTTACTATATAGTGGTGTGATGGCCATGTTGGTCATGTGACCTGAACCCTATGGATAAATTTTCATTCCCTCAACCCCTTAGGGCTCTATATGAAATTTGGTTTCAATTGGCCCAGTGGCTTTTGATAAGATTGTTAGAACTTGTCAAAATATGAGAGTTCAGGGTCAAAGGTCAAAGAATGACCTTGACCTCTTGTACTCATAAATCTTCACGTACTCATTAAGATGACTTGCAGATACCAATTTTTAGCCCAAAATCTTCAACAGTTTCCAAAATGTCTTATGTTGTAGCATTTTGCCATATAAAAGCACAAGGAAGCAAATTTGACCTGACCGTAAAAAAGGTCAAGGTCAATCCAAGGTCATAATTTGAACAAATTGGTAGTATTCGCGTACACGATGCTACATACCAAGTTTCAAGGCCATCAGCCTACTGGTTCTTGAAAAGAAGATTTTTTTTTTTAGGTTTTCACCATATATGGGCATGGCGGCCATGTTGGTCATGTGACCAGGACCGTTTGAACAATTTTTCGTTCGTAAGGCCCCAGGAAGCTCTATATGAAATTTAGTTACAATCGGCCCAGCGGTTTCCAAAATACATATAGCTGCAAGAAGACTTCTCAAGGAACATTTCTATAAACGTTTTGTTAACATATCTGCACTTGCTTGGCAGTAAATACCATTTTTCAATTGTCCCCATTATAAGTCAATGCAACCAAACTAAAGAGACGATTTTCATAAAGAAAAACACAAACATTCAATCCCTCAGCCTATGGGTACTACAGATGAAATATGGGCCTTATCGGCCCAGTGGCTATAGACGAGATAATTTTTTAAGTATTTTTTTTTTCCTTTTTCGAATTTTGGTTTCCATGGCAAGAAAAGCAGCAGTGGGCCAAAATCATATAGCTGATAGAAGACTTCTCACGGAACATTTCTATTAAAGTTTGACAACATATCTGCAATGGCTTGGCAGTAAATGCTATTTTTCAATTTTCCCCATTATAAGTCAATGCAACTCTAAGTTGCCATAGCAACCAAACTAAAGAGCCGATTTTCATAATAAACACAAACTATCCATCCCCAGCCTATGGATAGTACAAATGAAATCCCAGCCTTATCAGCCCAGTGGTTTCAGAGGAGGAATTTTTTTGAAGTATTTGGTTTCCGTTTTTTATGCGTTTTGGTTTCCATGGCAACAAATAAAACAAGAGGGCCATGAGGCCCTGAATCGCTCACCTGAACAATTGGCAAAGTGGGTTTTTCTGACGTCTGAAATTGTAAAAATATGAGTCTTGGGTCAAAAGTAAAAAAATGACCATGACCTCTTGTACTCATAAATCTTCATGTACTCATTAAGACAACCATATATACCATTTCTACGCCAAAATCTTCTAAACTTTCCATGAAATCTTATTTTCTGGCATTTTCCCTTAAAAAAAAACTTTAAGTCAAGGTAAACCCAAGGTCATCATTTGAACAGTCTTGGTAGTACTCTAGTATTCTATGCTACTTACCAAGTTTCAAAGCCTTAAGTCAATTGGTTCTGGAGAAGAAAAATATTAAAGGCTTATACCATTAATTGGTATGGCGGCCATGTTAGTCATGTGACCTGGACCATTTGAACAAATTTATGTTCAATCAATCCCTGGAGGCTCTATATGAAATGTGTTTACAATTGGCCCTTTGGCTTTTGAGGAAATGTCTGAAAATGTCAAAATATGAGAGATCTTGATCTAAGGTCAAAGAATGATCTTGACCTATTGTACTCCTAATTCTTCGTGACCTCATTAAGACAATGGTATATACCAATATTTAGGCCAACATCTTCAAAATTTCCAATAAATTTTTACGTTATAGCATTTTCCCATATTTGACCTTGCCGTAAAATAGTCATGGTCAACACAAGGACATCATTCTGAAAAATCTTGATAGTACTGGTGTACCCTATGCTACATACCAAGTTTCAAGGCCATCGGTCAATTGGTTCTGGAGAAGAAGATTTTTATAGGTTTTTATCATATATGGGCATGGCGGCCATGTTGGTCATGTGACCTAGACCGTTTGAACAAATTTTCATTCCCTCAACCCCTGAAGGCTCTATATGAAAATAAGTTACAATTGGCCCAGTGGTTTTGGAGGAGATTGAAATTGTCAAAACATGAGAGTTCTGGGTCAAAGGTCAAAGAATGACCTTGACCTCTTGTACTCATTAAGCTTCATGTACTCATTAAGATGACTGTCGATACCAATTTTTAGCCCAAAATCTTCAACAGTTTCCAAGATATCTTATGTTCTAGCATTTTGCCATATAAAAGCACAAGGAAGCAAACTTGGCCTTACCGTAGTAAAGGTCAAGGTCAACCCAAGGTCATAATTTGACCAATCTTGGTAGTTCTTGTGCATCCAATGCTTCATACTAAATTTCAAGGCCATCGGCATATTGGTTCTGGAGAAGATTTTTTTAGGATTTTACCATATATGGGCGTGGCAGCCATGTTGGTCATGTGACCTGGACCGTACGGATAAATTTTTGTTCCCTCAACCCCTGGAGGCTCTATATGAAATTTGGTTTCAATTGGCCCAGTGGCTTTTAAGGCGATTGTTTGAAATTGTCAAAATATGAGAGTTCTGGGTGAAACGTCAAAGAATGACCTTGACCTCTTGTATTCATAAATCTTCATGTTCTCATTCAGATGAATGTAGATACCAATTTTTAGCCCAAAATCTTTAACTGTTTCCAAGATATCTTATGTTCAAGCGTTTTCCCATATAAAAGCACCAGAAAGCAAATTTGACCTTGCCGAAAAAAAGGTCAAGGTCAACCCAAGGTCATAATTTGAATAATCTTGGTAGTACTCACGTACCGGTTGCTACATACTAAGTTTGAAGGCCATCGGTCTATTGGTTCTGGAGAAGAAGGTTTTTAAAGCTTTTTACCATATATGGGCGTGGCGGCCATGTTGGTCCTGTGACCAGGACCGTTTGAACAACTTTTCGTTCCTAAGGTCCCAGGAGGCTACATATGAAATTTGGTTGCAATCGGCCCAGTGGTTTCAGAGGAGGAGTTGTTTGAAATTGTGGACGGACGGACGGACGGACGATGTACGACGGAGCCTTACCATCCTATAAGCTCCCCTGGAGCCGCTGGCTCAGGTGAGCTAAAAAGCAGTGGGCCAAAAACATATAGCCGATTGAAGACTTCTCAAGGGACATTTGTATAAAAGTTTTGTCAACATATCTGCAATAGTTTGGCAGTAAATGCAATTTTTCAATTTTCCCCATTATAAGTCAATGCAATTCTAAGTTGCCATAGCAACCAAACTAAAGAACCGATTTTCACAATAAACACAAACTTTAAATCCCCCAGCCTAAGGATACTACTAATGAAATCAGGGCCTTCTTGGCTCAGCAGCTTCAGAGGAGATATATTTCAGTTTTTTTTCCCCATTTTTTTGCATTTTGGTTTCCATGGCAACCAATAACAAGAGGACCATTGGTCCTGTAGCTCACCCGAGTCCACTGAGCCTCAGTACTCTAGGGTAAGTTACTCTAAGGCCATCGGTCAACTGGTTCTGGTGAAAAAGATTGTTAAAGGTTTTAACCATATATGGGCACGGAGGACATGTTGGTCATGTGTCCTGGACATTTGAAAAAAAATTTCTTTCCCTCAACCCCCTGGAGGCTCTATATGAAGTTTGGTTTCAAAACTGGTCAAGGGGCTTTTGAGGAGATGGTTTGATATTGTCAAAATGACAGTGTTCTGGGTCAAAAGTCAAAGAATTACCTTGATCTCTTGTTCTCATAAATCTTCATGTACTCATTAAGATGACTGTAGATATCAATTTTTAGGCATAAATCTTCAAAACTTCCCATGGAATCTTATGTTATAGCATTTTCCCACATTTGACCTTGCCGTAAAATAGTCAAGGTCAACCCAAGGTCATCATTTTGAATAATCTTGATAGTACTCGAGTACCCAAAGCTACATACCAAGCTTCAAGGCCATCGGTCAATTGGTTCTGGATAAGATTTTTAAAGGTTTTTACCATATATGGGCCTGGCGGCCATGTTGGTCATGTGACCTGGACCGTTTGAACAAATTTTCATTCCCTCAAACCCCTGGAGGGTCAATATGAAATTTGGTTACAATTGGCCCAGTTGTTTTTGAGGAGATTGTTTGATATTGTCAAAATATGAGAGTTCTGGGTCAAAGGTCAAAGAATGACCTTGACCTCTTGTACTCACAAATCTTCATGTACTCTTTAAGATAACTGTATATACCATTTTTAGGCATAAATCTTCAAAACTTTCCATGAAATCTTGTTCTAGCATTTTCCAATATTTGACCTTGCCGTAAAAAAGATCAAGGTCAACCAAAGGTCATAATTTGAACAATCTTGATAGTACTCGAGTACCCAAAGCTACATACCAAGTTTCAATGCCATCGGTAAACTGGTTCTGGAGAAGATTTTCAAAGGTTTTTACCATATATGGGCAAGGCAGCCATATTTGTCATGTGACCTGGACCGTATGAATAAGTTTTTGTTCCCTCAACCCCCTGGAGGCTCTATATGAAATTTGGTTTCAATTGGCCCAGGGGCTTTTGAGCAGATTGTTTGGAATTGTCAAAATATGAGAGTTCTGGGTCAAAGGTCAAAGAATGACCTTGACCTCTTGTACTCATAAATCTTCATGTACTTAATAAGATGACTGTAGATACCAACTTTTAGCCCAAAATTTTCAACAGTTTCCAAGATATCTTATGTTGTAGCATTTTGCCATAGAAAAACACAAGGAAGAAAATTTGACCTTACCGTTAAAAAGGTCAAGGTCAACCATAGGTCATAATTTGAACAATCTTGGTAGTACTCGCGTACCTGATGCTACATACCAAGTTTCAAGGCCATCAGCCTACTGGTTCTGGAGAAGAAGATTTTTTTAGGTTTTTACCATATATGGGCATGGCGGCCATGTTGTTCATGTGACCAGGACCGTTTGAACAACTTTTCGTTCCTAAGGTCCCAGAAGGCTACATATGAAATTCGGTTACAATTGGCCCAGTGGTTTCAGAGGAGAAGTCGTTTGAAATTGTTGACGGACGGACGGACAACGGACGACGGAGCCTGAACATACTATACTATAAGCTCCCCCGGAGCCTCTTGCTCAGGTGAGCTAAAAAGAGCAGTAGGCCAAAAAACATACAGCTGATAGAAGGCTTCTCAAGGAACAGTTCTATGACTTCTCAAGGGACATTTGTATAAAAGTTTTGTCAACATATCTGCAATAGTTTGGCAGTAAATGCAATTTTTCAATTTTCCCCATTATAAGTCATGCAATTCTAAGTTGCCATAGCAACCAAACTAAAAAGCCGATTTTCACAACAAACACAAACTTTAAATCCCCCAGCCTAAGGATACTACAAATGAAATCAGGACCTTCTTGGCTCAGCAGCTTCAGAGGAGATATATTTCAGGGTTTTTTTCCATTTTTTTTGCATTTTGGTTTCCATGGCAACCAATAAAAAGAGCAGTAGGCCCAAAAACATACACCTGATAGAAGACACTCAAGGAACAGTTCTATTTAAGCTTTTTCAACATATCTGCAGAGGCTTGCTTGTAAATATCATTTTTCAAGTTTCCCCATTATAAGTGTATGGGAATTCTAAGTTGCCATTGCAACCAAACTAACAGGCAGGTTTTTATAAACAAGAGGGCCATGATGGCCCTTGATCGCTCACCTGAGTATCCTGTGAACTTAACCTCAGAGACATGCATATGACCGATAGACAGAGTTTCACAAAGATTAAATGGAAAATGACCCTAAGGTTTTTATAAGATTTAACCTAATGACCTAGATTTTGACCCCACATGACCCAGTTTCAAACCTGGTCTAGATTTCTTGGATATGAACATTCTGACAAAGTTATCAAAACTGTGCCCTCTAGAGTGTACACAATGTTTTTCTAAGGTTTAACCTAGTGACCTACTTTTTGACCCAACATGACCAAATTGCACCCTTGGTCCAGATTTGTTGGAGACAAACATTCTGACAAAGTCTCATGAAGATTAGAACAAAACTGTGTCCTCTAAAGCGTTCACACTGTTTTTCTAAGTGACCTAGTTTTTGACCTGACATGTCCCAGTTTCAAATCTGGTATAGATTTTATAAAAATAAACATTCTGACAATGTTTCACGTAGATTGGATCATAACAGTGCCCTCTAGAGTGTACACAATGTTTTTCTAAGATTTGAACTAGTGACCTAGTTTTTGACCCCATAAGACTCAGATTCAAATTTAGCCTAGATTTTATATAAATAAACATTCTGACAAAGTTTCATGAAGATTGGATCATAACTGTGCCCTCTAGAGTGTGCACAAGGTTTTTCTAAGATTTGACCCAGTGACCTAGTTTTTGACCCCACATGACCCAGTTTCAAAGATGGTCTATATTTCATTCAGATAAACATTCTGACAAAGTTTCATGATGATTGGATCATAACTGTGCCCTCTGTGTCGTTCTAAGATTTATTTCTATTTTTAGCTCTGGCGGCCATTTTGTTCAGCGGAGCAGAACCGTTTTAGCAATTTCTGTTCAGGGCCATGAGTAAAACATTTCTGTGAAATTGTTTTGTAATCGAGCCATTGGCTTCAGAGACGATGATGTTTAAAGCTTTTTTCTATTTTTAGCTCTGGTGGCCATATTGTTCAGCGGAGCAGCACCGTTTGAGCAATTTTGGTAGAGGGTCTCCTAAGGAACATTTCTTTGAAATTATTTCAAAATCGACCCAGCAATTTTGGAGGAGAAGTCGTTTAAAGGTTTTTCTATTTTTAGCTCTGGCGGCCATATTGTTCAGCGGAGCGGAACCGTTTGAGCAATTTTGATAGAGGGTCTCCAAAGGAACATATCTGTGAAATTATTTCAAAATCAGTCCAGCAGTTTTGGAGAAGAAGTCGTTTAAAGGTTTTTCTATTTTTAGCTCTGGCAGCCATATTGTTTAGCGGAGTGGAACCGTTTGAGCAATTTTGATAGAGGGTCTCCTAAGGAACATTTCTGCGAAATAATTTCAAAATTGGCCTAGCAGTTTTGGAGAAGAAGTCGTTTAAAGGTTTTTCTATTTTTAGCTCTGGCGGCCATATTGTTCAGCGGAGCGAAACAGTTTGAGCAATTTTGGTAGAGGGTCTCCTAAGGAACATTTCTGTGAAGTTATTTTAAAATCGGCCCAGCTGTTTTGGAGAAGAAGTTGTTTAAAGGTTTTTCTATTTTTAGCTCTGGCGGCCATATTGTTCAGCGGAGCGGAACCATTTGAGCAATTTTGGTAGAGAGTCCCCCAAGGAACATTTCTGTGAAATTATTTTGAAATCCGTCCAGCAGTTTTGGAGAAGAAGTCGTTTAAAGCAAAAGTTGACGCCGGACAACGGACGACGGACAACGGACAAAGACCGATCACAATACCTCACCTTGAGCACTTCGTGCTCAGGTGAGCTAAAAACACATAGCCCAATCGGCCTTGTGGCTTCAAAAAAGATGTCGTTTAAAAGTGTTGACTGACAAACGACGACAGACGACAGATGATGACGACGGACAACTGCCTATGCTATAAGCTCCCCATGAGCCTTAGGCTCTGGTGAGCTAAAAATTATTCCTTAATTGTCCCTGTTACCCCTTATTATCTGGAGCACTTTGCAAAGATTCACAAAGGCGAACTAAAAGTAAAAGCCAATACCACCACCTACAATGTGTTATTTCAGGATTCTGTGCGAGAATGTTAACGTTACGAAGATTTCTAATGTTAACGGCCGTTTAGTAGACGATTTTAACAAAATAAATATTTATTTTCCTATTCTAAAGCGAATCCAGCCTTTTACGCTATGCCGAAGAATTTCAACTCATACTGTCATTCCTTTGCACGTAAACATTTTTGGTTTTCGGCAGTTTATTGAAATAGGCTTAGCGAGAATCCCAGTCATCGTAAGTAGAGTTTTACTGACTCTATTTACTCCTGTATTTGTCAATGCAGAGTAATATTGCACTCAATTGTAAATGTACACCGATGTTTACTGCAGCATGCACGAATGTACGAAAAAATGTGAATTTTAGAAAAAAGGTTTTATAGTTTTCTACGGCTAATTCAAACCTGATGTATTGGGGTTCGAATGTAATGCTAACGTATTCTACGGTGGACGTTTATGTTTCCTACGGCGAATATTGTGACATGAAAAGCAAAAAAGTAAAATAAAGATGGTTAACCTATGTGTGCAAGGCGATTTAAGCAAACGTTTTAAGAACCACCTGTCCTGATACGACTAAGAACCCGATATCTCCGAGAGTATATAAGAACCTTAGTGATAACAACTTCAAAATGTAAGTTTTGATGATTGTAAAACATCATAGAATAAAAGCATCGCAAACGATTGCGTGATACCCTGCCACTGCAAACCTTTTTTCCAGATTTATGCATGTATATAGCCCGGGGGCAGGGGGAAATAACTCCCATGGGGTAAATTTGAGCATCACTGGAGGCTTTCATCACTCTGATCATTTACTGAAAGTTTCAGAAAACTTGCTTCGAACTCTGATTTTATATGGATTTTTTCATGATCTTATACATGTATATAGTCCCAGGGCAGAGGCAGATAAAATTTCTGTGCTCATAAAAAGCTTTTGTTACTTTGATCATGTTTGTGAAGTTTCATTATGATACTCCAAGTAGTAAAGGAACTAGAGGCCAAAAACCATTTTTTGTAGATTGACAAGTGCCATAACTCTGTCAGAAATTAACGAAATTTGCCCATTAACAATCCCAAGCGAGACATTCTTGGTACAAATGCATATGCAAAATTTAAAGGAAATCCGTTGATAAATACTTAAGTTATTGAACGGAAACCAAGTGCGGACGGACGGACGGCTAGACGTACGTACTACGGACGGACAGAACCCCCGATGATAAAATTCCTGTGCTCATAAAAAGCTTTTGTTACTTCGATCATGTTTGTGAAGTTTCATTATGATACTCCAAATAGTAAAGGAACTAGAGGCCAAAAACCATTTTCTTTACATTGACAAGTGCCATAACTCTGTCAGAAATTAAATAAATTTGCCCATTAACTATCTCAAGCGAGACATTCTTAATACAAATGCATATGTAAAATTTGAAGGAAATCCGTTGATAAATACTTAAGTTATCGAACGGAAACGAAGTGAGGACGGACGGACGGCTCAACGGACGGACAGACATACGTACTACGGACAGACAGACACATGGACGGCCAACGTGAAAACATAATACCCCGCCACTAACGTGTGGCGGGGTATTAAAACAGGGTAATCTTAAACTTAGCCAGTGAATGTATATAAATCATTTACTTGTTCTTTAATACTGAGGCCCCTATTCGCAAACTGAACTCAAACTCAACGACTGTCTCAAGGAAAGGTTAAGTCTATTCACAGGCATGAGTGCAGCTGGAGTAAACTCCAATAAGTAAAGTTTGGTCGAGGAACGGTGAAGCTCCCTCGACGGTGACTCGAGTTAAGTTTTTTTTAATATTTCAGCGATTTCGTGGCTATGATATGACAAGGGGAAGAAGCACGACTATCAAAAGTTGTTGTTATAGGCAGCTGGTTTCTATGTTATACATTTTTTTTCTATTTTTTTGTGTGACAAATTCATATTTTAAGGGTGCTGGTTTACGTCATAATATGTAATTTGTATTTCTTATCAGCTATAATGTCGTTTAAGAAAATATTAAGTCTATATTCAGAAGTCTCCAAGAGAGAGAGAGAAGAGAGAGACAAAGAATGAGCCCTACCCCACACACTCATTCACACGTGGTCGGGTTATATTTAGTGTCGGCGCGTCTTACTAGTGTAAGCTAGAGCATAGTTCGTCCACCGGTACGGAGACATAATCCACGAGCTTTAACGAGTGTATTATCGACCGCACAGACGGACGAACTGCTTTCTTTCTCACTTATAGCATGATAATTTTAGGACTTAAACGTTATAGGGTATCTCATGTTTAAAATTTGGGTACTATAAATCTGGATAATAATTGCTGTGCTTGGAGCAGGTGCGGGATGGGGTCCGGATTTCGTTTTACTCTCGTCTGTCCTCTCGCCCTTTCTTTCTTCCTTTCTACTTGGAGACCCAAACAAACAAACATTAAATCAAAACCTGTCAAAAACCAGTCGAATTTCTAATTTGACTGATATCGTAACAATGTTTAGCTACAATATAACTTTTTATGCCCCCAACTTCGAATAAGTTCAGGGGGCAAATTGCTTCTGGGTTGTTCATGCGTGCGTGCGTCCGTCCGTTAGTCATGCATACCATATCTTAGAAACAGTGCATGCTAGAGTTTTGAAATTTCACATAGATTTGTCATGAAAAAATAGCAGATGCGTATTTTTTCTTGTCCGAGTTGTCTCCTTTTTTGCGTTATGCCCCTTTGCAAAAAATCATAATAAAATCTTGTCATCAAGATATCTCAAAAAGCATTTAAGCCAGGGACTTAAAACTTTTCCAACTCATTAGGAATGATATGTAAATGAAACTATTAGCTTTTGAACAAATCCGTAATTTTTATAGGAGTTATGGCCCTTTAAACATTTAGCATTTAGACTTTGTCAGCAAGATATCTTGAAAAGCATAAGAGCGAGGGATTTGAAACCTTATTGCCCAATATTTGGATGACCTGATTAACTTGAAGTTATGCCCCTTTTTCAGCTTAGTGCATTGTAAGCCTATGGAACTTTGTGAACAAAGAATCTCGAGAACCCCTCACACTAGGATCATGATTTTTTGCAGGAAGATATTGCCCAAAGTGAAAATGATCAGGTTAACATCTGGAAAAAATGTGCAAATTTTTTATCGAGTTAAGCCCCTTTTTCGACTTAGTGCATTGAAAGTACAAGAGGCCCAAATGGGCCTGATATCGCTCACCTGGCTATTGTGCAACGGAACCATTCTGATACAAAATTGGTCCAATTCCACTGAGAATTTCTCATTTTCACATGTTGCTACTTTTAGTAACAGAGGCCAACTTGCCTGGTCTTTATATATTTACTTTTGAAACACCTCAATGCAAGAATCATTTTTCCCCAAATTTCATCAAAATCCATTCCGGGGTTACTGAGATATTGCCAGTTTCATGTTTCGTGCTATTTTTAGTAATGGCAGATGGCGGCCATCTTGGATTGCTAAAATGCAAAAAAAATCGAAAAGCCTTCATGCAAGGACCATTTTGACACAAATTTGGTCCAATTCCAGTGAGATTTTCTGATTTTCACATTTTTCTATTTTTAGTAACAGAGGCCAATATGACTGGTCTTACAGTTAGATATCTTTGAAACATCTCAATGCAAGAATCATTTTGACACAAATTTCGTCAAAATCCATTCAGCGGTTACTGAGATATTGCCAGTTTCATGTTGTGTGCTATTTTTAGTAACAGCAAATGGCGGCCATCTTGGAATGCCAAATTGCAAAAAATCCAAAAAGCTTAATGAAAGGACCATTCTGACACAAGATTAATCCAACTCCATTGAGATTTTCTAATTTTCACATTTTTCTATTTTCAGTAACAGAGGCCAATATGAATGGTCTACAGTTAGATATTTTTGAAACATCTCAATGCAAGAATCATTTTGACACAAATTTCGTCAAAATCCATTCAGCGGTTACTGAGATATTGTCATTTTCATGTTTTGTGCTATTTTTAGTAACGGCAGATGGCGGCCATCTTGGAATGACAAATTGCAATTAATCAAAACGACTTCATGCAAGGAACATTCTGACACAAAATTGGTCCAATTCCATTCAAGGGTTCTTGAGTAATTGTCATTTTTATGTTTGTGCTATTTTTAGTAACACCAGATGGCGGCCATCTTGGAATGCCAGATTGCAATTTATCGAAACGGCTTCATGCAAGGAACATTCTGACACAAAATTGGTCCAATTCCATTCAAGGGTTCTTGAGTATTTGTCATTTTTATGTTTGTGCTATTTTTAGTAACACCAGACGGCGGCCATCTTGGAATGCCGAATTGCAATTAATCGAAACGGCTTCAGGCAAGGAACATTCTGACATAAAATTGGTCCAATTCCATTCAAGGGTTCTTGAGTAATTGTCATTTTTATCTTTGTGCTATTTTTAGTAACGGCCCCCATGGTGGCCATCTTGGATAGTCAACTGGCACAAAATTGAAATAATTCCATTCAAGAACCATTTTTGACCAAATCTGGTCAGAATTGGTTGCATTTTCTTGAGATATTGACATTTGAGCAAAATCGGTCTTGTAAACACTAAGTAGGTCACTGTGACCTAATTCTGCTATAGATTTTTTTTATTTTTACAATTTTTAATACCAAGGCCCCATTTATGTTCCATGGAAACTTTCAACCAAATATACCAAACGGTTCTGGAGAAGAAGTTGATTTTGTTGTTTTTGCTATTTTTAGTAATGGCGGCCATCTTGGATTCTTGACCTGACCCAATTTTACAATTTTGAAACCCTGCAGTCTGGTCATGCTCCATGTGAAATTTGAGATCCATGGGTTCAGTGGTTTTAGAGAAGAAGTTGTTTGAAGTTGTTTAAATAGGTCCTTTTTTGACATTGGCATTTGAGCAAAATTACACTCATAAACAGAAAGTAGGTCACTGTGACAAAACTCCGCTACAGATTTTTTTCATTTTTACAATTTTGAATACCAAGGTTTTATTGATGTTCCATGCCAAAATTCAGACAAATATACCCAGTGGTTCTGGAGAAGAAGTTTATTTTGTTGTTTTTGCTATTTTTACCAAATCTGATGTAAATATTATCTAAGAGATATGATAAGGCGTCACATACATTCTGACATGACCAAAGACTATATCCTCTATATATTTTACGGTCAGTAGAAGTGAAAAACGCTTTCTTATCGTTACAGGCAATATAAAGGGTATCTTCATTTTTGGAGAACTTTTTGAAGGCCCTCTCAATCAAATCAACAAGATTTTCCTTTATTAAATTATGGGGTAATGTGGTATAAAGAGTAGAAAAATCATAAGTGGACAAACTAGTCGCACGGAACCCTCTTGACTTCAGTTTACTAAGTACCTCACCAGAATTTTTTATAGACCAAAACATATTTTTCCCTGACCTCTCATACACTGTCTCATAGTACCAAATGACACGAGATTTCACAGCAGTGAGGCAAGAAGTTAATAATTTAGATAATTCTGTAGTAGTACAAGAGCTAGAGTTGGCAATGAATCTAGCTTTATACGGTTTTTTGTGAAGCTTAGGTAACCAATACATCGTAGGAAGTTTGTCTTGGCGTTCCTTAACGTTTACAGCAAACTTTAAAGGCAAACCATTTGAGTGGCTATTAACGACAGTCTTCTCATCTGTATAAGTCTCTTCGTAAGCCGTGGTGCCATTAAGTTCCTGCTTCAAAGTGTTAATATAGTGCAACCGACAAACAACAACAATGTTGTTTGCGGCCTTGTCAGCAGGAACCAAAACATACTTCCTATGAAAATCCTGGATACCCTGCTTCAAATATCTAAAGGAAGATTTAGGCTTAGGAGGTAAAAGATTAGTATTGTGTGAATAAAACTTTATACGTTTATCCACAATATTAAAGATACTTAGTTTCCATTTCTTTAAAGCGTTACTTTCAACACCCTCTCGTTTACACCAACGATTACCAAAATCATTTAATGCAGATGCAATTTCTTCCCTACATCTGTTGAAATCGATATGGGAAGGGAATCTATACTTAGGACCCTTAGAAACAATGTTACGAATTCTAGAATCCGGGATGATCTTCAAATTTCCAGTCACAACATGACCTGCTGATGGGTAAATAAATTTGGAATCTTTACAATCTCATGAATCAGGAGTATTAGCATCGATGTCAAGATCAGACACAAGTTTATTGAAATTAAATATGATACTTCTAATCGGTTTGTTATACTTATAACAAATAATAGGTGGTTCAGAATTTTGGAAATAATCAGGTATGGAAGATGTAACAGATTTATCCTGAAATATACTAGGTAAATCTATAAAGTCAATACCTTTGTTAATGAAAGGGATTTTAATGAAATTTCTTTTATGATTGATTTCAGAATCAATTAGTGGACGGAGAGCGTGTTGAGTATAACATCTAGTTAGAAGTGCCGCTTCGTACATTTGGTGATTTCTATCGTAAAACCTATTAGCCTCTATATCCAATTTGCGTAAGACTGGAATGGGTAGGGAACTTAGAATTGAAAGCATAGCATGTCGGCCATGTTCCAATAATATTGTTGATAAATCATTAAGAGAAGTGTTAGATTTTTTGGCAGCACATCTTTTACGTTTGTCATTTCCTTTTTGTCTTATACCATGAGATCTGGATTTACGTTTTCGAATTTCTAAAAGAGAAAACACATCAAAATCTGGCATTTTAGAGATATTTCCCTCATGGTAGATGTTATCGTTAAAACCAAGTGGAGAAGCTGATTGCAATAATTTTATCCATTTTAATTCAGTTTCGAATCTTTTTATGTTATTGAATCGAGCAGAAGAATTATGATCATATGATGACTTCTCAGATATTTGTACTGAAACATTATCAGGAGAATGACCAGTACGCTTAAAATGTTGGTATAGAAAAGTATCTATCTTTTTAGCCTTTAAAATCTTACGATAGTGCTCACCAAATCTAGTCTTCAGCTTACGACAAGTTTGTCCAACATATTGCATATTACAGTTCTGTGTGTTTCAAGTTAAAACATATATTAGATTCTCTGATTTTCAATCCAAATCAGAATCTTTAATTACTGAAAAAGTCCTACCATTCACAGATGAAGTGATAGTAGAGTCGGTACATAAATGTTCACAACAGTTGCAACTCTTGGCATTGCACTTAGAAATGCTAGGATACATACTAGGTCTTTTGAACGGATTAGGGTATTTACGTAAAACTGGTGATTTAATTGGGGACAACCTTACTCGTAGATTGTTGCGAAAAATATTAGCATTTGATGCTCCATGTAGATCGACAGATGATGCCGAAAACAAATTTAGAGGTCTCATTCTAACTGTAGGTAATATAGCTCGAAAGCTTTGAGTAGAATTGGGAATCCGTACAGAAGACGCAGCATGTAACCTTAGGGGAGATATTGTAATTCTTAATCTGTTTGTAATAGTCATATTTGTGTATAGTGGGTTGATACCGTCAAGAAAAGCGCGACATTCACACCGGTTATTAAATAAAACAGACATAATTTTGTTAAAGCAAACTCCCTCTGAAAAGGAATGGTATAACAAAGACCCACATCTCAAATCTATGTCTAATAAAAGTCCACAGACAGAAACGTAAGAATTAGTTATACAACGGGGTGCGAATATCGGTCTATTAATGACCTCCAATTCAGTATCGAAATGGAATGGTATTAAGGGACATGAATAATGGAAAATGATTGCAAACAACCCCTGAGGATTGGAAGAATAAGAGCATTAAATGGATGTGCGGGGAGACTTTTTGGGGCCGCCACACAGCACAACCACAAGAACTCTGATAATAAAAGTAAAAAGTATGCAAAGACCAGGAACTGAAACAATCCAAATCCAAATCCAGCCCTCAAACCATAGTTGGAAACAACTAAGATTACAAATAATCAAGATACAGAGAACATATGGCCAACCGAGTGAGCAGCTTGTTCCCAAAAGGTGGCCACTCAGCAACCCAAACCGAACCAAAAATAATAAGAACATACATAAGGTAAAACATCACAGAAACTCTGACACCAAAAACAGGCAACAGAGAACCACAACAGAACTACCGCCTTGGAACGGTCAGTAATGAATTACTGGGGGGCTTAAATCGATTTTACAGGCCCAACCTCACCCTCAGTTTCTGAAGTGGTACAAAACATTTAGTTGGTTGTTCGGTTCGCATGATAACCCTCTAACTCGTCAATGAATCATCACGGTAAACACATAAATCAAATTTCAACACCATGAAGAAGCAAAGACGAGGACTCAACAGATACAACGGGCCGTCTGACAGGTGGAGATCCCTGTCCTGCCAAACAACCCCACTGGAAATCTGAAGCAAAAGAAGGTCACCAGTTGAGCCCCGGTGGACCAAGCAACAGACAAAAAGGCTCCGGTCCCAACCAACTAAAATATATAGCTTTAGGTCGGGGCCATCATAGAGTCTGACGACCGATCCCCCGGTGTGCAATTAAAGAGTGCAGCAAAGTTATCAACCGTGATTGGGTTAATCACTAAGCATGCAGACTGTCGCATAACATTTAAATTATAGCCAATACGTTTGTGACGTATTATTATTTTTCGGAATTGATCAGAAAAATCAGTCCTACCCTTAATCTTTTTGAATTTGTATACTAAGTCACCATAAAATTCTGGTTCCGATAGGCCTTGGTGTAAAAGAAATTTTAATCCGACATCAAATTTTGAAACCAATTCATGGTGTCTGCGATAGAATTTAGAAAAAGCCTTTCTAAGCTTATGATACCGATAGCCCTGTTGAAGAAGTTTAGCAGTTAAACATTTATTACGAGCATTAAAGTCATCTACATGACTACACACTCTAGCAAATCTTATAAGTTGAGAAATATACACTCCATAAGAGGGACGACGTGGAACGTCACCATCCAAAAATGGAAAATTAACTATATCAAAGTCAAAGTCATCACGTTTATCATGAATTTTAGAAGATACAAAACCGTTGGAAATAGATAGATGCAAATCCAAAAAGGGGGCCTCGGTATCTGAAGTATTAGCTTTATTCAATTTAAGTTCAGGTGGGTAAATTTGGTTAACCATGCTTTCAAAATAAGGATTATCAATATTCAGAAGATCGTCTAAATATCTAGAGGTTGAGTTAAATGCCTCAATGATATCAGCTTGATTATCAACAGAAAGAGAAGTCATGAAATCTCTTTCATAACAAAATAAAGCCTATGGTACAAAGGTACAAACATCATGGAATGAGCCTTCTTCAGAGGCAAGCATTTGGTTGCGGAGCAAAGTGTTTCATAAACAAATTTTCTGGTTAAAAAGGAAAGTCTGACATTATTTACAGATTTTTAGCGGAAACCAGATCTACAGAGAAGCGTAATTCCTTCAAAAACTTCTTCGGGGCACCTGTTTTTTAGGCTGACTTGTCGCCAACATAAATTTATGTTCCAAATGATATTGAGATCCGACAAATCCTGTATAAGTAGAAACCTAAAATGCGGACAGCAGACTGGGGGACAGATCGAAAACAATAAACCCCAACCCCAAACTCCTTTTGCGATATAGATGGTAGTGGTTTGATATGGGGAAGAGGTGAGATACGTTCATTCAAACAAATAAAAATCCTTGAAAGTACTAAGCTTCAAAATACACACAGTTTTTTTTTCTTTCTTTCTTTTTTTATGTTTCTTTTTTTTTTCATTTCTATACAATATTAAAAGAGGGTGCTCATCATAAATGTTCTATACTGACCTCAGCTACATAACCCTAGCTGATATTGAATCAAGTACTGCTACATATCATTAGTTTCAAACACACACAAGAAAATAAACAGAAAAACAACATTTCAATACAAAATATTACTGTTGTTTGTCTTAAAATGGTCAATATCTTCTTTTTTTTAATCTCTAGTCCTCTCAGGATCAAAGTAAACTGTATGCAAGTTTGGTACAACTAATATTAGAAGAATTCACTTATGGTTACTGAAATTTAAGCAAACTAGAAACATGGTAACTAACAGGGCCCCGCCTTTATGAAACTGTTGACAACATTTAAGTCATATGTGCCCAACCAGAAATAACAATACCAGCTTTCTATTATCATGATGCTCCTTCATATTCAATATGTTGTTTGAAATTAAGCCCCTGGTAGTGTCATTAAGATATGGGCAAAATACACAATCATGATTGATTAAAACATGGGCAACAACTCTGTGAAGCAGGAAACTGATGTTACCATTCTTGCATTCTGCACACCTTCAGATCATCTAATGATGCTTTATATTTGTACCAAATTTTATAAAAATATCTTCAAAGGCTTTAAAGGTATACAGCAGACAAGATCTCCATACCTAAAATAACAAAGGGAGGGTGTAGTTATCGTTCCTTTTCTCTGCACATTGTCTGATGATGTTTATATTTGTACCAAGTTTTGTGAAAATATCTTAAACAGTTTTAAAGTTAGAGAGCAAACACATTTTCTAGACTGTAAACTACCAAGGGGAAATGTAGATGAAGTTACAGTTCTTATTCTCTGCTCACTGTCTGATGATGCTTTATATTATGTACAAGTTTTATGAAAATATCTTTGATGGTTTTAAAGCTATAGAGCTGACATGATTTCTATATTTAAAATTACAAAGGGGCATAATTCAGTAACAATGTAGGCAGAGTTTGGTTTCTAGTTCTCTGCACATTGCCTGATTACACTTGTACCAAGCCTTGTGAAAATATCTCTAATGGTTTCAGAATTATAGAGCTGACACGATTTCTGTATTCAAAATTTCAAAGGGGCATAATTCAGTAAATAATGTAGGCAGTGTTATGGTTCTTTTGCTCTGCATATTGACTGATAATGCTTGACATTTTTACCAAGTCACATGAAAATATCTCTTAATGGTTTCAAAATTATGAAACGGACATGATTTCTGTAATCAAAATTACAAAGAAGTACAATTCAGTAAATAATGTAGACACAGTGATGGTTCTTGTTTTCTGCACATCGTCTGATAGTGCTTTACATTTGTACCAAGTCTTGTGAAAATATCTTTATTGGTTTCAGAGTTATAAAGCAGACACAATTTCTGCACTCAAAATTTCAAAAGGGGCATCATGCAGTAAACAATGTAGGCAGAGTTATGGTTCTTGTTCTCTGCACATCGCCTGATGATGCTTGACGTTTTTACCAAGTCACATTCAAATATCTCTTAATGGTTGGTTGGTTGGTTGATTCGATGCTTAACGTCCACGGTAAACAACTAAGGTCATGTCGGGACGGTCAGTTAACCTAACCACACTATTCCTGGGCAGGCTTAGACCTCCTAAGCGGTTAACCAGTACTTTCGCCAGTAACTGACAACTGCCCTTCTTGAATCAGCGGAAGGAGAAACGAAAGTATGCAGCCAGACCGGGATTCGAACCCAGGACCTCTGACTTACGAGTCAGGTGCCCTACCGATTGCGCTACCCGGCCCGGCTATCTCTTAATGGTTTCAAAGTTATGAAAAGGACATGATTTTTGTAATCAAAATTACAAAGGGGTACAATTCAGTAAATAATGTAGGCACAGTAATGGTTCTTGTTTTCTGCACATCGTCTGACAATGCTTTACATTTGTACCAAGTCTTGTGAAAATATCTTTATTGGTTTCAGAGTTATAGAGCTGACACGATTTCTGTATTCAAAATTTCAAAGGGGCATCATTCAGTAAACAATGTAGGCAGAGTTATGGTTCGTGTTCTCTGCATATTGACTGATAATGCTTGACATTTTTACCAAGTCACATGAAAATATCTCTTAATGGTTTCAAAGTTATGAAACGGACATGATTTCTGTACTCAAAATTACAAAGAAGTACAATTCAGTAAATAATGTAGGCACAGTGATGGTTCTTGTTTTCTGCACATCGTCTGATAGTGCTTTTCATTTGTACCAAATCTTGTGAAAATATCTTTATTGGTTTCAGAGTTATAGAGCTGACACGATTTCTGTATTCAAAATTTCAAAGGGGCATCATGCAGTAAACAATGTAGGCAGAGTTATGGTTCGTGTTCTCTGCATATTGACTGATAATGCGTGACATTTTTACCAAGTCACATGAAAATATCTCTAAATGGTTTCAAAGTTATGAAACGGGAATGATTTCTGTACTCAATATTACAAAGGGGTACAAAATTAGTAAATAATGTAGGCACAGTGATGGTTCTTGTTTTCTGCACATCGTCTGACAGTGCTTTACATCTGTACCAAGTCTTGAAAAAATATCTTTATTGGTTTCAGAGTTATAAAGCAGACACAATTTCTGCACTCAAAATTTCAAAGGGGCATCATGCAGTAAACAATGTAGACAGAGTTATGGTTCTTGTTCTCTGCAAATCGCCTGATGATGCTTTACATTTATACAAAGTCTCGTAAAAATATCTTTATCAGTTTAAGAGTTATGGAGCAGACACGATTTCTGTATTCAAAAATACAAAAGGGCATAATTCAGTAAAATACTGTAGGCAGAGTTATGGTTCTTGCTCTCTGCACATTGTCTGATAATGCTTTACATTTGTACCAAGTCTTATGAAAATATCTTTATCGGTTTCAGAGTAATGGAGCGGACACGATTTCTGTACTCAAAATTACAAAGGGGCATAATTCAGTAATTACTGTAGGCAGAGTTATGCTTCTTTTGCTCTGCACATTGACTGATGATGCTTTACATTTGTACCAAGTCTTGTGAAAATATCTTTATCAGGTTCAGAGTAATGGAGCGGACACGATTTCTCCACTCAAAATTACAAAGTGACATAAGTTAATACTGTAGGCAGAGTTATGGTTCTTGCTCTCTGCACATTGTCTGATGAAGCTTTACATTTGTACCAAGCCTTATGAAAATATCTTTAACGGTTTCAGAGTTCTGGAGCGGACACGATTTCTGTACTCAAAAATTACAAAGGGGCATAATTCAGTAAAAATTGTAGACAGTTATGGTTCTTGTTCTCTGCACATCGTCTGATGATACTTTACATTTGTACCAAGTCTCGTGAAAATATCTCTAACGGTTTTAGAGTTATTGAGCGGACACGAAATGACGACGGACGGACAGACGGACGAACAACAGACAGATGGACGGACAAGGTGATTACTATATGGCCTCCGCAGACTTCATCTGGCGGGGCCCTTTTAAAAACGGACAGAGCCAAACACTTGTGGACAGATGGACTGAATGACGGAAGAACGAATGAACGGACGGACGAAACCCAATAGCATTCATCGTATATTGGCGGAAGGGCGGGGGTACAATGATATAGAAACACGCCCATAACTATTTATTTGAGTATTAACGAAGCTGTTCATTGCATGCAGCAATGTTGTCCCCGTGTCACTATATATGCCTAGTATGGATAAAATCCGTGGTATAAAAGCTGTTCACGAAACAAAGAAAGCGCATACGATGTGTAAAGGCGGGAGGGGGAGGGTGGTTGGGGGCGGTCTCGCAGAAGCTACCTGGTATTACCAGGAGGCAGGGTTAAACAACAATAAATACAGTGATACGAGAATAGGAAAATCGATTAAAGTTTCAGCACAAATACTGGAGAAGGACGGGATCGAATCCATGACCGTTGTTTAACAGGCAGGTAGATCAACCACTACACCACAAACGCTTTTGCAGACATCAAGCAGAAAAGCATAGTTTCCGAGGCATAGTTATAATTTTACAAATTTTACAGTTAGTATGATCTAGTTCTACACTGTTAAGTGAACTATGTCTCAAAATTTAGAATCATTACAGTTTATACGTTTTAGGAGGTCTGATCAGGGTCCACAATGTCCTTTACACGATGCCAGTCTAACTGGAGTGTAGCTAGAGTCTCCTCCACGAAGCAAAACTGAATACCAAAACCGTACTTGAACTTCACGCACTCAAGGCTTACTCGAGCGTCACTTCAACTGATCTTACTGGAGTATGAGTTGAGTATGATTTTGAGTTGTGTTTGTGAATATGGGCCTAAGTGGTTTATTGCTGCGCATAATGATTACAACTTTATGAGAGTTGACATCTTCAAAGGTTGATTGGCCTTTGAAACAGTGGAAGCAATGAAATATTCTTCTGAAAGTAGGAAGAAACATTAATATTTTACTTAAAGGAATGAATTAAACGGATTTTGTAAAGTGTATTACAATTAAGATAGGAAGGAGAGAGACATACACATTAAATCCCCTATCATAAGCCAGCAAAGAAGTTTGTATGCATTTTCTTTCATTTATATTGACATTTCTTGAAATCTGACTCACAAAAATCATGTTTCCAAGAAGGTGAGAATAAATACCACCGCCAAAAACCGTAGAATACTGTATCATAGTTAGACATTTAACCGTAGAATGATATATCTTAGCCGAAAGAAACCATAATATCTATCGGCGAATACTATAACAAGAAATGATGAAAAAGGCAAATTACGGCACAAAAGTGACTTTGGGGAAAGAGATTTAAGGTTCGCGGACTACATTATTATGTTTAAGCACCCGACTATGGATCATATTCTACAAATAAATGATGACATGTCTACTTTCAATTTCTTCTCTATAAAAGCTTATTTAAGGAAGAATAAAGCACTCATCAGCCAGGAATATATGCATTGTTATGGCAAAAAACTAATTACAGGCAAATTTTCATATAAATAAAGGCATATATACCTTAATTATCAAATTTTACCCCAGTTTTATAATTTGTTTACAGTTTCTAAGGACGCTTTCCCACAATTCTTTGTAAAACCGGCGAAAACCATAATTTTAACATTCGCATGCAGAATATTGCAATAACACATTGTAGGTAGTGAATACTATTCTGCAGAATTAGGGATACATACTGTTCCGTCACAAGAAAAAAATACTCACCCAACACAGAGCCCATTGTCGTCTTTTGCCAATCCGATTTCTACAACTTCAGCAGGTAAAAAGATGCCTTTGAGCATGTCCTCCGTCACATGTTTCGACAAGTTCTGGACAAGTAAAGTCTTATCATCACCTAAAACAGCAACAAGTAAATGCAGAGCTCCACAAGGTTAAATAAATGAACAAGAGGGCCAAGAGGCCCTGAATCGCTTTACTGAGCAAAAAGGTTACAGGTCAAACTAGGGACATCATTTGAAGAATCCTGATAGTTTGCAACCATTTCCAAATGGTTCTGAAGAAGAAGATTTTTGAATATTTTTCTATGTATTGCTATGGTTCAAACCCTGGACCCCCTGGGGTGGGGCCATTTTGGACTCTGGGGCCATGATTTGAATAATCTTGGTAAAGGACCATTAGGCAATGCTATTTTCTAAATTTCAAGCATCTCGGCCGACTGGTTCCAAAGAAGATTTTTTGAACATTTTTCTATGTATTTCTTTGGTTCAAACTCAGGACCCCTGGGACAGGGCCATTTTGGACCCTGGAACCATCATTTGAGCAAACTTGGCAAATGACCACTAGGCAATGCATCTTTCCACATTTCAAGCATCTGCACTAAGAGGTTCAGAAGGCGAAGATTTCTAAGTGTATTTTAATTTCGAACACAAGACTCTCCGCCCCAGGGCCATTTTGGATTCCAGGGCCATCATTTACACAAACTTTGTAAGCGTTTACCAGGAAATGCATCATAGCGAATTTCAAGCATCTGAGCCAAGTGGTTCTGAGGGATATTTTTGAATATTTTCTAAGAATTTCTATGGTTCAAACCGCGGACTCCCTGCCCCAGAACCATGCTGGACCCTGGGGCAACCATTTGAACAAACTTGCTAAAGGACTACAGGGCAATGCAACATAACATATTTCAAGCATCTAAGCCAAGTGGTTCTAAAGAAGAATACTTTTGAATGTTTTTCTTTGTATTTCTATGGTTCAAACCAAAGACCCCCTGGGGCAGGGCCATTTTTTACCCTGGGGTCATCATTTGAACGAACTTGGTAAAAGACTACTTGAAAATTCCACATACCAAATTTTAAGCATCTGAGCCAAGCGGGTCTGAAGATGAAGAATTTTTAATATTCTTCTATGTATTTCTATGGTTCTAACCCAAGACTCCCTGTAGCAATGCTACATACCAAATTTCAAGCAGCTGAGCCAAGCTGTTCTGAAGAAGATTTTTGAATATTTTCTATGTATTTCTATGGTTAAAACCTGGGACTCCCTGTCCCAGGGTTATTTTGGACCCTGGTGCCACCATTTGAACAGACTTGGTTAAGGAATATTAGGCAATGCGACACACCAAATTTCAAGCATCTGAGCCTTGCGGGTCTGAAGAAGATTTTTGAATATTTTCTATGTATTTCTATGGTTTAAACCTGAGACTCCCTACCCCAGGGCCATGTTTGACCCTGGGGCCACCATTTGAACAAACTTGGTAGGGGACCACTAGGCAATTCTACATACCAAATTTCCAGCATCTAAGCCAAGCAGTTCTGAAGAAGAAGATTTTTAAGTATATATTTGTTTCGAACCAAAGATCTCCTGCCCCAGGGCCATTGTAAGTTCTGGGGCCACCATTTGAACAAACTTGGTAGTGGACCACTAGACACTGCTTCATACCAAATATCAAAGCCCTAGGCCTAGTGGTTCCAGAGAAAATATCATTTAAAGCAAATTGTTGACAACGGATGTTGGACACTGACTGACCACAATAGCTCGCCCTGAGCCTATGGCTCAGGTGAGCCAATTACTGCTTGGATAATTTTGCTTGTAATTTTCTCGCCAGAAAGATGCAACTTTAATAGAATTGCCTTATGAAGGCAGTTCTAGGGCACCAAGATTTTCTCATGAAGTATTAGAACAACTAATTATACAAGAGCTGTCACCTGACAACACAGCTCGCCTGTATAGGTGCTTGCCCATTGCACAGTCGTTATGGTGGTGTGGACTGCAATGTATAATCAGAGGACCAATGGTCCTGTAGCTCACCTGCCACTTGGTCCTGGTATATATTTTAATGCTTTTATACATGTATATAGCACCAGGGCAGGGGCAGATAACCTCCCTCCCTTGGGGATTAATGTTGAGTCCAAATTCTATATACCAAGCCACAAGGTCACTGGGCCTTTGGTGCTGGACAAAGATTTCTGAAGGGTTTTTATCATATATGGACGTGGCGGCCACCATGTTCATGTGACCATGACCATCTGAACAAACTTTGATTCCTTTGACCCAGTATTAAAGCTCCATATGAAATACAATAATCATTTATATAAACTATGATATATACATACCGGTACCAAGTTTCAAGGTTATAGGCCTTTCGGTTCTCGAGAAAAAGACGTTTGAAGAGATTTTACCATATATGGGCATTGTGGCCATCTTGCTCAAGTGACCAAGACCATCTGAACAAACTATGGTTCCTTTAAGCCGGTGAAGCTCCATATGAAAAATGGGTTCAACTGACCCTAGTGGCCTCTGAGAAGACGTTTGAAAATGTTGACGGGTCACAGAATCTCAATGAACTTGTACAAAAGTCAAAGAATGAACTTGACCATATCTTCATCTGGTCATTTAATCAACCATATACACCAAATATTGCACCTTAGACTTAAATAGTTTCTGAAAAATCCACTGTTTAAGCATTTTCCCATATAAAAGCCTACATAATGTACCAAAGTTGACAGTGTCATAAATTAGGTCAAGGTCAACGCACGATCATTTGTATAAACTATGATGGGCTTGAGTGCCCAAAGCTACATACCAAGTTTCAAGGTCATACGCCTTTTGGTTCTGGAGAAGAAGAGTTTGAAGGGTTTTTACGATATACGGGCATGGCGGCCACCTTGGACAAGACCCCAAGAACAAACTTTTATTCCCCGATCACATTTAGACTCCATATGAAATATAGCTTCAATCAGGCCAGTGGTTTCAGAGGAGAAGATGTTTTGAAAATCATGATGGCGGACAGACCGACAAAATGACCTTGACCTTCAGTGACATAATATCTTCATCTGGTCATTTAGTTGACCATATATACCACGTACTGTACCTTAGACTTAAATAGTTTCTGAGAAATCCACTGTATAGCATTTACCCATATAAACGCCTAATGTACCAAACTTGACCATGTCGTAAATTAGGTCAAGGTCAACGCTAGGTCATCATTTGATGGGCCCGCATGCCCGATGCTACATACCAAGTTTCAAGGTCATAGGCCTTTTGGTTCTGGAGAAGATTTTCGAAGGGTTTTTACCATATACGGGCATGGCGGCCTTCTTGGTCATGTGACCCAGACCCCGGGTATAGACTTTAGTTCCCCTGTCCCACTGAGACACCATATGAAATTTGGCTTCAATCTCCCAGTGGTTTCAGAGGAGATGTTTGAAAATCTTGATGACGGACAGACCGACAAAATGACATTGACCTTCAGTGACATAACATCATAATCTGGTCATTTAGTTGACCATATATACCACATATTGTACCTTACACTTAAATAGTTCCTGAGAAATCCACTGTATAAGTGATTTCCAATATAAAAGCCTAACATACCAAAAGTGACCATGTTGTAAATTAGGTCAAGGTAAAATCAAGGTCATCATTTGTATAAACTATGATGGGCCCACATGCCCAAAGCTACATACCAAGTTTCAAGGTCATAGGCCTTTTGGTTCTGGAGAAGACGATTTTTGAAAGTTTTTTACCATATATGGGCATGGCAGCCATCTTGGTCATGTGACCCAGATCCAAGGTTCAAACTTTCCTTCCCCTATCCCACTGAGACTCCATATGAAATTTGGCTTTAATCTCCCCAGTGGTTTCAGATGAGAAGATGTTTGAAAATCTTGCCGACGGATGGTCTGACGGAATGACCTTGACCTTTAGTGACATGATATCTTCATCTGGTCAATTGGTCGACCATGTATACAACATATTGTACCTTAGACTTAAATAGATTCTGAGAAATCCACTGTTTAAGCGTTTTTCCATATAAAAGCCTAACGTACCAAAGTTGACCATGCCGTAAATTAGATCAAGGTCAACGCAAGGTCATGATTTGTATAAACATTATAAGCCGGCCTGCCCGATGCTACATACCAGGTTTCAAGGTCATAGGCCTTTTGGTTCTGGAGAAGAAGAGTTTTGAAGGGTTTTTACCATATATGGGCATGGCGGCCATCTTGGTCATGTGACCCAGACCCCGGGTACAAACTTTCGTTCCCCCATCCTACTGAGACTCCATATGAAATTTGGCTTCAATCGGCCCAGTGGTTTCAGGGGAGAAGATGTTTGAAAAACTTGACGACAGATGGTCAAACGGAATGACCTTGACCTATAGTGACATAATATCTTCATCTGGTAATTTAGTCGACCATGTATACCAAGTATTGTACCTTAGACTTAAATAGTTTCTGAGAAATCCACTGTTTAAGCGTTTTCCCATATAAAAGCCTAACGTAAAAAAGTTGACCATGCCGTAAATTAGGTCCAGGTCAACGCAAGGTCATGATTTGTACAAACTATGATGAGCCCGCATGCCCGATGCTACATACCAAGATTCAATGTCATAGGCCTTTTGATTCTGGAGAAGATTTTTGAAGGGTTTTTACCATATATGGGCATGGCGGCCATCTTGGTCATGTGACCCAGACCCCGGGTAAAAACATTCGTTCCCCCATCCCACTGAGACTCCATATGAAATTTGGCTTCAATCGGCCCAGTGGTTTTAGAGGAGAAGATGTTTAAAAATCTTGACGACGGATGGTCTGACGGAATGACCTTGACGTTTAGTGGCACAATATCTTCATCTAATCATTTAGTCAACCATGTATACCAAGTATTGAACCTTAGACTTAAATAGTTTCTGAGAAATCCACTGTTTAAGCGTTTTCCCATATAAAAGCCTAACGTACCAAAGTTGACCATGTTGTAAATTAGGTCCAGGTCAACGCAAGGTCATGATTTGTACAAACTATGATGGGCCCGCATGCCCGATGCTACATACCAAGTTTCAAGGTCATAGGCCTGTTGATTCTGAAGAAGAAGATTTTTAAAGGGTTTTTATCATATATGGGCGTGGCGGCCATCTTGGTCATGTGACCCAGATACCCCGAACAAACTTTCGTTCCACCAGCCCATGGAGGTTCCATATAAAATTTGGCTTTGATCGGCCCAGCGGTTATGGAGAAGAAGACCTTTGAAAATGGTGGACGGACGACGGACGGACTACGGAGCATTGCCATACTAAAAGCTCACCTTTGAGCCTTCGGCTCAGGTGAGCTAAATATTTAGGCAAGCATGTTTATTATGACAACACATTTATAAACAAAAGCTATCTCAAAGATAAGTCCACATGATATTTCGAAGTTCATGAGCTTGAGGTCAAAGAACTGTGGGGTATGGGGAGGCAGGAAGTATCAAAACAATGAACCATTATCTAATACCAGTCCAAGTATTAGTATCAACTGAGTCCATCATGGCACTGTAAAATTATGCTTTCATAAATATAAAACTTTCACCAAAATCTTTTAAACAAAATTCTATGTCAATGGCCTTAACTTCAAGGTCATCCATATACAGCCCTGGTAAACTATCACAGGTACCTCCAGCAGAGGAACTGATTATCGGTTGAGACAGGCATCTGAATCTGCCTGTGACTGTCAAAAAATAACAACAAACGGAAGGTATTCCTTTTTGACAAAATACAAAATGACCAGGGAGTTTACTAAAAAATCAAAAAGTGCTATTCGACCCTTATAGACATAAATTTTTGTCACACATCATATTCCCCAGAACTTTCCTTATTTACCAAAGATACGACTTATGAAGTGGCTTTGATGTCAGTCCAGAGTACCCAAACAAGAGGGCCAAGATGGCCCTAAATCGCTCAGCTGATCTTAACTGTCTCTTAACCCTTAGAGTGCTAAGCGCGACTATAGTCGTTCTCGAGGGGTAGGTCACTTTGAGAACATGTCAGGCACACTAGACATCAAGTACTCCCCATCATTTGCGGTTGTCCTATGCAGGAGGAAATCTGCTTTCTACTAGAGCAAGGTTTTACCCACATAATAGATTTGCTGACCTTTAAAACTCGGAGAAAACGTCAAAAATTTATGATATTTTCAACATCAGCTTTTCAGGTGGCTACCCCTACTTACTTGATCCCGATTTTCTGACAACTAGTCTTTATCCTTCCAAACTTTCTCTCTTGATAAATATTCAGCAATAACACCGGCCCTCCGACAAGCAATTACCTTTGTCATACAAAGCATATCACTGGGGCTAATATCTTGTACTATTTTTTTTAAGTGTCTATGTCGGTTCCCGCTGGTATCATGAGACACCCAAATATGGCAGGTCACGTGACCTTGGTTACTTCCGGAAAATGGCAGCTCACACATCGGCCATATTGAGTAAAAATTTCAAGCAAATCGACCATAGTGTGTGCATATTATGGCCTCTGAGATACCGCTACCCCCATTTTAGGGCCAGGTGAATTGTTTTTTCCGCACTCTTAGGGTTAACAGAAGGTAGTGCAAAAATCAGACATGTCAATTTCACCTAAATTTCACTTTTTAGGGTCTGTTGGGGACAGAAATGGGCAAATTTTGAAAATTTATTTTTTCCTCTGTTAACCCTTAGAGAGCTAAGCGCGACTATATTCGTTCTCGAGAGGTAGGTCACTTTGAGAGCATGTCAGGCACACTAGACATCAAGTACTCCCCATCATTTGCGGTTGTCCTATGCACGAGGGAATCTGCTTTCTACTAGAGCAAGGTTTTACCCACATAATAGATTTGTTGACCTTTAAAACTCGGAGAAAACGTCAAAAATTTATGATATTTTCAACATCAGCTTTTCAGGTGGCTACCCCTACTTACTTGATCCCGATTTTCTGACAACTAGACTTCATTCTTCCAAACTTTCTCTCTTGATAAATATTCAGCAATAACACCGGCCCTCAGACAAGCAATTACTTTTGTCATAAAAAAGCATATCACTGGTGCAAAAGCAATTACTTTTGTCATACAAAGCATATCACTAGCGCTAATATCTTGTACTATTTTATTTTTTTTTAAGTGTCTACGTCGGTTCCCGCTGGTATCATGTGACACCCAAATATTGCAGGTCACGTGACCTTGGTAACTTCCGGAAAATGGCAGCTCACACATCGGCCATATTGAGTGAAACTTCCAAGCAAATCGACCAGAGTGTGTGCAAGTTATGGCCTCTGAGATACCCCTACCCCCATTTTAGGGCCAGGTGAATTATTTTTTCAGCACTCTAAAGGGTTAAAATGAACTATTTCTGAAAACGAATGAGACTAGTTAAAAGCATCTAATATTACAGTGTTAAAGTAACATCTGGACCATCCAATTCATATAAAACATGGCTATATTATGGTAAGCCCTGATGGCAGGTTTCGGTGAGTGTATGAAAGATGCAGTAGGGTGAGACACACTGACGACATCTTCTGATGAATGTTTATAAAGTTGTTTGAACGATATCAAACATTGGTACCCTTTGAAGTCCTATTGTTACCCGTTTATTGCTTATCCCCTCGGGGATAACCATATTAAGATAGGAATTCGTACTCGATTGTTCGCCTGTCCTTTTGCTTTGCTTTCGCCGTTTCCTACTGGTCCCACTATCTCCCGGTACTTCTACATTTTGGCATACTCAGCTACAGGGTTCTCGCCAGCATCGCTAATGCATGATCTTTATAGCTTATATCTTAAAACCCTTTATGTCACCGTATACAAGCAGTTACCTGAAAGTTCACTTAGCACTTTACAGTGCAGATCAATAACAAGTTCTACTTGATTAACGCTTAATGCAGGTTCCACTATTTACCGGTACTTGCTCCCATAGTTTGGCGCACCCAGCTGCAGGGTCCCTTCCAGCATTGCTAAGTCATGAGCTGTAAAACTTATCCTGAAGACTTCATCTCGCCTAATACATGAATCTCACCTAATACAAGCGCTTACCAGAGAGTACAGTCCACTTCCGAAGAGCCGTTACTAAACAGTATAGGTTATCTTACAAAAGTTAATAGCACTGAAGCTCACCTGTTACAAGCAATCACTAGTCGAAAAGGGAAAAAACTGTAAAACTCGCCACTTACCTACAGCTTCAACAAATCCAAGAATGCAAAAAAATTAACTTGATTGATTGATTGATTGATTTGATGCTTAACGTCCTCGGTAAACAGCTATGGTCATGTCGGGACGGTCAGTTAACCTCACTACACTATTCCTGGGCAGGCTTAGACCTCCTAAGCGGTTAACCAGTACCAAGTGCACATACTTTCGCCAGTAACTGACAACTGCCATTCTTGAATCAGCGGAAGGAGAAATGAAAGTATGTGGCCAGACCGGGTTTCGAACCCAGGACCTCTGACTTATGAGTCAGGTGCATTGCTGCCATTTTTCTGCTTTGCTTTACCACTTGCATTCTATAGATTCATTTGCTGAGGGATAGTTGGTTGGTTGGTTGTTTTGGGTTTAATGGCCCTTTGAGCCAGTATTTTCAGTCTATATCGGGCCGACTCCCAAAGAGAGGGAGGAAGAAGAGAGAAATGATAGACGAGAGAAAAAATGTCCAAACAACCCCACCCGCACCTACTGCAAGCACAGTAAGCCCTTGCCCTACTACTATTCAAATAAGTAGGACGCCCCAGCACAGTTAAACCCAGCACCTTCGCACCACCCGACCACCCCCAGCTAAGGGATAACCTCTCAAGCTTTTTCAAAAGCTAAACTTGTGACACCTTTATGGGGATACATATCCATATACATCAGTAACTGTGGTACCCCTGTATGACACCTTTATGGGGGTACATATCCATATACATCAGTAACTGGTGAAAATATGTGCACTTAGTACTGGTTAACTGCATGCAGCTTGGAGTGCCTTTTGCAAACCCTGTGTGTTTATCATATTTTACTGCTGCACTCTCCTGCTCATTTCACTCCATCTGTACTCAGTTGCGTCTAAATCCGGGTTGTCTGCTGGCCACAGCAGTGAAACTGAAAATTGTTACGCTGCAAGATTTATTGTGTTATTCTGACAGTGTGTGGTCTGGGGGGTCATCCCCAATATTACTCAAATAACCACTCGATAAAGCTTAAGTCAGATCTTTACTGGTATCAAAATTTTATGATTTTTTTACAATGAGACGTGATACATTTATATCAAATACATGTACTCTAAAATTGTTTATCGGTAATCAATATCTCAATAATCTATTTATTATCGATTTGGTCATAATATATCTTCCTTTGCACAAGCTCCTCACTTTTATACCAGACCTGCTGTCCTGGCTACATGAATTTACATATATGCTATACAATTAACATTATGTATACAAGTCACTGGTTTACATACATTGTCATGGAGCTGAGTTTGGAGACCTTACATGTATAAAATTACCAAAATTCCTTAGTTTGACCACAGAATTAAAATCTTTATTAAAGAGCAAAGGACACATTCAAAAGAAGAAATATTGGCCATGTCATCTTACATATTTGTTTATAAAACGCCTGAATGTTACAATTTTTGGCACACTTGCCTACAGATAATAATGAAATAAAATGCATTCATTGGCAGGTAATTCATACTACCGGCATGATAATCAGGTAATGTTGTTGGCAGGACTGGTGATTCATACTGGTATAATCAGGTAATTCTGTTCACAGGTTATTCATACTGGCATAATCAGGTAATTCTGTTCACAGGTTATTCATACTGGTATAATCAGGTAATGGTGTTGTTAGGTGATTCATATTGGTATAGTCAGAAAATGGTATGCTGTCTAGTAAAATATATTAAGGGATATTTATATCTATTTGAATCATAATCCTGAAATCAATGTACAGTGTGTGGTTTGAGATTTATTATGTAACAAAATATAACAGCTTGTGGTCTGACCAGTAAGCTTCCTCTACTCCTATTACACCATCACAGTTAGTAAAAAGCAAGGTCAATTGTAGACCTATTATCTGTAGTAGGCTTACGATTCAACTGACTGCAATTCAATGTTCTATACATATACTGTTCTATTTTATGTGTTGTCTGTGTCACATTAATGTTAAAATCACCGATAATGACAAGTGGTTTGATTTTTTCTATACGTGGAACAAGTACATTTTCAAAAATGTTGGAAAAGGTATAGAAAGATGTGCTGGGAAACTTGTAAACCACAACAATTTGCAAGTCAATCAGGTGATGATGACTTTCAATAACAATGAATTCTAAGTCTTTAGTATTGTAGGAAAAGCTGTTAGCTATAGTGATATCATTTGTGGCATATAGAACAGATCCATGAGGTGCTCTGAATACATTGTTGTTCAGAGGCTGATCATTCCTAATCATGGTAAAACCTTAAATAGCATTTGCATTTGTGTCATCCATTTGAAAAAGTCTGCTTTCTGATTTACCAATTATGTGTGCAGACAGTAGACTCTTGTCACATCTTATATCTTCTATATGTTTGTGAAGTGAGCGACAATTATTGTAAGCTATTTTAAGATGGGAAGTTGCATCTATTGTATCTAATGGAACATAGCAAAGGTCTAGCATTGCATGATCATACAATCTCTGCATTTCTGTTTCAACATGTTCATCAACTTTCAATGCATCTTCATAAAAGTTAAGTATGTGGAGATTCTTTATTGACTTTACCCTGCTCAGAGCAACATAGTGTAGATGTGGGACTTTTCTGGTTTTGTTTTGTGTCAAATCTATAACAACTTTATCAAGGGTAGATCCTTGCGCACGATGAACAGAGCGCCTGCCGCAGGTACTAAAGGAAACTGAATTCTCTGAATGGTAGGATTTGTTGCTATGCCGTATACAAATGTACGTTCTACATCAAAGACTGGTGTCCACCTTTTATGAATTAATTCATTATATAATCTCTTATACTGTAGCCTTATCTGAATACCAATTTGTGGATCATCAAACTGAACCCATATAATGCTCGGTCTAGTAGTGCCTGCTTGTCTGTAGTCAATAAACTTAAGGACACAAGTTGCATCATTTGCAAGACCATCTTCAGTAATAACATTTACTGTCAAGTCGTAAATCATATTGACAACAATGTCCAATGAATGATGCAAATTTGCTGTTTGACTGGGATCTTGGGGCAATCTGCTTATTAACTCAATCTGATCAGCCAGTTTCATACTTGGAGATATAACTGTGTCATGACAAGGAACAGTGACTTTTTCAGTGTTGAGATTATTGATTATTTGTTCATTAAAGATGCTCATGAACTTGTTTTCAGCAAACAAGTGTGGTGCATCAATGGATTCTTTAAAAACCTCATATGCTTTTATCTTTTCTTTATCAGATCCTGTCAATGAAATATGCCGTAACCTGTTCAGCAGTTCAGTAAATTCAATGTCATCTTTTTGCCTCATTATTTCTGTCAATTCAAACATCTTGAAATGATCTTTCCACAAATTTGGTGCCAATGACGATGCTCCTTTTTTCAAATCATTAAATACCCAACCATCACGTATTGGTTGTAGCTGATACAGATCACCAACAGCAATGATACTAACATGGTCAAATGGCTGTTTTGTGCCCGTAAGTTCCTGAAGTCTCTGATCAATAAAACTGAGCAATGTATTGCCAACCATAGATATTTCATCAATTCTTACTACTGACAAACTCTTGTATTTTGATGTAAAAGTATTCAAAAAGTCACAAGTCAGTGTTGGATCTGACTGCTTGAATTTTTGATGGAATGCAGATGAGATTGTTGATCCACCAATATTGAAAGCAGCCTTTCCAGTATAAGCACAAAGAAGAACTCTTTCTATATCTGGGTTTTCTCCTTCTTTGAGATTATGTAGTCTAAATAATCACAGGGTATAATCGATTCCCCTTATTTTCGCTTCCTGCAGAGACTGTCCGTCGTATATTGCTTCCGCTGAGCCTGTACGCTACATATGGCTTCCTGCAGAGAACAACGGTTTCCGCCAGGAGAATTCTGAAGGGGTAGTGCGGTAAAATTTGTCTAGAACATTCAGTAGCAATCAGAGACCTACCACTGTCATAAATTTAAGGTTGCAAACCTTTTTGTAATCAAACTTTGCAAAAAATATTTTCTACGTTTGACTCTCATCCTGTGTTTTGAGTTCGTTTCAGAAAAACAAAAACAATGCATACATTTGTTTTTATTTGTAAATGATTGGCTAAAATACAATTATTTTTATATATTAATATCATATATTGTTAACAAATCATGTTCTAGTTTTCTTTAAATGTGAGATTTACGAATTTGCTGTATAAAACGGCAATAAAAACTGCACTGTACGGCGTCCGATTCTACCAAGTACGGCTTCCTTGCTTTTGCAAAGAAGCATAGTACGGTTTCCGCCGGCTAAATATCAGATAAATCGAAATTTTGTTCCTAACTATAATTGAATTTAATACTTTTTTGTCTTTCAATGACATGTAGAGCTGTGTTCGTGGCAGATGTTTTCTAGACCACTTTCATGTAAAGTATGCATTTTTATAATGCACCAACCTGAGGGAGTCTAGAACAACATTTGTTGATGTTACATACATGGTTTAAATGCAGCCGAGAGATGAAAATATCATACTTGTGTACATTTATTATATCTATTGAGACTTCTTTGTTGCTATATAACTGTTAATCTATTTGTCTGGTGTATGTGCGTATGCGTGTGTGTTGGTACGGAGGAGAGGGATACTTATACAGTAGGCCAGTACGGTTATGCATCCACTTAAAGCTCTCTCCCCTCCACTACCACCCCCGGCTCTCCCACCATCGCCACAACCACCACTTTTTGGGCTAAGCACCTCCAAAAAAGACCGCTGTTTCAGTAAACTGCCTCCCGAAAGGCCTATCTTTTATTCCACAACACTGCATTTCATTAATAGGTTATAGTTCAAACATCCCTTTTTTCAGGGATGGTCTGCTGCGAAAGCTCCACCTTTTTTTAGAGGGGCCGCACCCTACGCTACACATTTAAGCCCTCAGAGGCACACATAATAAACACGTTCAAATGTAAATACCATCCATCGATAGCTCCCCCCACACCTCCCCCAACTCTGTTCTCCTTTGCTTTGATTTAAAAGCTGTATATTTCAGAGTGACATACATGGCGTATATATTACGTTTCGTTTCTTCCCTTTTTTAACATTCGGGTTCTATCTACTGAGCTCCATATACAGCATTTTTCTGTCTGCTGTGCACTGTTTACTTCAACACTGACTCCGAACATTCGTTAGCGCATGCGCAAAGTTAATGTCTTGATAAACAGTGCACAGTAAACATTTAGTAAACAGTGGACAAATTATATTCTATTCTATTCTATCTCATACCCTTGCAACGTCATTGGGGCACCACAGATGACTTCGAAACAATCCTAATCTACCTTGTTCTGTTTTCAGCTGCCTTAGTTGAGCTGGCAAAGTCCATTCCTGTCCGCTCTTTAATATTGTCTTCCCAACTCTTCTTCTGTCTACCTCTTCTTCTTTTTCCTTTCACTGTGCCCTGTAGAATCGTCTTTGCTAAACCTGAAGACCTTCGCGTCAGTCAAGATCAGGTGTCCACAGAATTTTTCTGCGTGTTATCACCTCATATCTCTAGTGGACTAGTACAACTAACGCTGCTATCGGCTATTGACTAAAGACTAAACTCACTGTTTAGAATAGTGAACGGCTATATATATATATCCATTGAAGCGTCCAATGTGACTGTAGATTTCGACGTTGCCAATCCCGATAAAAATTTACATCCTTTGCGTCACATCAAATATAAATCATATTGAATCGGGAAAACTGATTTGTATACTACAATGTAAACTTTAAATGATGGGGTATTCGCCCTGAGGTTCTTGAGCCGGATAACATTAAATTTTGATCCCGTGAAAACATGACCCCACGCGTCAATTCTCAATGTTGAAACTTGACCCAGGTCAATTTTCAACACTGAAAAATGCTCTATGGGTCGATATTCAACATTGAAAAGTGGCCAGTTGGGTCATTTTTTCAACAGGTTCAAATTTTAATATTACACCAGCAGTGGCCCAAGATTTAGATATGTGGCTAAATTAAAACGAGGCCTACAGAGACGGATGGCAGCCTGCGCCCAGTTGTTCAAAGCATCGTTAGCCTAACGAGCTCGTTAAGAGGTCAACTCGTTAAGTGTTTTATGACTTTATAACCAAATACACTGATATTTTTTCTTGATAAAATGTGAGAAGCTTTTGCAGTGCAAAAGCTTTTCACGTTTTTTCAACAAAAAAATATTGGCATATTTGAGATATTAACGGTTGAAATTTTAACGAAACGTTAACTAACGAGGTCGTTAGTTTTGAACAACCGGCCCCTGGACTTTTTGTAACAATACGAGACGTGTGGAAAGTTTGAACCTCAGTGTGAATTATGTTTAGAACTTGTACTCAACATTTCCCCAATCCTCAACAATAAGAAAGGCTAAAGGTCACCTGAAAAAAAATATTTAGGTAAAAGAGTACACGTCGATGTTTTTCCGCCATTTTTGGAAAGGGAAACAACAGCAATGTTAGTGACTTCCTATTTGCTTCCCTGGAAGATAAAAACCATTAAAATGGGGTCTGCGCTTAAAGGAAAGAACTCTTCTGCACGCGGGGGGGGGGGGGGCGGGGGGGGGCAAGTTATTCTGTTTATCACTTGACTCTCGTTGAAAAGGGAGGCAAAAAATGAAAATGGCAATGTTGTTTCCTTTGAAAGTATACCCATTCACCTTAGGGTAAGACATTGACTCTTATTTGTTAAACGTAACTTCTATCACTCCAACTTCAAAGCGTTCAAGTGTAACGTCACGACATGGCCGGCCGAGCCCAAAGCGATAACTGCTCTCTCTTTTGCTAAAGTTGTTGCCTGTATGACTTCAAAATTTGATAGATAGATTATGCGATTTACGAGTGTTTTCGTTAAGCCGACGTCAGCATTAACTTTGCACTGCATGGCGGTCCTGAACGTTGAGTAACAGTAAATAATGAAAACCTAAAATATTACTTGCATGAAGCCAATACTTGAATCGGCATTTGGTTTGATGGTTTGTTGTTTGTTTTGCTGAGTAATAATATTTGAGTTACGCCGAGCCGTCTCACAACGCGATAGTTGAAAGGAAAGATAGGGTTGAGACAAAGACGAGGCAGAGAAAATTATAATCCCACAGGACTCCAAACCCCTCCGCCCTCCCCAACTCTCCGCGCCGATCTGTTGCAAGCATTTTAGTCTTGAAGATGTAGTTTGTCCATATTCGAAAGTCCATCAAACCAAACAGTGGCAGTCTGATGACAGTCATTACTTAGCCAGTTAGGAATCATTTTAAAATGAAAAACTTGCTACCCCTGGACAATTTTAAAAGGCAAATAGTCCCTTCCTTTAAAAGTTGTCTTCTGCATTACTTAGACAAGACACGTGAATTTTATTTTATTTATCTACGGTTAGTCTAGAGTCGCAACTCGCTTTGTTGCCTTGAAACCTGTCAATACAGTCCAAACATATTTGCGATAGAATCTTGTATGGACGGACACACGGCGCCAAGTGTGTGCAACTATGGTTACGTACCGTTGAGCCACTCGGGTAACGTCGATAAGAGAATTGAACTGAACTGAACTGAACTAGAATCTTGTATAGCATTTTTCCTTGGAAGGGGGGATTCATCTAGGGTCAGTCTAGAGTCGCAACTCGCTATGTTTCCTTGAAACTAGTCAATACAGTCCAAACATATTTGTGATAGAAACTGGTATAATATTCACGTATTGCGCATCTGCGGCTAACTGTTACGTCAAAATGAGGTCCTGTTCATACATCCACGGTTCGTTCACACATGGACAGTCCCATTAACACGTAGAGGATCCGCTGAAAAATGCAAGCCCCGTTCCTATATGGACATCCCGTACGCATATGTAGTTCCCTTTCGCATGTACAGCCTTGCATATGTCGTTCACTTTTGCAGACCCCGTTCACATGTAGCGGTCCAATACACATGTGGAGGTCCGTTCATTCGTGGAAGATCCATTTACAGGTGGCGGTCCTGTTCGCAAATGCAGTTCCTGATCACATATGGAGGACCCGTTCACAAATGAAGGTTCCTTTCTCACATGCGGATCCCGTTAACACGTGGAGGTCCCGTTTACACTTCACAGGCGCAGAGCCCGTTCAACCGTGGATTGCCCGTTCGCCTGTGGCGATCCCTTGCATACTTGGATAATCAGACTGCATGTCCCGTTTTACGTGCTGGATCTTTGAAAAATACAGGACCCGCGAAGGTCTCCATCTAGCATGCAGCACCCTTTCACAGGTGGGTGTCTTGTTCATACGTACATATTCACACGTCCCGTCCCGTTTATATGTGGGGATCTCGTCCACACCTGGAGAAGCCATTCTAACAAGCAGAAATGTTCATACATGGAGGCCCTGTCAGACGTAGAATACATGTTCATGGTGCAGGTCAAGTTTACATCTTCTTGTTTGCTTCACCTATAACGGTTTCGTTCACACGAGATGAATCCTTTCCGACCATGGAGGACCCGGTCACTGGAGGAGATTCAATTCACATTACCTGTTGTTGTTTTTTTGTTGTTGTTTTCGTTGTTTTCATTGATGACCCGCCCATTTGCATGCCAAGGTCTCGTTCACACATGGAGGACCAGTTCAGGCACGAAAGGCGTTACACATGGAGATTCTAGAAATCACCTTTACCCTATGCAGAGAGTTTGGTACCCTCAGAATTTCACATATGTCCTACCGAGCCGTCTAGCGCAGTCGGCAGCACTTCGGTCTGCAGATCAAGCGGTCGCGAGTTCGGTTCCCAGCCCGGCCCCTGAACAGTCGTGAAGATTGATCATGAAACATTTTCTACGCTCATTCTCTCCCTTCCGCTGACTTAAGGGCAGTTGTGAGTTTGTTTTGTTGAGATTTTACGACCAAGTAAACAGCTAAGATCATGTCGAGGCGGTCAGTTAACCTACTCAAACTGTTCCATGACACTGTTCCATGGTATGGCCCATGTTCCTTCTTTCGAATGTGTTCTCTGCTATCGAAGAAGCTCTTTAAGATTTTAATAAGACCTCCTAAACGTTTAACCAGTACTTAGTGCACATACTTTCGCCAGTAACTGACAACAGCCCTTCTTGAATCAGCAGAAGGGAAAGAATGACCGAAGAAAATATTTCATGATCAGTCTCCACGAGCGTTATGTGGCCTGTCTGGGAATCGTTCTCAAGACCCCTTGACCTGCAGTCTGACGCGATGCCGACTGCGCTAGCGGGCCGCCGGCAAGGGTAGTTGTCTGTTACTGGCGGAAGTATGTGCACTCAGTATTGGTAACCAGGTTAACCGCTTAGTATGTCTAAGCCTGCCCAGACACAGTGTGACGGCAGATGTACTAACAGGCTTGTGGTCCCTCATCCAGCCTCGTTGAGGCGGTTCGGATGAGGGGTTTATAAGCAGATCTGACAAAAATTGTCACCCAGTGCCCACTCGCATCTAGAACTCTGCAACTTATTCTCCTAATGTCGTCATTCTATTCTATTCTGAAGCTTTCTTCGAAGTGTTTTACATGCAATTATGTTGCATTTAGACCTATACCTCGGATAGTGGTGCTGGTCTCGTAAGTCTACTGAGCGCTTCACACAAAAGCATTGCTTAGCCGTTCGTATGAGCGTTCTTGTCATATATTTCGACGTTTCGCTCTTCTTCTATTCCAGATAATAATTTAAACCGAGGCCCCAATCAATCGATCGTTCTCAGGCACGTTTTAGGGCGGCTAGGTGGGATACCGATCTCAGGAACAACGTGCACACTATCTCTGAATTTGACACAGATGACAGACGGACTCGGGCACCCAGACGGTTCTATTATGGAATCGTTCCGCGGAACCGCTGGGAAGGACCCGTTTTTGGAGGCATTGGGGAAAATGCGTATGCTAGGTCACTATCGCAGTATATTTATATAGGCTCTACACTGTTAGGAGCTTACAAGAATTGGCAAAATATCCAGTTTGCCCCGTATGCTACGAAATTTTGCAAAGCAATGAGAACAAGAGGCCCGAATGTGCCTGATATCGCTCACCTGGCTATTGTGCAACGGAACCATTCTGATACAAAATTGGTCCAATTCCACTGAGAATTTCTCATTTTCACATTTTTCTACTTTTAGTAACAGAGGCCAATTTGCCTGGTCTTTATTTACTTTTGAAACATCTCAATGCAAGAATCATTTTGCCACAAATTTCATCAAAATCCATTCAGGGGTTACTGAGATATTGCCAGTTTCATGTTTTGTGCTATTTTTAGTAACGGCAGATGGCGGCCATCTTGGATTGCTAAAATGCAAAAAATCGAAAAGCCTTCATGCAAGGACCATTTTGACACAAATTTGGTCCAATTCCATTGAGATTTTCTAATTTTCACATTTTTCTATTTTTAGTAACAGAGGCCAATATGACTGGTCTTACAGTTAGATATTTTTGAAACATCTCAATGCAAGAATCATTTTGACACAAATTTCGTCAAAATCCATTCAGCGCTTACTGAGATATTGTCATTTTTATGTTTTGTGCTATTTTTAGTAACGGCAAATGGGGGCCATCTTGGAATGCCAAAATGCAAAAAATCAAAAAAGCTTAATGAAAGGACCATTCTGACAAAAAATTAATCCAACTCCATTGAGATTTTTTAATTTTCACATTTTTCAATTTTTAGTAACAGAGGCCAATATGAATGGTCTATAGTTAGATATTTTTGAAACATCTCAATGCAAGAATAATTTTGACACAAATTTCGTCAAAATCCATTCAGCGGTTACTGAGATATTGTCATTTTCATGTTTTGTGCTATTTTTAGTAACGGCAGATGGCGGCCATCTTGGATGCCAAATTGCAATTAATCAAAATGACTTCATGCAAGGAACATTCTGACACAAAATTGGTCAAATTCCATTCAAGGGTTCTTGAGTAATTGTTATTTTTATGTTTGGGCTATTTTAGTAGCACCAGATGGCGGCCATCTTGGAACGCCAAATTGCAATTAATCGAAACGGCTTCATGCAAGGAACATTCTGACACAAAATTGGTCCAATTCCATTCAAGGGTTCTTGAGTAATTGTCATTTTTATGTTTGTGCTATTTTAGTAACGGCCCCCATGGTGGCCATCTTGGATAATCAACTGACACAAAATTGAAATAATTCCATTCAAGAACCAATTCTGACCAAATCTGGTCAGAATTAGTTGCATTTTCTTTAGATATTGACATTTGAGCAAAATCGGCCTTGTAAACGCTAAGTAGGTCACTGTGACCTAATTCCGCAATAGATTTTTTAATTTATTTTTACAATTTTTAATACCAAGGTCCCACTTATGTTCCATGCAAACTTTCAACCAAATATACCAAATGGTTCTGGAGAAGAAGTTGATTTTGTTGTTTTTGCTATTTTTAGTAACAGCAGCCATCTTGGATTCTTGACCTGACCCAATTTTATAATTTTTAAACCCTGCAGTCTGGTCATGCTCCATGTGAAATTTGAGATCCATGGGCTCAGTAATTTTAGAGAAGAAGTTGTTTAAATAGGTCATTTTTTTGACATTGGCATTTGAGCAAAATTACACACATAAACAGAAAGTAGGTCACTGTGACAAAACTCCGCTACAGATTTTTTTCATTTTTACAATTTTGAATACCAAGGTTTCACTGATGTTCCATGCCAAAATTCAGGCAAATATACCCAGTGGTTCTGGAGAAGTTTATTTTGTTGTTTTTGCTATTTTTAGTAACGGCGGCCATCTTGGATTTTCAACCTGACCCAATTTTACAATTCTGAGACCTCGGAATCAGGTCATGCTCCATGTGAA
This sequence comes from Ctena decussata, assembly GCA_963989385.1. Lineage (NCBI taxonomy): Eukaryota > Metazoa > Mollusca > Bivalvia > Lucinida > Lucinidae > Ctena > Ctena decussata. The sequence continues at coordinate 77,764,518 of OZ022507.1, forward strand.
ATTTGAGAACCATGGGACCAGTAGTTTTACAGAAGATGTTTGAATATTTGTTTTTAGGTGTTGACGGACAAATTCCGTGACGACGCACGACGCACGCCGGACGCATTGGTATGACAATAGCTCACTATGGCCCTTCGGGCCAGGTGAGCTAAAAATTGAAAGCTCTGGAGATGATGAAAACCAATGAAACCATTTCATTGATAATTTCGCTTTACTTTTTTTTTTTTTTTTGGGGGGGGGGGGGGGGGGGGGGGAGGGAGGTGAGTGTGAGAGAAGGAAAATAAAGAGCTGTAACGCGTTAAGATGTTTGAAAATATTTGCTTTCAGCCGGAGCCCATATACAGGTCCGACTTTCATACCATTGCACCAGGGTACTATATGTTGTTGTAGGATTTTTTTAGAAAAATCTTTGTTTGTTTACGACAATGACAGCGGGAGGTAATTAGTTGTTTGGTCGTTTAGGTTTTAACGGCCCTTTGAGATAGTATTTCAGTCTATATCGAGCCGTCTCCCAGAGAGTAGGCGAGAAAGGAGAAAGGACAGATGAGAAAAAAACGTCCAAACAACCCTTCCCGTATCTACTGCAAGATAGCAAGCACTGCCGGTCCTTGCCCAAAAATAATCAAAATAAGTAGGACGCACCAGTACTGAAAGCTACCCATCACCATCGCCCGACCCGACCGCCCATTTAACCCACTAGAGGTAGAAAACACTCCGAGGCTTTCTCGCCCTCGGAGGACCTTTCCACTCGAATTTTCATCCTACTCATGCTTGTTCCACTGGCTTGTTCAGCCATTTTCAACCCAAATATCAATCACACAAATGAATAACAACAACTCATTTTAGTAAATATGTACAACTATGCTCAACGGTGAAATGCACGTCATTGGACACGGCTAAATAAATAACAAAGCATGGCGGATCTAGCTCGTTTTCCTTTTTTGCTTTATTTGAAAAGGAGGGATTTTGATTTATTTCATTACTATTCAAGAAAGAAACTTGAAAACTTTGTTCACGAACTTAGAGACCTTATATATGCCACCAAAGGTTTCTGAAGTCGGGAATTTCGTTTTCGCAAACCTGTCAGACAATCCGCCATCGTTAGTTTAGTTGTTGGTCGTTAGTCAAGCCTTAGTTGTAATAGTCCACTAAGAGAGCAGTTAGAGAGATAATTTTATTCCCTCAAACTCGGCTAAGTATGCCAAGGTTAATCAGCAAAAAAAAATTTGGTCCTGCTGCGCTAGATATTATATTAGCAACTTTTGTGGCCAAAAAAATGGCGTTTTTTTAGCTTTATCTGTTTACAATTGAAATTTGCAATGATTTTATGCTTTATTTGTTAAGAAATATTCTATTAAGGATGGTAGAAACTTGCCTAATTTCAAGGACATAAGTTCTTAGAGTAATCACCTTTTTGAATGAAAGAAATCGGACTAATGAAACTCAAGTTACGGCAATTTGATTCAAACCACACATTCGTTATCCATTTGCTGATTTGAGCCATGAGTAATAAAGAGATAGAGATTTTGAAATAAGAACAACAAATTCATTTCTCCAAAATAACATTTTTGAAATTAGGTAATACGAAGCTTTTCATTTACATAGTTACTAAATCTCCCATATCTTTGAATTTAAAAAAACAGGGGCTCAAAATCAGACTTTACAATTCAGCCAAATTTCTGTAGAGTCCGTGACAGTCCAGATATCTCATTTTCTTGATGCTGATATATGATCCTGGTTTCATTATTATATCATACTCCTGTATGGCTGTAATGATGCCTATTATGGAGCATCAAAACAGAAAAGTACTTAAAGGCAGGTCTTCAGTAAAAAAGGGCAGGCTCCGCCCACCAAAATGTCAATCATGATAATTTTGACATTTTGCTATTCAAGATATAATATCAGTATTTCAACCTTCCACAACTAATTATCTTCTTTTCAAAAAAAAAATACAGAAGTGCATGAACATGACTTGAACAAATCCAGATAAACAGTTCCAGAAAATCTACCCCACAAATGCTATGTTAATTCAGTTTATATTCAAAAGTTTCAACAATCTGCTGAGAAATGACAGTTAGTTTGAAATTTCACCTTTGACCCCAGCCACCTGACCACAACAAACTCAAAATAGAAAAGCACATGGCTGTAGCTTGAATGGTATGCCTGATCAGCTGATTTCAATATGTGCATGTTCTGCTTACATTCTGAGATGACCTGACTCTGACCTAGCTGAACCCATTAAGTTTCAGATAACCACACCTCCAGCAGTTACTGTAGCTCCTACAGCAGACTGACCTTTAAGATATTTTGAATCTAAACATAAAAATGTAGTGTCCGTGACAAATACCTTGACATCTCTCTAGAGCGGTGAGAACAGTTTGTAATATAAAAGTAAGAGTATAATAGTCAATAGTGTGTGAAGTAATGGTAAACTAGAAAATGTGTTTATGAAACACTATGCCCCCAACCTTATGCTTGCCTCTAAGGGGGTTCATCCCATAATTTATAAGTCAGAAAGGTGTATTAACCGGTTCATCTACATCTTAGTCTGTAACTGTATGCCAAATTAAATTTGTAACAAGGAACAAAGCTTGAGCAGTTCTTTGGATGTTTTGTTCACAAGCTCGCTTATTTTTCATGTACATGCCACACATAAAATTTCAAGTCCCTATCTCTAACGGTTCTTCACCGTATGTACAGGTACTTTTATATACCACAGGGTTCAATGCACTAAATCGAAAAAGGGGCTTAACTCAGTCAAAAATTAACATATTTTTTTCAACAGTTGATCAGGTCATCTACACCTTGGACAATGTCTTCCTGCAATAAATCATGATCCTAGCATCAGGGGCTCTCAAGATATTTTGTTAACAAGGTTCCATAGGCTTAAATGCAAAAGTTGAAAAAGGAAAGGGGCATAACTCGGTAAAAAATTCACAATTTTTTTTTCAAAAGTTAATCAGGTCATCTACACCTTGGGCAATGTCTTCCAGCAAAATATCGTGATCCTAGAATCAGGGGTTCTTGATATATTTTGCTAACAAGGTTCCATAGGCTTACAATGCACTAAGTTGAAAAAGGGACATAACTCGGTCAAAAATTCACGATATTTTTTCAAAAGTTATTCAGTTCATCTACTTTATAGGCAATGTCTTTCTGCAAAATATCATGATCCTAGCATCAGGAGTTCTCGAGATATTTTGCTAACAAGGTTCCATAGGCTTACAATGCGCTAAGTTGAAAAAGGGGCATAACTCGGTAAAAAATAAACGATATTTTTTCAAAAGTTAATCAGTTCATCTACTTCATAGGCAATGTCTTCCTGCAAAAAATCATGATCCTAGCTTCAGGGGTTCTTGAAATATTTTGCTAACAAGGTTCCATAGGCTTACAATGCACTAAGTCAAAAAGGGGCATAACTCTAGAAATACATGACCAGTGGAAAAAAGAAAAAATACGTGTCTGCTTATTTTTCATGTAGATGCCACATATAAAATTTCAAGATCCTAGCATTAGGGCTTCTTGAGTTTCCAAGCTGCTTAAAAGTGTTACGGACGGACAGACGGACGGACGGACGGACGGACGGACAGGCCCAAACCAATATGCCCCCTCAACTTCTCCGAAGTTGGGGGCATAAAAATGACACCAAAATCTTGTCCTTCCTTTGCATTTACCTAGGTCGCTCACGGACCCTACATAATCAGCTGGCAATTTCAGTATGCAAGCAAATGCCCATTTTGCGATCAAATCAAAATCTAATGTTTCGAAGTGATTAGAAATGACATTTATTCATTATGACAATAAAATTTCATACACAATTAACTTGAATTAAGGTAAAATAAGTAGTCTGGCAATCTTAATTGAAATGAGATTTTTTTTGTACATGTAACACTACATAAAAATCTGAACTGCTGGAGCAAAAATGTAAACATTTGAATAAAAACATGAAAATACCATCCTGAGAAAAAACTTGACTACAGGAGCTAAAAATTGCATGTATATATATACAGTTTATTGTTTACTACAACCCTGTGATGATATTTCAGCTGTGATATTAGGTACTTACCTTTCCAGGTATTAGCTTCTGTTTACCAGGTCCTGCACTTATAAGTGGAAGTGAACATAATTTGATTGACTTGACTAACGTAAAAACTACACTCAGCAGAGCTATTGAGCTTTTAAATTACTTTTAAAATCTACAAATACCTTTGCACAGAACTCACAGATGTTAATGTAGTGTCCGTGACGCTAATAAGGTATCACAAAAAGGTGATAACTGTTGATTCAGAGGCAACAGTATCCACAAACAAGAGGTCCATGATGGACCTAAATCGCTCACCTGAGTTATGATGAAATAACATGGAAGATCATCTATTTGATGATGGTTCAATTGGAGCAGTTTTGCACTTTCTAATCTATATTCTGACAAAGTTTCATTTAGATTGGATCAAAACTGTGCCTTCTTGAGTGTACACAATGTTTTTCTAAGATCTGACCAGCAATCTAGTTTTTGATCAGACATTATTCAGTTTCAAACTTGGCCTACATTTCATGAGGATACACATTCTGACATTTTCATGAAGATTCAATGCACAATAAACACAGAATTGTGTACACAAAGTTTTTCTATGATTTGACCTAGTGACCTACCGGTAGTTTTTGACCCAGTAGTTTTTGACCCGACGATACCCAGTTCCAATCTTGGCCTTGATTTCATTAAGATAATCATTCTGACAAAGTTTCATGAATATTGAACCAAAACTGTGCCCTCTAGAGTATACACAATGTTTTTCTAAGGTTTGACCTACTGACCTAGTTTTAAATCCAACATGACCCAGTTGCACCCTTGGTCTAGATTTGTTGGAGATAAACATTTTGACACAGTTTCATGAAGATTGGAACAAAATTGTGCCCTCTAGAGCATTCACATGGTTTTTCCAAGATCTGACCTAGTGCCTAGTTTTTGACCTGACATGGTCCAGTTTCAAATTTGGTCTAGATTACATAAAGATAAGCATTCTGGCAAAGTTTCATGAAGATTGAATCATAACTGTGCCCTCCAGAGAGTACACATGGTTTTTCTAAGATTTGACCTAGTGACCTAGTTTTTGACCCTACTTGACTCAGTTTCAATCTTGGCTTAGATTGTATATGGATAAACGTTCTGACAAAGTTTCATGAAGATTGGATCAAAACTGTGCCCTCTAGAGATTACACAAGGTTTTTCTACGATTTGACCTAGTGACCTAGTTTTAGATCCCACATGACCCAGTTTCAAATCTGGTCTAGATTTCATTAAGATAAACATTCTGACAAAGTTTCATGATGATTGGGTCAAAACTGTGCCTTCTAGAGTGTACACAAGGTTTTTCTAAGATTTGACCTAGTGACCTAGTTTTTGACCCCACATGACCCAGTTTCAACTTGGTCTAGATTTCATTAAGATAAACATTCTGACAAAGTTTCATGATGATTGGGTCAAAACTGTGCCTTCCAGAGTGTACACAAGGTTTTTCTAAGATTTGACCTAGTGACCTAGTTTTTGACCCCACATGACCCAGTTTCAAACTTGGTCTAGATTTCATTAAGATAAACATTCTGACAAAGTTTCATGATGATTGGGTCAAAACTGTGCCTTCTAGAGTGTACACAATGTTTTTCTAAGATTTGACCTAGTGACCTAGTTTTTTAACCCACATGACCCAGTTTCAAAGTTGGTCTAGATTTCATTAAGATAAATATTCTGACAAAGTTTCATGAAGATTGGGTCAAAACTGTGCCCTCTGTGTCATTCTAAGATTTATTTCTATTTTTAGCTCTGGCGGCCATTTTGTTCAACCGAGCAAAACCGTTTTAGCAATTTTGGGTAAGAGCCATGAGTCAAACATTTCTGTGAAATTATTTTGAAATCGAGCCATTGGCTTCAGAGGAGATGTCGTTTAAAGGTTTTTCTATTTTTAGATTTCTATTTTTAGCTCTGGCGGCCATTTTGTTCAGCGGTGTGGAACCGTTTTAGCAATTTTGGTTCAGGGCCATGAGTTAAACATTTCTGTGATTTTTTTTTGAAATCAAGCCACTGGCTTCAGAGGAGATGTCGATTAAAGGTTTTTCTATTTTTAGCTTTGGCGGCCATTTTGTTCAGCGGAGCGGAACCATTTTAGCAATTTTGGTTCAGGGCTATGACAGAAACATTTGTGTGAAATTATTTTGAAATTGGCCTACTGGTCTAGGAGGAGATGTCGTTTGAAGAAATTGTTGACGACGGACAGATGGACGGACGGACGGACGGACGACGGAGGACGGACAAATATCGATCACAAAAGCTCACCTTGAGCACTTCGTGCTCAGGTGAGCTAAAAAGCCGGTTCTTATATATATGATAGTAAGTTTTAGAAACAATTTTGACTACACTGCAAAGTAATTAACAAAATCGAAAGTGAAATATGGTAGAAACTTGCTTCGTCATGAGTGCAGATTTTGTTCATTTTCATTTAATTCTCGCTAACTGTCAAAAATGTCAATTCAGTTGAGGTCAGATCTATTTTAACATCTGTTCCCACAATAATTTAAAAATCAGAAGCATTAAATTTGATAACTAATTTCTTTAAGGTACTTTTTAGTCCTTGTAATTATGTATAAAATAATTTTGTAGTGTCCGTGACGGCTGATGGGTGTGTAGCTTCAAAAGAAAATTTTGTGAAAGTGGCTAAAGTCAAATTTATGTAATTTTCAGAACATTTGTATGATGTATGGTTCAACAAAGTTTTGATCTAATTTTCAGGTTTTTTGAAACTTTATTTTTTCACCTTAGTGTAAGGTTCTATGGACACCTGATCTTGACCGACCCGCTTGAGACGTGGCCAAACCACCTTAGTTTCCGTTTCTTTACCAGGTTCAGGAGTTCATCGGACTTTGCAATGGCTGCTTGGATATTTCTGCGAACCTTCTCATGAGTTATATGGTCCTTGTACGAAATGTTCAGAAACATCTCATGTCAGAGGCCTGCGTTCTTTTCTTTAACTCTGTTGTCAAGGTCCAAGATTCACAGGTATACAGAAATATGGAAATGACAAGGGGCGCATAAGTTTCAACTTTGATCCAAGAGATATGTTGTTATCTCTCAAAATGGGCTTCAGTTTTGTAAAAGCTGAAATGTCTTGTGCAATCCTTGAGAGAACCTCCTTTTTAGAGCCATCATCTGAGACAATTGCTCTAAGGTGTTTGAAGCTTCTTATCGTACCCAGCTTCTGTCCTGTTACCTTGATATCCCTGAGGATGCCATTGGCGCTGTCTGTCATCAGTCTCCATCTTATCCTTGTGCAGATTTTGTCGAGACTGTCAACTAGGGCTTCTTGTTCCTGCTCTTGTTCAGCTAGAGCGTCTTTATCATCGGCAAACCACAGATTGGTAATATTTCTGCCACCACTGCTACCCAACCGTCATGTTCTTCCAGATAATCAGACATGATCCGTTCGAGAAAAATATTTCAGAGGGTGGTGGCAGAAGACATACTTGCCTTACTCAAACTGTTGATCTGAATTATTTTCCCATGCTGCCATTCATCAGGACTGCACCAGTAGCCTTGTCGTAGAGCTGCTCAATGGTGCGAACTAGATTTGAACTGATATTGCACTTCCTCGTGGTGGTCCGTGGGGCTGCATGCCAAACCCTGTCAAAGGCTTTTTTGAAATCAATGAAGATATGGTGCAGCTTTTGCTGATGTTGGAGATACTTTTCACAAAGGATTCTATGGTTGAAGATGTGTTTGGTGGTGCTCCTTTCAGCTCTGAACCCAGACTCTTCTTCAGCAATTATACTTTCAGGCAAATGGGTACACTTTCAGGGGAAGCAACTGTACTATTTTCTTGTTTGCCTCCCTTCCCAATGAAGGTAAACTCTTGAAAGAACTAGAAAATGTGTTTATGAAACACTATGCCCCCAACCATATGCTTTTCTCTAGAGAAGATTCATCCAATAATGCTTGTACCATTGTACCATAGGCTTACAATGCACTAAGTCGAAAAAGAGGCTTAACTCAGTCAAAATTTACGAATTGTTTACAAAGTTAATCAGGTCATCTACACCTTGGGCAATATCAACCTGCAAAAATCATGATCCTAGCATCAGGGGTTCTCCAGATATTTTGTTCACAAGCTTCCATAGGCAAATAATGCACTAAGTTGAAAAAGGGGCATAACTCAATCCAAAATTTACAAATTATTTTCAAAAGTTAATCAGGTCATCTACACCACAGGCAGTATCTTCCTGCATAAAATCATGCTCCTAGCATCAGGTGTTCTTGAGATATTTTGTTCACAAGGTTCCATAGGCTTACAATGCACTAAGTCGAAAAAGGGGCATAACTCAATCAAAAATTCATGATTTCTTTTCAAAAGTTAATCAGGTCATCTACACCACAGGCAGTATCTTCTTGCAAAAGATCATGCTCCTAACATCAGGGGTTCTTGAGATATTTTGTTCACAAGGTTCCATAGGCTTACAATGCACTAAGTCGAAAAAGGGGCATAACTTTGTCAAAAATTCAAGAATTTGTTTCAAAAGTTAATCAGGTCATCTACACCTTGGGCATTCTCATCCTGCAAAACCTCATGATCCTAGCATCAGGGGTTCTTGAGATATTTTGTTCACAAGGTTCCGCAGGCTAAGTCGAAAAAGGGGCATAACTCTGGAAATACATTGCCAGCGGAAAAATAAAAAAATACGGGTCTGCTTATTTTCCATACTGATCATGTGTATAAAGTTTCAAGTTCCTAGCTCTTATTGTTCTTGACTATATGTAAGGGTACCTTTGTACCATAGGCCTCAATGCACTAAGTCGAAAATGGGGAATAACTCGATCAAAAATTCACGATTTTTTTTCAAAAGTTAATCAGGTCATCTACATCGCAGGCAGTATCTTCCTGCAAATAATCATGCTCCTAGCTTCAGGGGTTCTTGAGATATTTTGTTCACAAGGTTCCATAGGCTTACAATGCACTAAGTCGAAAAAGGGGCATAACTCGGTCAAAAATTCACGAATTTGTTTCAAAAGTTAATCAGGTCATCTACACCTTGGGCATTCTCATCTTGCAAAACCTCATGATCCTAGCATCAGGGATTCTTGAGATATTTTGTTCACAAGGTTCCACAGGCTAAGTCGAAAAAGGGGCATAACTCTGGAAATACATTGCCGCCGGAAAAATAAAAAAATACGGGTCTGCTTATTTTCCATACTGATCATGTGTATAAAGTTTTCAAGTTCCTAGCTCTTATTGTTCTTGACTATATGTAAGGGTACCTTTGTACCATAGGCCTCAATGCCTCATCCTGCAAAACCTCATGATCCTAGCGTCAGGGGTTCTTGAGATATTTTGTTCACAAGGTTCCGCAGGCTAAGTCGAAAAAGGGGCATAACTTTTGAAATATGTGACCCGCGGAAAAAAGAAAAAGCACGTGTTCGCTTATTTTTCATACTGATCATGTGTATAAAGTTTCAAGCTCCTAGCTCTTACGGTTCTTGATATGACAGACGGACAGACGGACAGACAGACAGACGGACAGACGGACAGGCCCAAACCAATATGCCCCCACAATTTCTCCGAAATTGGGGGCATAAAAAGATTGCTCCACTAGAAGATAACTTTTCCTTAATTTTGAAAGGGTTTAGTCAAATATGGAAGCCAACAGGAAGTCACAAAAATTGTCCCGCCTTGGTAATAATCCCAGAAAAAAATGGAGGTGTATTACTCTCCACGAATTCTAGCTGAGTGGGATTTTGATGATAGTTTTGGGACAATTGGTCTTAACTCTCCAAAAATCAGATATGCCTTTGGAAGATGTCTCTAATGATTGGTCACAACAAAAGATTTTATTGAGACTAACAAAAAAGGTCAGATCAGGCAAAACCTGCTGCTGGTACCAGGTAGTCCAGTAATACCTGTTGCACGTGGACTGATGGGGCTCATCAACCTTAGATGGTGTCCTATCTTAGAGTTTCTAGTCTCTAATCAAAACTAGAGATGGTAGCTAGAGCTCTTAGCCTTGGCAGGCAGTCCACCTAGAAGTTCATTGTTAGGTATTTCATCAAAACCTATTAAACAAAACCTGTGAACACAACGTCATGGGCGGAAGTCTTCCAAGAAGAAGTCAAGGGACAGAATAGAACTCAAGCTGAGTCAGGTGGACAAATGCAGGTGGCATATGAAAACATAGTCATGATATGCATTAAACAGTACACATTCTATTAGTGAGAGTATGATCTTGCGCATGTGCAGTAAGGGGTCTAAATATAGTACACAGAAAATTGTACACAAGACTCTGTACACAGTAAGCAGTTCTAAGAGGACACGAAAAAAGTCATTTATGCACATGCTCCTGCATATAAATACCAAAGCTAGAGAGAGAGAGAGAGAGAGAGATAGACAGACAGACAGGCAGATAGACAGACAGAGAAAATTGTACTCAGGACTCTGTACACAGTAAACAGTTCTAAGAGGACACGAAAAAAAAAGTAAATTATGCGCATGCTCCTGCATATACATACCAAAGCTAGAGAGAGAGAGAGACAGACAGACAGACAGACAGAGAAAATTGAACACAGGACTGTACACAGTAAACAGTTCTAAGAGGACACGAAAAAAGTCTTTTTTGTGCATGCTCCTGCATGTACATAACAAAGCTAGAGAGACAGAGAGAGAGAGAGAGACAGACAGACACAGAGAGAGAGGAGAGAGAGAGAGAGAGAGAGAGAGACTTTGCTGATAATTAGGGCTATGCTACTGATTTATCACCTGTGGAGCCAAACTTTATTTATCTGATATAATATATGTATAGTGTTTGTGCAAAGTCATTTTACAAAACTTGAATAAACTGTTTAAATACGCCAATCTGAGCCAGTCTGCTTTGCGTTTTAAAGCACTTGTTAGAATTTTGGAGTTGTCACCATTTTGGTAACGAACTAGGATAGGCCACACATTCTGATAAGCTTATTCTCACTATCCTGTGGCGACTGACTAGTTTGGGACATTTCAACGATGTTGGAGGACTAGCTGCGGACATTTCAACGATGTTTTAGCACAAACTAACATGTATGTCTCAAGCGGAAACAGTACAGGAGCAAAGCGGATGCCGTACGGAAGGTCAATGTTGAAAGGCGGAAACCGTATACAGCATTTGTTTTTTTTTTCTATTTGTTCACAACCGGCAGTCTTTCAGAAGTAAAGTTCTATGGCTTCTAAAACAAGAGCTGTCGCCTGACAGCATAGCTCGCCTGAATAAGTGCTTGCCCATGACACAGTTGCTATGGTGGTGTGGACTGCTAGGCATAAAACTTCAAACAAGCATGTCCATAATGACAACACATATACAAACAAACGCTGTCTCAGAAATAAGTCTTAAAATAAAATTACAAGTAGCCCAAAGGGCAACAATTGCTCACCTGAGAGACATTGTAAACCTATAGGGATATTTAAGATGCTCAAGGGCAGCTAACTCCACAATCAGTGGTCCAATCAGGCTGAAAATTAAACTCATCCAAAACATTATGTATGCCCTCATTTAATATATGCAAGTTAAAAAAAATTTCCGATCAAGAGCACAATAGACAGAGCTGTCAAGGGCAGCTAACTTCGTAGTGGTTGGCCTGATCTGCCCAAAATTTATACTTGTTTAAGATATTATGCATTTCCTCATTACCTGCAAGTTTGAAAAGGATCGGATCAGTAGAAACCAAGAAAAAGTGGCGACATTGATTTTTTGGATGCTCAGGGCAGGTACTCCATAGTCAGTGGTCGGATCTAGCCGAAATGCTAACTAATCCAAGCCTTTATCATATCCTCATTACCTGCAAGTATGAAGAGGATCCGATGAAAAATGAAAATGTGATGACGTTGTTTTCTCCATTATAAGACTATGGGATTTTTTTCAAACGCTCAAGGGCAGCTAACTCCGTAGTCTGTGCTCGAATCCGGCAAAATTTCGAACTCATCCAAGCTCTTATGTATGTCATCATTACCTGCAAGTATGATAAGGATCTAATCAAAAACCTTGACTGCAGCACCCTGAAAGTCAAACTTGCTCGAGATATTGTCATGCCCTACATTTGTGTGAATTTATTTTAAAATCCGTTGAGAAATGTAGGTGCTAGAGCGATGACAAAGTTCTTGTAAAAATAGCCACAGTGACCTTGACCTTGGGAACAGCATTCTGAAAGTCGAACTTGCTTGAGATATTGTCATTCCCTACATTTGTATGAAGTTATTTCAAAATCCATGGCGAAATGAAGGTGCTAGGGCGATGACAAAGTTTTTCTAAAAATAGCCACAGTGACCTTGACCTTGGGCATAGCACCCTGATAGTCGAACTTGCTCGAGATATTGTCATGCCCTACATTTGTGTTAGTTTATTGTAAAATCCATTGAGAAATGTACGTGCAAGAGCGCAGACAAAGTTTTTCTAAAAATAGCCACAGTGACCTTGACCTTTGGCGCAGCATCCTGAAAGTCGAACTTGCTCGAGATATTGTCATGCCCTACATTTGTGTGAACTTGATTTAAAATCCGTTGAGAAATGTAGGCGCTAGAGCGATGACCAAGTTTTTCTAAAACTAGCCAGTGACCTTGTCCTTCGGTGCAGCACCCTGAAAGTCAAACTTGCTCGAGATATTGTCATGCCTTACATTTGTGTGAAGTTATTTTAAAATCTGCTGAGAAATGTAGGTGCTAGAGCGCTGACAGTTTTTCTAAAAATAGCAACAGTGACATTGACCTTGGGCGCAGCATCCTAAAAGTCGAACTTGTTCGAGATATTGTCATGCCCTACATTTGTGTGAAGTTATTTTAAAATCTGCAGATAAGTGTAGGTGCTAGAGCGCTGACAAAGTTTTCTAAAAATAGCCACAGTGACCTTGACCTTGGGCGCAGCATCCTGAAAGTCGAACTTGCTCGAGATATTGTCATGCCCTACATTTGTGTGAAGTTATTTTAAAATCCGTTGAGAAATGTAGGCAATAGAGCGATGACAAAGTTTTTCTAAAAATATGTGATGTTGTTTTCTCCATTATAACACTATGGGATTTTTTTCAAACGCTCAAGGGCAGCTAACTCCATAGTCTGTTCTCGAATCCGGCCAAATTTCGAACTCATCCAAGCTCTTGTGTATGTCATCATTACCTGCAAGTATGATAAGGATCTAATCAAAAACAGTCGAGAACACGTGATGACGCCATTTTCCCCATTATAACCCTATGGGGGCTATCTGTTGCCATGGAAACCAGAGTTCTGAGCTGATCGGCACCAAAACCTAATGCAGCCTTTCCCCCATCCAAATGATGCTTCAGATAAAATTTGATTGCGATCGGCCAACCTGTCTCTGAGATATTTATGTTTGAAAGTGTTGACGCACGGACCCACGCACCCACGGACCCACGCACCCACGGACGGACGACGGCTCGACTCCCATCCTATAAGCTCACCTCTGAGCCTTCGGCTCAGGTGAGCTAAAAATTAAAACAAGAGGGCCATGATGGCCCTGGATCGCTCACCTGAGTATCCTGTGAACTTAACCTCAGAAACATCCATACGTCCAACAGACAGAGTTTCACAAAGATTCAATGGAAAATGAACACTTTATTGTGTACCTTAGGTTTTTATAAGATTTAACCTAATGACCTTGTTTTTGACCCCACATGACCCAGTTTCAAACCTGGTCTAGATTTCTTGGATATTAACATTCTGCAAAGTTTCATGAATATCTGATCAAAACTGTGCCCTCTAGAGCGTAAACAATGTTTTTCGAAGGTTTGACCTAGTTTTTGACCCGACATGACCAAGTTGCCCCCTTGGTCCAGATTTGTAGGAGCTAAACATTTTGACAAAGTCTCGCGAAGATTAGAACAAAACTGTGTCCTCTAAAGCGTTCACATGGTTTTTCTAAGAACTGACCTAGTGACCTAGCTTTGACCTGACATGGCCCAGTTTCAAACTTGGTCTAGATTTTATAAAAATAAACATTCTGATAAACTTTCATGTAGATTATATCATAACTGTGCCCTCAAGAGTGTACACAACGTTTTTCTAAGATTTGGCCTAGTGACCTAGTTTTTGACCCCACATGACCCAGTATCAAAGTTGGTCTAGATTTCATTAAGATAAACATTCTGACCAAGTTTCATGATGATTGGATCGTAACTGTGCCCTCTGAGTCATTCTAAGATTTATTTCTATATTTAGCCCTGGCAGCCATTTTGTACAGCGGAGTGGTACCGTTTCAGCAATTTTTGTTAAGAACCATGAGTCAAACACTTCTGTGAAATTATTTTGAAATCGAGCCATTGGCTTTAGAGGAGATGTCGATTAAAGGTTTTCTAAATTTAGCTCTGGTGGCCATTTTGTTCAGCAGAGCTGAACCATTTCAGCAATTTTCGTAGAGGGTCTCCGGAGGAACATTACTGTGAAATTATTTCAAAATCTTCCCAGCAGTTTTGGAGGAGAAGTCGTTTAAAGGTTTTTCTTTTTTTAGGTCTGGCGGCCACATTGTTCAGCGGAGCGGAACCGTCTGAGCAATTTTGGAAGCAGGACCCCTAGGGAACATTTCTGTGAAATAATTTAACAAGAGGGCCATGAGTCCCTGAATCGCTCACCTGATTAAAAAAGGTCAAAGGTCAAACTAGGGTCATCATTTGAACAAACCTGATAGTTTAAACTGTCAAGTTATAACAGACATTGGTTAGAGCTTAAAAAATGAACTTGACCTCTATTGCTAAAAAAAATTCAAGTACATGGTACTCTTTTATTAGAATGTATTTATTTACTTCTGTACCAAAATTTTCTACAAGTTTCACGAACTCTTATATTTACCATTTTCACATAAAAAAGCACCAGAAAGCAAATCTGGCCTTGCCCAAAAAATTGTCAAAGTCAACCCAAGGTCATAATTTGAACTATATTGGGCCAAAATCTTCAAAACTTCCCATGAAATCTTGTGTTCTAGCATTTTCTCAAATTTGACCATGCTGTAAATAGGTCAAGGTCAACTCAAGGTCATGCATTTGAATGATCTTGGTATTACTGGAGTACCCAATGCTACATACCAAGTTTCAAGGTCATCGGTCAATTGGTTCTGGAGAAGAAGATTTCTAAAGGTTTTTACCACAATTGGGCATAGGGACCATGTTGGTCATGTGACCTGGACTAGTTGAAAAAAATCCATTCCCTCAACCCCTGGAGGCTCTATATGAAATCATCTGGTTACAACTGGCCCAGTAGCTTTTGAAAATAAGCTTGAAATTGTCAATATATGAGAGTTCAGGGTCAAAGGTCAAAGAATGACCTTGACCTCCTGTAATCATAAACTTTCATGTACTCATTATGATGAACGTATATACCAATTTTTAGGCCTTAATCTTCAAAACTTTCCATGAAATCTTATGTTCTAGCATTTCCCATATTTGACCTAGCCTTAAAATGGTCAAGGTCAACCCAAGGTCATCATTTGAACAGTCTTGATAGTACTCGAGTACCAAATGCTCCTTACAAAGTTCAAGGCTATCTGGTCAATTGGTTCTGGAGAATTAGATTTTTTAAAACTTTTTACCAAATATGGGCGTGGCAGCCATGTTGGTCATGTGACTGGCCCGTTTGAACAAATGTTTATTCCCTCAACCCCTGGAGGCTTTATATGAAATTTGGTTACAACTGGCCTAGTGGCTTTTGAGGAGATTGATTGAAATTGTAAAAATATGAGATTCAGGGTCAAAGGTCAAAGAATGACCTTGACCTCTTGTTCTCACAAATCTTCATGTACTCATTAAGATGAATGTATATACTAATTTCAGGCCTAAATCTTCAAAACTTTCCATGAAATCTTATGTTCTAGCATTTTCCCATATTTGACCTTGCCGTAAAATGGTAAAGGTCAATCCAAGGTCATCATTTTGAACAATCTTAACAGTACTTGAGTGCCAAAAGCTACATACCAAGTTTCCAGGCCATCTGGTCAATTGGTTCTGGAGAAGAAGATTTTTAAAGCTTTTTACCATATATGGGTGCGGTAGCCATGTTGGTCATGTGACCTGGACCACTTAAACAAATTTTCATTCCTAAGACCCCTGGCGGCTCTATATTAAATCTGGTTTCAAATGGCCCTATGGCTTTTGAGGAGATTGTTTGAAATTGTCAAAATATGAGAATTCAGGGTCAAAGGTCAAAGAATGACCTTGACCTCTTGTACTCACAAATCTTCATGTACTCATTTAGATGAATGTATTTACAAATTTTTAGTCCTTAATCTTCAAAACTTTCCATGAAATCTTACGTTCTAGCATTTTCCCATATTTGAACTTGCCGTTAAAAAGGTCGTCAACCAAAGGTCATAATTTGAACAATCTTGATAGTACTTGAGTACCGAATGCTACATACCAAGTTTCAAGGTCATCAGCCAATTGGTTCTGGAAAAGAAGGATTTTTAAAGCTTTTTAACATATATGGGCGTGGTGGGCATGTTGGTCATGTGACCTGGACCATTTGAACAAATTTTTGTTCCCTCAACCCCTGGAGGCTACATATGAAATTTGTTTACAATTGGCCCAGTGGCTTTTGAGTAGATTGTTTGAAATTGTCAAAATATGAGAGTTCTGGGTCAAAGGTCAAAGAATGACCTTGACCTCTTGTACTCATAAATCTTCATGTACTCATTAAGATGAATGTATATACTAATTTTTAGACCAAAATCTTCAATAGATTCCATGAAATCTAATGTTCTAGCATTTTCCCATATAAAAGCTTCAGAAAGCAAATTTGACCTTGCCGTAAAAAAGGTCAAGGTCAACCCAAGGTCATATTTTGAACAATCTTGGTAGTACTCGCCTACCCAATGCTACATACCAAGTTTCAAGGCCATCGGCCTACTGGTTCTGAAGAAGAAGATTTTTTAAGCTTTTTACTATATATGGCGTGGCGGCCATGTTGGTCATGTGACCAGGACCGTTTGAACAACTTTTCGTTCCTAAGTCCCCCGGAGGCCACATATGAAATTTGGTTACAATTGGCCCAGCGGTTTCAGAGAAGCCGTATGAAATTGTGGACGGACGACGGAAGCCGGAGCCTGCCTATCCTATAAGCTCCCCCGGAGCCTTCGGCTAAGGTGAGCTAAAAATCTGCCCAGCAGTTTTGGAGGCGAAGTCGTTTAAAGGTTTTTCTATTTTTAGCTCTGGCGGCCATTTTGTTCAGCGGAGCGGAACCGTCTGAGCAATTTTGGTAGAGGGTCTCCTAAGGAACATTTCTGTGAAATTATTTCAAAATCTGCCCAGCAGTTTTGGAGGGGAAGTCGTTTAAAGGTTTTTCTATTTTTAGGTCTGGCGGCCATATTGTTCAGCGGAGCGAAACCATTTGAGCAATTTTGGTTAAGGGCCCCCTAAGTAACATTTCTGTAAAATTATTTCAAAATTTGCCCAGAGCTTTTGGAGGCGAAGTCATTTAAAGGTTTTTCTATTTTTAGCTCTGGCGGCCATTTTGTAGAGCAGAGCGGAACCGTTTCATCAATTTTGGTAGAGGGCCCCCTCAGTAACATTTCTGTGAAATTACTTCAAAATCTGTCCAGCAGTTTTGGAGGAGAAGTCGTTTAAATGTTTTTCTATTTTTAGCTCTGGCGGCCATATTGTTCAGCGCAGCGGAACCGTTTTAGCAATTTTGGTAAAGGGCCTCCTAAGGAACATTTCTATGAAATCATTTCAAAATCTGCTCGGCAGTATTGGAGGAGAAGTCGTTTAAAGGTTTTTCTATTTTTAGCTCTGGCGGCCATATTGTTCAGCCGAGCGGAACCGTTTGAGCAATTTTGGTAAAGAGTCCCCCAAGGAACATTTCTGTGAAATTATTTTAAAATCCGTCCAGCAGTTTTGGAGGAGAAGTCGTTTAAAGCAAAACTTGACGACGTACGCACGACCGGACGACGGACGACGGACAAAGACCGATCACAATACCTCACCTTGAGCACTTCGTGCTCAGGTGAGCTAAAAAATCCACATGAAATTTCAAAGTCCATGAGCTTGAGGACAAAGAACTAAGGGGTACAGGGGTAAGGGGTGGGGTGTGTGTGTGTGAGGGGGGGGGGGGCTAGGATGTATCAAAGCCTTGAACCATTATCCAATATCAGTCCAAGTATTAGTATCAACTGAGTCCATTGTGGTACTGTGAAATTATGTCTTATAAATATATAACTTTAACCAAAATCTTGTAGACAAAATTCAAAGTTGATAACCTTGACTTCAAGGTCATCCAGTGGGGTTAGTATATAGTGTTTTGTAAAAATTCAAAAGTGTCTAACATCAGTGCAAGTGTAAACTAAATCTCTGTCAAGCATTATGGATCAGTATGCAATTAGAACACTTTAATAAAGACCAAATTTCCTAAGTCCCTGACCTTGACATCAAGGTCACTGAGCGGGGTTGGGGTAGTACTATGTAAAAGTTTATACTGGACTACTACAACTAAGGCTCGACTAAAGACCAACAAATAAACTAACAATGGCGGATTGTCTGACAAGTTTGCGAAAACGAAATTCCCGACTTCAGAAACCTTTGGTGGCATGTATAAGGTCTCTAAGTTCGTGAACAAAGTTTTCCAGTTTCTTTCTTGAATAGTAATAAAATAATAAATCACAACCCCTTCTTTTCAAATAAAGCTGAAAAGGAAAACGAGCTAGATCCGCCACGCTTTGTTATTTATTTAATCGTGTCCAATGACGTGTATTTCACCGTTGTGCATAGTTGTACATCTTTACTAAAATGAGTTGTTGTTAGTCATTTGTGTGATTGATATTTGGGTTGAAAATGGCAAGCCAGTGGAACAAGCATGAGTAGGATGAAAATTCGAGTGGAAAAGTCCTTCGAGGGCGAGAAAGCCTCGGAGTGTTTTCTATCTCCAGTGGGTTAACTGGGCGGTCGGGTCGGGCGATGGTGATGGGTAGCTTTCAGTACTGGTGCGTCTTATTTTGATTATTTTGGGGCAAGGACCGGCAGTGCTTGCTATCTTGCAGCAGATACGGGAAGGGTTGTTTGGACGTTTTTCTCTCATCTGTCCTTTCTCCTTTCTCGCCTACTCTCTGGGAGACGGCTCGATATAGACTGAAATACTATCTCAAAGGGCCGTTAAAACCTAAACGACCAAACAACTAATTACCTCCTGCTGTCATTGTCGTAAACAAAGAAATATTTTTTTTTAAAAAAATCCTACAACTACATATAGTACCCTGGTGCAATTGTATGAGAGTCGGACCTGTATATGGGCTCCGGCTGAAAGTAAATATTCTCAAACATCTTAACGCGTTACAGCTCTTAATTTTCCTTCTCTCACACTCACCTCCTCCCCCCCCCCCCCCCCCCCCCCCTCCAAAATAAAAAAATAACACGAAATTATCAATGAAATGGATATTAGTTTTCATCACCTCCACAGCTTTCAATTTTTCTCATTGTTTTGCAAAATTTCGTAGAATACGGGGCAAATCGGATATTTTGCCAATTCTAGTAAGATCCTAACACTGAAGAGCCTATATAAATATACTGCGATAGTGACCTAGCATACACATTTTCCACAATGCCTCCAAAAACGGGTCCTTCTCATCGGTTCCGCGGAACGATTCCATAATAGAACCGTCTGGGTGCCCGAGTCCGTCTGTCATCTGTGTCAAATTCAAAGATAGTGTGCACGTTGTTCCTGGGATCGGTATCCCACCTAGCCGCCCCAAAACGTGCCTGAGTACGATCGATTGATTGGGGCCTCGGTTTAAATTATTATCTGGAATAGAAGAAGAGCGAAACGTCGAAATATATGATAAGAACGCTCATACGAACGGCTAAGCAATGCTTTTGTGTAAAGCGCTCAGTAGACTTACAAGACCAGCACCACTATCCGAGGTATAGGTCTAAATGCAACATAATTGCATTAAAACACTTCGAAGAAAGCTTCAAAATAGAATAGAATGACGACATTAGGAGAAAAAGTTACAGAGTTCTAGATGCGAGTGGGCACTGGGTGACAATTTTTGTCAGATCTGCTTATAAACCCCTCATCCGAACCGCCTCAACGAGGCTGGATGAGGGACCACAAGCCTGTCAGTTCATCTGCCGTCACACTGTGTCTGGGCAGGCTTAGACATACTAAGCGGTTTACCGGGATAATACTGAGTGCACATACTTCCGCCAGTAACAGACAACTACACTTGCCGGCGGCCCGCTAGCGCAGTCGGCATCGCGTCAGACTGCAGGTCAAGGGGTCCTGAGATCGATTCCCAGACAGGCCACATAACGCCCGTGGAGACTGATCATGAAATATTTTCTACGGTCATTCTTTCCCTTCTGCTGATTCAAGAAGGGCTGTTGTCAGTTACTGGCGAAAGTATGTGCACTAAGTACTGGTTAAACGTTTAGGAGGTCTAATTAAAATCTGAAAGAGCTTCTTCGAGAGCAGAGAACACATTCGAAAGAAGGAACATGGACCACATCATGGAACAGTGTCATGGAACAGTTTGAGTAGGTTAACTGACCGCCTCGACATGACCTTAGCTGTTTACTTGGCCGTAAATACTCAACAAAACAAACAAACTCACAACTGCCCTTAAGTCAGCGGAAGGGAGAGAATAAGCGTAGAAAATATTTCATGATCAATCTTCATGACTGTTCAGGGGCCGGGCTGGGAACCGAACTCGCGACCGCTTGATCTGCAGACCGACGTGCTGCCGACTGCGCTAGACGGCTCGGTAGGACACATGTGAAATTCTGAGGGTACCAAACTCTCTGCATAGGGTAAAGGTGATTTCTAGAATCTCCACATGTAACGCTTTTCGTGCCTGAACTGGTCCTCCATGTGTGAACGAGACCTTGGCATGTAAATGGGCGGGTCATCAATGAAAACAACGAAAACAACAACAAAAAATAAAAAACAAGAGGTAATGTGAATTGAATCTTCCAGTGACCGGGTCCCCCATGGTCATAAAGGATTCACCACGTGTGAACGAAACCGTTATAGGTGAACCAAACAAGAATATGTAAACTTGACCTGCACGTGTGAACATGTATTCTACGTCTGACAGGGCCTCCATGTATGAACCTTTCTGCATGTTAGAATGGCTTCTCCAGGTGTGGACGAGATCCCCACATATAAACGGGACGGGATGTGTGAACGCGATAGGTACATATGTACGTATGAACAAGACACCCACCTGTGAAAAGGTGCTGCACGCTAGATGGAGACCTTCGCGGGTCCTGTATTTTTCAAAGATCCAACACGTAAAACGGGACATGCAGTCTGATTATCCAAGTATGCAAGGGATCGCCACAGGCGAACGGACAATCCACGGTTGAACGGGCTCTGCGCCTGTAAAGTGTAAACGGGACCTCCACGTGTTAACGGGATCCGCATGTGAGAAAGGAAGCTTCATTTGTGAACGGGTCCTCCATATGTGATCAGGAACTGCATTTGCGAACAGGACCGCCACCTTTAAATGGATCTTCCACGAGTGAACGGACCTCCACATGTGTATTGGACCGCTACATGTGAACGGGGTCTGCAAAAGTGAACGACATATGCAATTAAAATCTAAAAAAGTTCCTTCAAGAGCAGAGAATACATACAGAAGTAGGAATATGGGCCAGACTACGTAGTTTCGGCTAATAAAGCCTCGTCAGTGACCCTGGCAATATCTGGTGACGAAACCAGAAAAAAACATACTGTAATTTCTTAATTTTAATTGGGCAGTCGATTCAAAGACTGATTAATTTTAAAAGGATCCAAATAATATAAAAGACGATGATCTAGAATAATAGTCTAAATCGATCTCAAATTTTAGATTTCTCAGAATCTATCCTCTGATCTCAAAGGATGTAAATAAAATATAATCTGCACTATGGATGATGTACGGGGAGACGTTTTACGGCCGCCACACGGCACAACATCAGCTGCAGTGAGGTACAATTAAAATCTAAAAAAGTTCCTTCAAGAGCAGAGAATACATACAGAAGTAGGAATATGGACCAGACTACGTAGTTTCGGCTAATAAAGCCTCGTCAGTGACCCTGGCAATATCTGGTGACGAAACCAGAAAAAAACATACTGTAATTTCTTAATTTTAATCG
Organism: Ctena decussata; assembly: GCA_963989385.1. NCBI lineage: Eukaryota > Metazoa > Mollusca > Bivalvia > Lucinida > Lucinidae > Ctena > Ctena decussata. The sequence goes on from OZ022507.1 coordinate 77,786,641, forward strand.
GGCAGTCGATTCAAAGACTGATTAATTTTAAAAGGATCCAAATAATATAAAAGACGATGATCTAGAATAATAGTCTAAATCGATCTCAAATTTTAGATTTCTCAGAATCTATCCTCTGATCTCAAAGGATGTAAATAAAATATAATCTGCACTATGGATGATGTACGGGGAGACGTTTTACGGCCGCCACACGGCACAACACCAGCAAGGCTGTACCTGCGAAAGGGAACTACATATGCGAACGGAATGTCCACATAGGAATGGGGCTTGCATTTTTCAGCGGATTCTCTACGTGTTAATGTGACTGTCCATGTGTGAACGAAACGTGAATGTATGAACAAGACCTCATTCCGATGTAACATTTAGCCGCAGATGCGCAATACGTGAATATTATACAAGTTTCTATCACCAATATGTTTGGACGGACTGTATTGACTAGTTTCAAGGAAACATAGCGAGTTGTGACTCTAGACTGACCGAAGACGAACCCCCCTCCCAAGGAAAAAATGCTATACAAGATTCTAGTTCAGTTCAGTTCAGTTCAACTCTCTTATCGGCGTTACCCAAGTGGCTAAAGGTACGTAACCATAGTTGAACACACTTGGCGCCGTGTGTCCGTCCATACAAGATTCTATCACAAATATGTTTGGACTGTATTGACAGGTTTCAAGGAAACAAAGCGAGTTGCGACTCTAGACTAACCGTAGATAAATAAAATAAAATTCACGTGTCTTGTCTAAGTAATGCAGAAGACAACTTTTAAAGGAAGCGACCATTTGCCTTTTAAAATTGTCCAGGGGTAGCAAGTTTTTCATTTTAAAATGGTTCCTAACTGGCTAAGTAATGACTGTCATCAGACTGCCACTGTTTGGTTTGATGGACTTTCGAATAGGGACAAACTACATCTTCAAGGCTAAAATGCATGCAACAGATCGGCGCGGAGAGTTTGGGAGGGCGGAGGGGTTGGGAGTCCTGTGGGATTATAATTTTCTCTGCCTCGTCTTTGTCTCAACCCTATCTTTCCTTTCTACTATCGCGTTGTGAGACGGCTCGGAGTAACTCAAATATTATTACTCAGCAAAACAAACAAAAAAACAATCAAACCAAATGCCGATTCAAGTATTGGCTTCAAGCAAGTTATATTTTAGGTTTTCATTATTTACTGTTACTCAACGTTCAGGACCGCCGTGCAGTGCAAAGTTAATGTTGACGTCGGCTTAACGAAAGCCCTCGTAAATCGCATAATCTATCACATTTTGAAGTCATACAGGCAACAACTATAGCAAAAGAGTTGGTTGGTTGGTTGATTTGATGCTTAACGTCCACGGTAAACAACTAAGGTCATGTCGGGACGGTCAGTTAACCTAACCACACTATTCCTAGGCAGGCTTAGACCTCCTAAGCGGTTAACCAGTACATAGTGCACATACTTTCGCCAGTAACTGACAACTGCCCTTCTTGAACCAGCGGAAGGAGAAACGAATGTATGTGGCCAGACCGGGATTCGAACCCAGGACCTCTGACTTACGAGTCAGGTGCCCTACCGATCTAGCAAAAGAGAGAGCAGTTATCGCTTTGGGTTCGGCCAGGTCGTGACGTTACACTTGAACGCTTTGAAGTTGGAGTGATAGAAGTTACGTTTAACAAATAAGAGTCAATGTCTTACCCTAAGGTGAATGGGTATACTTTCAAAGGAAACAACTCTGTCATTTTCATTTTTTTTGCCTCCCTTTTCAACGAGAGTCAAGTGATAAACAGAATAACTTGCCCCCCCCCCCACCCCGCGTGCAGAAAAGTTCTTACCTTTAAGCACAGACCCCATTTTAATGGTTTTTATCTTCCAGGGAAGCAAATAGGAAGTCAGTAACATTGTTGTTGCTTCCCTTTCCAAAAATGGCGGAAAAACATCGACGTGTACTCTTTTGTTTTGTCTCGTATTGTTACAAAAAGTCCAGGGGCCGGTTGTTCAACCGTTAATATCTCAAATAAGGCAATATTTTTTGTTGAAAAAATGTGAAAGGCTTTTGCACTGCAAAAGCTTCTCACATTTTATCAACAAAAAAATATCAGTGTATTTGGTTATAAAGTCATAAAACACTTAACGAGTTGACCTCTTAACGAGCTCGTAAGGCTAACGATGCTTTGAACAACTGGGCCAAAGCTGACATTCGTCTCTGTGTGCCTCGTTTTAATTTAGCCACATACCTAAATCTTGGGCCACTGCTGGTGTAATATTAAAATTTGAACCTGTTGAAAAAATGACCCAACTGGCCATTTTTCAATGTTGAATATCGACCCACAGAGCATTTTTCAGTGTTGAAAATTGACCTGGGTCAAGTTTCTGCATTGAGAATTGACGTGTGGGGTCATGTTTTCACGGGGTCAAAATTTAATGTTATCCGGCTCAAGAACCTCGGGGCGAATACCCCATCATTTAAAGTTTACATTGTAGTATACAAATCAGTTTTCCCGATTCAATATGATTTATATTTGATGTGACGCAAAGGATGTAAATTTTTATCAGGTTTGGCAACGTCGAAATCTACAGTCACATTGGACGCTTCAATGGATATATATGTAGCCGTTCACTATTCTAAACAGTAAGTTTAGTCTTTAGTTAATAGCCGATAGCAGCGTTATATGTACTAGTCCACTAATATATAACTACAGTGCAAATATAAAAATAATTCATCTCTGGGTTCAGGAGATGTGTGTCTTTAAAAAACTTTAACCAAAACACCCAATCAATAAAAGGACAATTTTCTAAGTCCATGACCTTGACATCAAGGTCACTATGGGGGGGGTGGGGGTAGTACCTTGGAAAACTTTGAACCAATATCTAACTATAGTGCAAGTATCAAAGGAATCCATCTATGGGTTAAGGAGATATTGGACTTTATAAAACTTTAACCAAAACATCCAGTCCAAAAAACTCCCAATTTTCTATGTCCATGACCTTGACATCAAGGTCACTAAGTGGGGTGGGGGTGGTACCCTGTTAAACTTTGGACCAATATCTAACTACAGTGCAAGTATCAAAAGAATCCATACATGAGTTAGGGAGATATAGGTCTATAAAAACTTTAACCAAAACATCCAATCCGGACGCCGACGCTGACGCGGACGCGGACGTTGACGCCGACGCGGACGCCGACGCCAATGTGACAACAATAGCTCTTCCTAAGCTTTCGTTCATGCGAGCTAAAAACAATTCAACTTACATATTTTGCACAGAAATATACTGGATAATTCAACAGGATAGCCCATTATATACTGTGGGTAGAAATAACGTAATTCTAACACGTAACTCTAAAATACGACCTTCTGCATTTTTATTGCATGGAATTTCAAGGATTTCGTTTCATAAGGTAAACAAAATAGCTAGATGGCAAGAATTATCATATATGAGAAAATAAAAGCAATTTCCTCACCGAAAGATGTCATTTCTGTCTCTGCGGAGGCCGTAGTTCTCTGCAGGAAGCAAAATATAGCGTACATGCTCGGCGGAAGCAATATACGACGGACAGTCTCTGCAGGAAGCGAAGATAAGCGGAATCGATTATACCCTGTGATAATGTCTGATACAAAGCACGAATTACAACACGTTTTCCAACACCAGCTCCTCCACTTAAAAATGCATAGAGTGGGGCATCCTTTGTTTTTATCCAATGAACTACATGGTTATAGAAATGCTTTTGCTTTTCATTCAAAGATCTCAGGAGTTGTAAATATTGCTCCTCTCCTAGGATGTTTGAATTCTGCTCAACTCGTGTGACTGAACAAGAGCCTCCTATTTCAATTCCAATATCTAGTTGCTCTGATCAACTGCTTGGTCAGGGTTAAGATAAACTAATTTTTCAGAGTCAACTGTTTGTTCCTCTGCAGTCTCAGATTCAGTTTGTTCAATTTCTGTTGCAAACTCGTCAAAGGCATCTTGATCATCATTTTCTGCCCTTTCCCTTGCAATTTCTAATTCCTAAACATGATGTTCATACTCTTTACATTTACAATCAACCATTCCCCTAACTGCTTTGTAATGATCTTTTACGTGTCGTGTGTGCCAATGAAATCTGTGCTGTCATTTTGTCATGGCAAAAATAGTAACAATTTTTCACGGAAGTGATTTTCTTCATCAGATCTTGCATTAAATCTAACATATCTTTGAATTTTGTTGTTCTTCCGTCCCTTGATTTTAATTCCATTTTTAAGTGCAAGTTAAGTATGACTGTCATCAAATTCTTGCATAACCTGCTCAATATGATCATCATCATTCACTTCATCGTTCGTTTCTTCTGAAAAGTCATCCTCAGGATAAACAATATCTAACTGTGAAACATAGTCGGCTAGACACCAATTTTCAAGAGCTTTGGGCCGTTTTGCATACCTTTTTATAACATTTCAGCTACAATGTCAGTTGAATCATCAGGCATTTCATCAAGAACACTTTTGGATTTAATAAGCTGTATGCGTTTGTCTGGTATGGAAGTATTGACAAAAACTACCTGTCTTGTGCTGTTGGTTAATGGCATCTGCAGTACTAAATATACAGCTTCCTGAGCACTGACTTCAACACTATTGAAAAAATAGCCATCAGAGGAGATGGCAAATCCCCCGACCGAAGACCCCCATGGGCCTTGGTAAAAAGGGTGCACTTCAAAACACATATTAGTAATATATTGTCGTTCTTTTATGCTTCTGCTTGACATTAACTGTTAACAGATGCATAATTATCTAACACTCAGACTAAAACAGTATGCTTGAATGCTAAAACGAGGTAATATCTCAAACAGCTACTATATACACAAATGTATACCATACGATACATTCATTTTTCAAAATGTGTGAATAACTCCTTAAGTACAAGCCCTACAAACCTAATTTTGAGCTCTCTAGTAAGTGAATTTGGGCAAAGAATCCAAATCTGGAAAAAAATTTTTTTTTTTTTGGGGGGGGGGGAGGGCATGGGAATGTGGAGGGGTCTGAGAGAGTTAGGAACACTGATAAGATATCACAGCATGATCATCAATATTCTAAAAGGTACACGGTTATTCAAATTATGGAGCTGGCCAGGGTTATTCAGGTATGGAGCAGAGACTCAAACAGCAGCTCAAACTACCAAAGGGAAATAACTCACAAAGTATAAAAGCAAGAGTTATCGTTCATGTATGAGACAAATTGTCATGATCTCTTCTGCATATCTGTGAAGTACCACGAAAATATTTCAAAAGGTATTCAAGCTATGAAGCGGACACCTAAAATCATCAAAGGGAAATAACTCCAAAAGTAAGAAAGCAAGAGTTGTCATTCTTGTTCCCGACACATCATCATGACCTGTTCTACATATCTGTGAAGTATCATGAAAATATTCCAAAAGGTATTCAAGATATAGAGCGGACACGAAATCACACCTAAAACCATCAAGGGGAAATAACTCAAAAAGTAAGAAAGCAAGAGTTGTCTTTCTTGTTTGCGACACATCACCATGACCTGTTCTACATATCTGTGAAGTATCATGAAAATATTCCATAGGATATTAAAGTTATAGAGCGGACAAGAAATCATACCTAAAATGATCAAGGGGAAATAACTCAAAAAGTAAGAAAGCAAGAGTTGTCATTCTTGTTCGCGACACACCTTCATGACCTGTTCTACAAATCTGTGAAGTATCATAAGAATATTCCACAGGGTATTAAAGTTATAGAGCGGACACGAATCTGCCAAAAAATCACACCTAAAACTATCAAGGGGAGATAAC